>VMDO01001155.1:0-102274 GCA_007922755.1 Pedetes capensis
GCTCTCCACCGCCTGAAAGAAGTGCTTGGTGTCCCACTACTTACAGTCCTGGTTGCTGGCAGCAGGGACCAGAAGCTGTTCCCATCAGATGTAGTGTGGGAAGCCACATGGTTAGCCTTGGTGAAAAGAAACAGAACATGGCTCCTCCCATGCCCTTGGCAGCTGTGATGACACCTGCAGTAAGGCAGAGAATCGCTTGTTTCAATAGCAGCTGTGGGGAAGGGGCCATGAGAAACACAGCCTTACATACTAGATGTTAATTGGCTGGTGAACAGTAAAACACGAGGACACTGACAGCTGCAGGGGAGGAAGCACTAAACAGTAAAATGGCATCAGCAGCAGCAGGACATTGACAGCTATCTCCCAGATGACAGCAATACTGATGGCAGCCACAGCACTAAAGGACAGCAGAACACTTCCAGAACAGTGACCATGGCAGGAGGACAAGGGACAGAGGAAGTAAGGAGTGGATGATGGACAAGGCTGCAAAGAGAACTTCACACCTTCATCTCTAGATGAAAATCACAGAGCTGTCACATGTTGAGGGACAAAAACCTCAGACACTTTGGGTTTTGGAGCTGAAATAGGGGCCACTGTCAGGGCTGAGAATCCTGACACCTAGTCCTGCCTGGAAACTGCAATGCCAGTTGCTGTTGTAGGCTGAGGATTCCCAACTCCTCGACCTACACCGAGCTATAAGGCTTGTAGGCAGGCTGTGAATTCCTGACCTGCATTGGAGCTGTAACACTAGGGAACACTGCTGGGCTGGGGCTCCAATATTTCTGTTAATGCTGTTCCCTGCTGTCAAATGTCTAGAGACTCAACTGCTATCTAAGACCAGCATTTGAAGGGATTCTCCTTCCCTAGCCCATGGTTGACATCCAGGTAAAGCACAAGAACCCCAGCCAGCTGACTGGTGACAACTTAACTTTGGTATGAACTGTGGCTTACTTAACAGGTTTACGTTGTCAACTTGAATCCCTGTCTCTGTTTTCATATCTGTAAGGTGGGTTTAGTAAACCTTGCCTTAAGACTTTCGCTTTCTGATAATTTATAGCTGATTAGTTTTCCTTGAAATTAGCTACAAAAGGTGAATAAATTAGATAATTACAAATTTAAAAGTTTTTGTAAGGAGTACATGAAACATTATGGGCTTTATATAGAAACAGACTTAGACAAGCTTATAACTGATCAGCACATGATGTATAACTAGGTGGAAATATAATAGATCTACTGCTGAAAGAGATACTATAATTCATAGAAGAGCCGCTTCTTAAATATGAAGAAATGAACTGAATGGTGTCCGAAATAGGGTAAAAGGTATATAAGTTGCAAACAGAATTGTTTTTTAAACAAACTATCAAATGAATACCCCGTGATGAAAACTTTCATACAGAAAGAAGGATCTTATCAATTTTTTTGTTTTTGTTAATGACATTTGTCCTTGGTTTTCCCTAGAAGGTAGCCTTGATGAAACTAGATGGGCAAGAGTAGGTGAATGTTTTAAAGACTATTATAAAGCTTTAGGACCCGAAACGGTCCCAGTTCAGGCTTTCTCTTATTGGAACTTAATTAATGATATTCCTCAGGTGTCGAGATTCTCCCTAGAATTAAAAAAGGTTATAAAAAAAGGAGAGGAAACCTTACAAACCACCCCCCAGCAGTGAAATTTCCGTAGCTGCGCAAAGGTCTGAAAGAAAGGACATTTGGCAACAAAAGGCCGATGTGGTCGATGTGGCGGGAGCCCGGCAGGGCACAGGGCTCAGGCCGGGCCCCTCCTGCTTACTCTCGCCTGGCGCATCGCCTGCGAGCTATGGCTCTGCTCAGCTGTGCTCCCTGAGTCCCCTTGTGCCTTCCTGGCTCAAATACAATGTGCTGGCCTTAAGGCATGGAAACGGCTCCCCCCTAAGGGATCGGCCACCACCTCTCTTGCAAAGATACGAGAAGGCCCTGATGAGCCCTACAGTAGCTTTGTCAGCAGGCTCACAGATGCAGCCGAGAGGCTTGTGGGACTGTAAGACCCCCGGAGGGTATCCTTCTTAAGCGGAGACCCAAGCCAAAGGACCGAGGTTGAGCCACAGGATGTAAACGCAAGAGGAAGCTTTATTGTTCACACAGGCGCCTGCGGACGCTCCTGATGACTGAGCGTGCCGGGCAAAGGTCAGTTGTTCTTTTATAGGCAAAAGCGCGGGTACAGAAGCAGAAGCATGGTTATTGGTTGATTTAAAACATTTCAGGGGTCATGGCGGGAACTTCAAAAGGCGCGGGGGCGGGAATTTTAAAAGGTGCGGGGTCGTTACGGGGATTCTTGAAAACCGCGCGCGCGGATTTCAAACTGCGCGGTTCGCGGTTACTGTCAGACCTGATATGGGGCTTCTCCATTCTCTGGCTTTAACCTGATATGGGAGTTGCCCTTCTTTCTGGCTCTTTCTGATATGGAACTCTCTGTCCTGGCCCAGGCAATTACAGTTTTAGGTGGGATCTTTTAGGTTGGGGTCTTTCAGGACAAGAAGAAAATGATAGTGCCTTTATTAAACATCTTGCTTTTGAAAATGCTAATCAGGTTGCTTTACAGAATCGAAGAGCACTAGATCTTCTGACCGCTGAAAAAGGAGGTACCTGCCTGTTCCTGAAAGAATGTTGTTTTTATGTTAATGAATCTGACCTAGTTGAAATGTGAATTCAACAATTACATAAACTTAACACTGAATTACAGAAACAAAAATTTTCTGCTGCAGCTGATAACTGGTGGAAATCTTCTATGTTTTCTCTCTTGATGCCCCTTGTGGGACCCTTGATTAGCCTTTTATTGATGGTCACACTGGGACCCTTTATATTTAACAAAATCACAAATTTCATAAAACAACAGATTGACTCCCTGGCATCAAAGCCCCTACAGGTATATTATCATAGACTTGATCTGGCTGACAGAGGCTTGGCGGGGCCTGAGGGTGAAAGACCTCCTTTAGGAGCTATATAGAACTCAGAGCTATATACGCCAGCTCCCGCGTGGCGTGGGCACCAGACAAGGGGTGCGAGGCTGAGCACCACAAGGGGAGGAGCACTAGTCCATCTCTGAGTCCCCTGAGAAGCAAACCTGAATTGCATAGAGGTTGGTGTCAAATTCTCAAAATTCTGGCCCTACCTCTCCTCCCCAAAAAGACACCTAGGGCCTTCAACCTAATCAGGGAGGATTCAGGTCAATACTCTTCCCCCCACCTCTCTTAAAGCCCACTTACGAGAAGGTAAGAGATTCACATTCCCCACCCTCACTAAATGCCTCTTTTTAAATTGTTAAAAGGGAGCAGATGCCGGGAGCCAAGACCATAAGTAACTTTTTACAAGATACCCTGATGAAAAGGTGCAGGGTGTGGTGAAAATAGCAGATGTTGAGCCACAGGGCTTTGTGACCTTTGAATTGAAATTACCATCTGAAAGCGGTTGTCAGGGTTACAGGAAGAGCTGAAGACTTCTGAAAAGCCGCTGGCCCTTGTGACATTTTTTGTCCCGCCCCTCCCCCTCCATGTGTACTTAAGCTACAGCAAAAAAGTAAAGACTTTGGAGCTTGGTCAGACAGCCTGTCTTGCTCTTATCCTTCATGTCTCTTGTCTCTCTCTCATTCATTCGCCCCCTACTCTAGGTCCCTGTTGAAAAACCCCACGGGCCGGGGCACATACCTATAGTGAACAATAAATGAGATTGAATCGACAAAGAAAAAAGTGTTACAGAATTGTAAGCCATGTCAATAGAAAAAGTCCAAATTCAAGTACATATGAAATGCAATAAGAAAATATGAGCATTAAAAACACCAGTGACAATCAAAAAGGTGTTTTTTGAATTATGTTTTATGACTGAAAGTTTTATGACTGAAAGTTTAAAAAACAGTAAGTTCTCAAGAGATACATAATCTCAGAGAATCCATAGTACATATGCTGTGGTCTAAATGTTATGTGTCCCCTAAATGTGTGTGGTGAAATTTTTCCTCCCTTATGATGGCCTGTGGGGATAGAACTTGTAGGAGGTAGTTACGTCATGATGACAGAGCCATCAAGAATGGGATTAGTGCTCCCTTAAGAGAGACCTAAAACAGATCCTTCTTGTATTCCACTCTATGATTAGAGAAGGCTGGTATTTATCCGCTCTGAGATTAGAGAAGGCTGGTATTTAGGACCAAGCAGGCCTTCAGCAGGCACACAATTTACTGGCACCTTAGTTTTATATTCCCAAACTTTAGCACTAAGAGAATTTTTTTTCTGTGTGCAATTTACCATGTTAATTTTGTTAGAATAAACTCAGTTGACTAAAATGATATAGGAAATTGTACTTTGGCTTATTTTAAAAATGCTAAAACACACACAAAAGGGAAACATCTTAAAGGCACCTATAAGAATAAAGAAATTTTCTCCAAAGAAAAACCAACATAGTTTTCAAGGAAAAAGTTAAAAGTAAATGACTTTTTATCATGAAAGAAAATATGAAGTATAGTAAGTCAGTATTGATATCATATTCTGACTCTTTCTATCACAAGTAGCCACAAGTCATGGAGAGTATACAGAAAGCATGTATCTGTGGTCTCTGAAGCAGGGATATTCGGAAACAGATTAAGGAACCTACAGAAAATGAAAATGCAAGCTGCTTGTGGTGGTACACCTTGTAATCCCAGGATTTGGGAAGCTGAGGGAGAATGATCATGAATTGAAAGGAAGCCTAAGCTTTGTAGCAAGTTCCAGGCCAGCCTGGTTTACATAGTGAGGTAGTGTCTCAAAATACATTAACAACAACAACAACAACAACAATAATAATATAAGGAAATAGAAGCTATGGACTGGCAGAATATTTGATAATCACTAGTTAAATAAAGGAATTAGTGCAGTATATATATCAAAACTCCATGTAAGAAGAATGTACGTAATAGCATTTACGTAAAATGTTCAAAAACAATTTAAAATGGTGTACTGATAATAAGCACATGGAATAATCAAAATCATTAATCATCAAAGAAGTGCAAATTAAAATCATAATGTTCTACATGTCTACAGAAATATTAACTATTAAGTTCATACAAATAAGAATTACAGGTAATAGCAAGAAACAACTGAAAATTTTAATCATTGCCCATGGGTATATAAAATTGAAGAGCAATTCTGGAGTGCAATTGGTCATTTTTCTTATAATGTTAGTCAAACAGATTAAGTCTGGGAATTGTGTTTCCAGGTGAAAGCCACAGATAAAAAAATTGTGTTCTGACAAAAGACAAAACAAAAAACAAAACAACTTGTATAGAAAAATTTAGACCAAACAGATTCACCCCAAGTATTCTTCATTTATAAACACAATGATTCACATCAATGATACTTAAGCATTATATACTACGTGATAATAATATTTAAGCATTGTATACTATAAGCATGTTATCAGTAAAATTGAGCTATCAACACTCATTAAAATATTAAAAATATTAAAAGATATTTCCAATTCTCATGTTAATGAAATCTTGGATTGGGTTGATTTATCACAACTGACACAAAATATAAGAAATTAATATACATGTAGAGTCAAGTAATGGCGGTTGGGGTTTATCTCAGTTGGTAGAGGGATTGGTCGGAGTGCTCTGAGGCTCTTTACAGTATTAACTGTTCTTTGTTACATGTCAGTGACACACTATAGTTCCCTGCGTCACCTGAAAAAATTGCAAAGATGTGTCATACCTATGTACGTAAAACAATGATATGAAATACAAAGGTACCTGGTTAGAAAGGGTCATAGACCACCTCAGCCTCTTGAAAGGAGCAAGCAGATGACCGCCCCGTGAAGATACTCACAGAACAAGCTGCAGTGTTCACAATATGGGAGAGTGGCACAGAGCAGACCCAAGGCCTCACATTTTGTCAGGTCTGGGCTTTTTCCTCCCTCTGAGTCCCTGGAAGCAGCCAGTGGCCAGGGCCACCATAAGAGCAGCAGAGGTTGAGGGTCCAGTCCATGTATCTCCCACTGTATTTGAGTCAGAAGTGGGCAGGAGCACCTGCTACCTGGAAGGAGACTCCTGCCAGAGAATGGAAATTCACCAGGAACATGGGTTGGATAATTGTAGGAACTACCATCCTCTACTTGTTTTCTATAAATTGTGTCCATGCATCCCCTAAAATAGGAAGTTATGTATAGACAGTGTAGGATAGTGATGCGTAGGGTATACATATAACGTATAGTGTATACATAGCGACCCTCAGAGGGTTTTCAATGGCTGTTTCAGGATTGCCTTGGGAGTGGGTTGCCAGGTCCTTCTCCCATTTTTGTGGTGCTGGGAATTGAACTCCGGACCTCAGAGACTGCAGCGCAGTGCTCTACCAACTGAGCTAAATCCCAGCCCCATAAGTAAGTATAGTGATTAAAAACACACGTTTTTTAATGTAGGATATTGGTGGCAATGTCAGTTGTTATTTTTCTTACATTTGCTCTTCCAACAAGGACTTGTAGTTGTCCTTGACTGTGCACACACAGGATTTCTGTAGCTAGAGAAGTTGTTGTTGTTGTTGTTGTTGTTGTTAGGTGCCATCGAGTTGGTATCCGATCATAGCGATCCTCTGTACAACAGGGGAAACACTATTGTCAGTGCTTCTCTGCTGTTCATAGGGTTTTCAATGGCAGATTGATTTTTGGGAGGGGGTTGCCAGGTCCTTCTCTCAAGCCTACAGCTTCTGGTGTTCCCAGGTGGTCTCCCATCCAGGTACTAACCAGGCCCAACCCTGCTTAGATTCCAAGATCTGACCGGTTGGGATGCCACGGGGCTACTTCTGCAGGCCAGCTAGAGAAGAGCTCTACTAAATCGTAACCACAGAAGAACCCAAGAAAAGCTTTGGTGAATTTTGCTAATAAAAAAGTTGTTAAACAATACGTGACTGTAGCAGCAACTTTTTTTGGGTGTGTGTGGTACTGGGGGTTGAACCCACAGCCTCATGCTTGCATGCTTTGCAAGTGCTTACACCATTGAATTGCACCCACAGCCCTTTTTTTTTTTTTTTTTTTTTTTTACTTTTTTGAGACAGGGTCTCGCCACATTATGCAGACTGCCTCTGGTTTCCAACTTGCTTACTCCTGCCTCGGCCTCCTTAGCCGCTGGGATTACAGGTGTGGGCCTCCCAGCCTGGCTCAGCTGAAACTATTTTGACTTTACCAGAGGATAAAGTAAAACATGCTCCTGCTGGTTCAATCCAGCAACAGAAAGGAAGCCCTGATTTAAAACAGCTGTAGCCAATAGCCTGTTAGTCTGGCCTGTTTCAGTCTTGGGTTGGTGGGATCTACTGTCACTCAGGGGCTGAGGAGGCAGGACCTGACGACCCACCCAATCATGGGCAGCGGCTGAGAACTGTCCAATCAGGCACCCAGGGAGAGAGGAGGAGGCGGGTTTCTACCTCCGGAAGAACCTTTGCGTGTTGAGGCGCCATTTATGAGTTTGTCTATAACCTGGGTCTGTTTTTCTCAGGTGCCCTGTTGGCTCTGCCTTAGCGTCTGTCACCCCGTGGACTGGCGGTGCTGGGAGATTCCTAGGGAGGACGCCGGGCACTGTGGAGGCCGGGAATGGTGAGTTGCAGCTGGGAGTCCTGAGAGCGCGGGGCGGGGCTGTGTGGAACCGGCTGGAGCTGCTGGTGGGACCGCGAATCCGTGTTTTCTGCGCTGCCCTCAGCCTGCCCGAGTCATAGGCTGTGGCGGCGCAGCGCATGTCCACTCTGGGCAGTCTGGAGGGAAGAGAGCGGCAGCTGGGACGTCGGCGTCCTGGCCTGAGCCTGTTCGGTGCCTTCGTCCCCACCTGGCGTCCTCCGTGTGCCGCCTCTGCCGGCAGCCACAGGTCTCCCCGGATTGTGCGGTGGAGGCGGGAGCCTCAGGGGAGAGGCTGACTCTGTGTGCGTGGCTCCTGCTGGAGGGCAGCTGTGCTCCCCAGTCTCTCCTTCCTCCCGAGGGGTTCTCCCCTTTCTCTTGAGCTTCCCAAAAGCAGGGGAAGCGGATAGGTAGGACACTGTTCCTACCATCCAGCTCCTCCTAGGTCTGGCATAAATTCCTACAGTTCCAGCCCCTTCTCCTCACATCAACTTCCCTTCTCCATAACATTAAGAACTATTTGTTCGCCATGCTGCATTTTGTACAATCTCCGTATCTGGGATTATTTTCTTCTTTTTACAAGATGGCATTTTTTTGAAAAAGGATATGTTTTCTGTTTGCAAACATTTTTCCGTGAAAGGAAAGAAGAGAAGAAAGCCCAGGAGCACCACACACACTTTTATTCCCAAACTACTCCGAAGGGTTGATCAGGATGATTGCAGGTTGAAAGGCACAGGCAGACAGAGGAAGCTGGCAAGACCCAATCTCAAAACCAATAAAAAAAAAATTAGAAAAGGAGGTTGGGGCTCCATCTTATAGAGTGTTTCGGTAGCATGCGTGAGGTCCTGAGTTCAACCCCAATAACGAAAAAACAGCAACAAGAAAAACTGCAGCGCAACTAATATATAGTTGTGTGTGGTGTCACACATCTGAAATCGTGGTTTCTCAGTAGCATGAGGCAGAAGGAACACCAGTTCAAGACCACAGGCAGCCTGTACAATTTAGCAAGATCCTTTCTTAAAACAAAAAAACCAAACAACAAAAAAAGGACCTGATGAATAGAAATTTTCATTTCATGCAGTCCAGATTATGAATGCTTTATTTTTCATATATTTTTTATTCCTTTGAAAGCCCTCATAACTTTGTATGTTTTATAATTTGTTTTTATATTTGTGTATTATATCTGAAAATGTTTGAATAGAGTGCATGAGACAAGGGGTATAATAGCTTTTTTTTTTTTTTTTTTTTTTTGCCACAGAGATACCTTGTTGTCCCAAGAGCTTCCTTTAGAAAGGGTGCCTTTCTTTCTACTTGTCTACATTTCAGATCTGTCACTTATGTGTCTGATAAGCAGGGGCTCTTTAAGGTTTCTATCTTTAGTTCGGGGCTGGGATTTAGCTCAGTGGGTAGAGCGCTGCGCAGCAGTCTCTGAGGCCTGAGTTCAATTCCCAGCACCCCAAAAATGGGAGAAGGGCCTGGCAATCCACTCCCAAGGCAATCCCGAAGCGCTCAACCATTTTTCATAGCAACAGCAATAACCTTTTCATAGCAATACATTTTCACCCACATAAATGGTGACTATATAGGCAGACTTTACCAGATGGGACATAAAGGCACCAAATTGACTACATTTGTTGAAAGAAATGATAGAAAGGCTCCATATCAAACGTCAAAAGAAGGCCAGGTGTTTTTGAATTATGGTGCTGGAGATGAATATTAAATATATCATGGACTACAAAACAAAACAAAACAAAACACAAGAAACAGATTTGTCCCAGAATGCTCCTTGGAAGCAAGGATAGCTAGATTGCATCTTACGTATTTTGGACATGTAGTCAGGAGAGACCTTTCCCTGGAATAGGGTATCATGTTTGGGAGAGTGGCAGGTCAGTGAAAAAAAGGAAAACCCTCTACTAGATGAATTGATACAGTATGTGCAGCAATGAGCTTAAACACAAATAAGATCACAGCCTGGCACAGAATCGAGGAGTGTTTTATTCTGCTGTGTATCGGGGCTTTTTGAGTCAGACTCAACTCAGTGGTACCTTACAACAGCAAAACAATGTTAGAGATGTCTCTTCTCACTGATCAGCTTTATTCCTATGTATTTTATTGTTTTTACAGCTATTGTGAAAGGGATTGTTTTTCTGATATCTTTTTCAGCCTTCATTGGCATAATGAAAAGCTACTGCTTTTTGCATGTTGATTTTTCTATCCTGCTATTATGGTGCAAGTGTTTATCACTTCTAGCAATTCTCTGGTAGAGTCTTTAGGGTCTTTTAAGTATAGGGTCATATTATCTTGAAATAGGAATAATTTAACTTTCTCGTTTCCCATTGTAACCTTTTAATTTCTCTTACCTTATTGCTATGGCTAAGAGTTCAATCACTACATTGAATAACAGTGCAGATAGTGCAAAATGTCAGTGCTGTATTACTGTGTGCCCCGCATTCATTTACCAGTAAAAAGAGGAATAAAAAAGAATGACAGTGCAAAGTGAGCACTCTTGTCTCATTCCTGACATTAGAAGAAATGCTTTCAGTTTTTTCCGTATTTAGTATGATGTTACTTGTAGGTTTCTCATATATCACATTTACTGTGTGAGGAGATGTTGAATTTTGTCAGAGCCCTTTCCTGTATGTATTGAGATAATTATTTGATTTCTGTCTTGGAGTCTATTTGTTGTTGTTGTTAGGTGCCGTCGAGTCGGTATCCGACTCATAGTGACCCTCATAGGGTTTTCAGTGGCTATTTTGGGATTGCCTTGGGAGTGGGTTGCCAGGCCCTTCTCCCATTTTTGCGGTGCTGGGAATTGAACTCGGGACCTCAGAGACTGCAGCACAGCGTTCTACCAACTGAGCTAAATCCCAGTCCTGGAGTCTATTTAGGTGCTCTTTTCCATTTATTGACTTGAACCACCCTTGAATTCCTGGAATAATACCAATTTCATCATAGTTAGGACCTTTTAATGTAGTGTTGAAGTAGAGTTGCAAGTATTAAGGAATTTTGCATCTATGTTCATTAAGGAAACTGGTCTCTGGTTTTCATTTTTTGTTGTATCCATGTCTGGTTTTGGCATAAGGGTAACACTGCTTTCATAGAACGAGTTTGGTAGTATTTCTTCCCTTTATGTGTTGTAGAGTGCTTCAGTAGCATTGATGTTAATTCTTCTTTAAAGGTCTTATACAATTCGATAGTGAATCCATCTGTTCCTGAGCTGTTCTTTGTTGGAAGTGTCTATTACTGCTTCTGTCTTTCTGCTCATTATATACAGATCTATGTTGTTTATAACCTTTTGATTTTAATTTGGTATACCATATGTTAC
This sequence comes from Pedetes capensis, assembly GCA_007922755.1. NCBI lineage: Eukaryota > Metazoa > Chordata > Mammalia > Rodentia > Pedetidae > Pedetes > Pedetes capensis. The sequence goes on from VMDO01001155.1 coordinate 10,919, forward strand.
AGGTCTTTTTCCATTTCACAGAGGTTTTCAAGTGTTTTGGAATATAAAATTTCAGATTATTCCCTAGTGTTTTCTGGGTTTACATTGGTATCATATTGTCCTTTTCTTCTCTAATGTTATTACATGCTCGCTCGCTTGCGCGCGCGCTCTCTCCCTCTCTCTCTCTCTCTCTCTCTCTCTCTCTCCCCCCCTTGCCCCTGTTAGTTTGGGTGAGGGTTTCTCCATCTTGTTTATCTTTTCAAAGAACCAACTAGGTTTTATTAACTCTTCTTATTCTTTTAGTGTCTATTTCATTAATTTCTTCCCTGATCATTATTTCTTTCCATCTAGTGATTTTGGGCTTTGATTGTTCTTGTATTTCTAAGGCTGTGGTGCATCATTAAGTTATTTCTTGGAGTCCTCTGGTTTTTTAATGTAGGCATTCAATAGCTATAAACTTTCCTCTTACAACTGCTTTTGTTGTATCCTACAGGATGTGATCAGGTGTGTTTCCATTTTCATTTGATTCTAGGAATTTTTTTAGTTCTTTTACTTCTTCAAGGACTCGCTGTTTAAGAGTGAAGTTTTCAATCTCCATGTTTTGTATATTTCCTGCAATTTCTCTTGGTATTGATTTCTAGTTTCACTCTAATGTAATCTGACAAGGTGCAAGAAATCATTTTCATTTTTCTGTGTTTGTTAAGCCTATTTATATCCTAAAAAGTGATCTCTTTTAGAGAATATTTCATGGACTAGTCTGAAGAGTTTATAATCTGTAGTTTTTGGATGGAATATTCTGTGTATGTCAATTTGTTTTTCTATTGTATTTAACTCTGAGATTTCCTTGTTGATTTTTTTTCTGGGTGTTCTGTCTGTTGGTGAGAGTGAGGTATTGACATCACTCACTATTATTGTGTCTGGACCTACCTATCCCTTTTTGTCCAGTAGTATTTTTTCAATACATTCTACTAGCCTATATCATTTACTTGCAGAGTTCCAACCATTTATTTAGGGCTATTATGAAAGGGGTTTGTTAATTCATGTAACTGTGTTGGTTGTTCTGTTGTCCTGGTTGATGTGCATGTTATTTGTTCTTACTCCCTTATTCACTTTTTCAGTTTGCTCTTTTTTTTTTTTCTTTTGACTTAGACTGAGTTTTTTCCTACTTCTCCATAGTTTATCTGTTTGTGTCATGAAATTTATTCTTTCTTACATTCTCATCATTCAGACTGTATTTCTTCCCCCTTGTTTGTATGATTACTTTAAGATTCTCAAGTGTTGGCTTTCTGGTCATGAATTGCTGGAATGTGTGGTTGTCTTGGAAGGTCTTTATTTTCCTGTTGCATTTAAGTGCTAACCTTGCTGGATATAATAACCTTGGTTGACAATTATTTACTTCAGAACTTGAAATACATCATTCCATGCTACTGCAGTTTAGAGTTTTGTTGAGCAGTTTGATGTTATTCTGATGGGTTTGCCTTTATGAGCTGATATTTTTCCTTTTACAGCTTTTATTAGTGTTTTATTCTGTTGTTGTTAGGTGCTATCGAGTCAGTGTCCAACTCATAGTGACGCTACATACAACAGGCAAGACACTATTTGTCAGTGCTTCTCTGCTGTTCATAGGGTTTTCAGTGGTGAATTGATTTTTGGGAATGGGTTGTGGGGTCCATCTCCCAAGCCTACAGCACCTGGTGTTCCCAGGCGGTCTCCCATCCAAGTACAAACCAGGCCCAACCCTACTTAGCTTCCGAGATCAGAGGGGATTAGATGCCATAGGGCTACGGCTGCAGGCTTATTCTATTATTAGGTGCCCTCAAGTTGGGTGTGACTCATAGTAACCCTATGTACAACAAAATGAAATACTCCCTGACTTGTGCCAGGCATATGATCTTTTTTATGTTTAATTTCATTGTTGCAGCCACTCAGTTAATCTGTCCAATTGAGGGTCTGCTTTTTTTTGTTGACCTGCCATTCTCCCAAACATGATATCCTCCAGGGATTGGTGCCTCTTGACATGTCCAAAACATGTAAGATGCAGTCTAAACATGTTTGCTTCCAAGTGGCACTCTGGTACTTCTTCCAGGACAGATCTTTTGCTTCTTTTGGCAGTCTGTGGTATATTCAATACTTGTCTCCAGCACCATAAGTTAAAAGCATCAATTCTTTTCCTATCTCCTTTATTCAACATCCAGCTTTCACAATCATATGAAAATATCATGGCATGAGTGAGGTGCACCTTAGTCTTTAATGTGACATTTTTGCTTTTCAACACTTTGAAGAGGTCTTTTGCAACAGATTTTCCCAAAGCATCTTTTGATTTCTTGGCTGCAGCTTGTGTAGGTGTTAACTGTAGAAGCAAGTAAAGCAAAATCTTGGACAACCAAACCTCAACCTTTTCTCCATTAATCATGTGCTTTGATAAACAAAACATTTTAATGTTACATAATGCCATGTTTTTTATTGTTATTTTTACTTTTAGTGTCATATCAAATTATTAGCATCCCCAGTGTTATGTATATTCTTCTCAATATTTTTCTTAACAATTATGGTTTGATACCACAACATAAAATATGAAATATTTGCATTCATTCATTTGGAAATTAATATTGAACCTAAATCTCAATCCTCCATGTTACCAAGAGGTTGACTGTCTTTTGCACCTAATGGCTTTTTAAGCATTTTCAATATGCCAAGTTTTGTTAGCTGAACAAATTGCTATGTCCAATCCACATTCATTGGGAATGAGTTAACACCTCAAAGGCCAGGGTATGGAGGAATCACTATCAACTTTATCACCTTTTATACACCACAGATATGATGGTTACGATATATTTTGTTGAACAAACCATCCTTGTTTTTCCTTGGGATCTCTTTTACTCATAGCTCATTTATCAGTCTACCACATTATTCTGCCAATCTCCAGGGAAGATATGGTCCAAGATGCCCAGTGGATGCCTGAAACAAGGGAAAGTACTTATTCCTATTTTGTTGTTGTTGTTAGGTGTCGTCCAGTTGAGTCCGACTCATAGCGACCCTATGTACAGCAGATCAAAACACTTGCCGATTCTGTGCCAGGCAAACGATCTTATTTATGTTTAAGCCCATTGTTGCAGACACTGTGTCAATCCATCTGGTTGGTGGGGGGTTTTCCTCTTTTGTGTTGACCTGCCACTCTCCCAAACATGATGTCCTTCTCCGGGGATTGATCTCTCCTGACTACATGTCTGAAATATGTAAGACACAGTCTGTCCATTCTTGCTTCCAAGGATCACTCTGGTTGTACTTCTTCTAGGACAGATCTGTTGGTTCTTTTGGCAGTCCATGGTATATTCAATAGATGTCTCCAGCATCACAATTCAAAAGCATCAATTCTTTTTCTGTCTGTCTTGTTCAATGTCCAGCTTTCACAACCATATGATGCAACTGAAAATACCATGGCAGTTTTTCTATACATACCTTTTTTTTGTATAACATAGATTGATAAATTAGTCACAGTAAGATTTAAGTATAATACAGTATAATAAAGGGCTGGGATTTAGCTCAGTGGGTAGAGCGCTGCGCTGCAGTCTCTGAGGCCCCGAGTCCAATTCCTAGCACCGCAAAAGTGGGAGAAGGACCTGGCAATCCACTCCCAAGGCAATCCCGAAGCACTCAGCCATTGAAAACCCTATGAGGGTCGCTATGAGTTGGATACCGACTTGACGGCACCTAACAACAACCACAACAACAACAGTATAATAAAAAGTACGTGAATGTATTGTCTATATCCCTCATGACAACATGGTTAAGCAACCCACAAATATCATCAATTAATTGAGAGAGAAGTGTAAACTAAGATATAAATTACTCAAAATGTCTTAGTGTACTTACTCAAACTTCATGAGATGATGGGGGATGACATAATGCCTGGGGATTGAGGTGAATGGTGTAGACATTGTGACAGAGTTAGGTCACTGTTCACCTTCTGTTGATACATGAGAGGCTTTGTGCCTTGGGTAGTTCTCGTTCATTGCTCTGTGACAGTTGATGACAGGTGATTCCAACTGAGGTAACAAGACGTTGGATTAGGGAGGACTACAGTATGTGGTGTTTCAATATTTGATATATTTCTAGTTTCTGTTTCTTGTTGATTTCAAATTTACTTCCACTGTGCACAGCACATTAAAATTTCATGTCATAAACCCTGTCTGAAAAGGACTGCTGCGAAGAGTCTGATAGTCTGTCCTCAGTCACCAAGAACAGAGTTACCACAACTGTCATTCAGACTCTAAGGGAGCTACACTTGAAGTTTATGCAAACAGAGGTGTTGGGTGGCATCTGTTCAGTTGGTTGCACAGGAGGAGAAGGGCCATGTGTCCTCAATCTCCTGGGTCTTCATGTCTGCTGTGCACTGATCTCTGCTTCCTTATCCAGTATTTATGAGGCTGAGTAACCCTGGCACAGACTCTGTTGTTGTGTGACCCACAAGTGCTGGGGGAGTTGTGGAGATGACACTGGGAAACCCAGAAGACAGGAAATTGTAAGTTCATAGTGCAGTGCATTGTAAAACAATGTAGGGTCTGCTTGGAACTGGCTGTGGGCATCACCATCTTACTGAGGTCACTTCTAGAGTCGGGGGACTGCACATTCAGATTCTCTTTCTAAGAGTCACATTGGAGCTTTACCACTTGGATTCTGTTAATTTGGTGGAAAGACACAAATGAGTCTTGTCATATAGTTTCTCAGAATTGTGAAAGAAGAGAAAACTATCCCCAAGTCAGTCGAGAAATTGCCTCAGGGTGTGCATGCAAACCCCATGTTTAGAAATCACTTCAGGCAGACACTTCAGTGTCTGCTGAGGAGATGCTCATCCAGCCCGGAGTGAGCAGGATGGGAGTGGGATCGCCCAGTGCTCCAAAATGGCTTGCCTTGACCTTGGAATCAGAGGTGTTTGTGTTCAGGTTGCTATTGATCCTCTCTGTGTGTGTCAGGTTCAAAACTTTTTTTTCACTGATTTCCCATTCTGCTTTTCTTTGTTATGAAATGTATTTATTCAGTAGCTGTGAAAGGTAGGAAAAACACTTCCAAAGACATATAAGACAGATGGGTTTCATTTAAAAAGGGGACCATTTTTCTTATATCCTGCCCCCCCTTTTGAGACAGGGTTTCAGTAAGTTGCTCAGTCTGCCTGTGTTGTTGATGTTAGGTGCCCTCAAGTTGGTGTCTGACTCATAGCCAACCTCCTTACAACAGTGAAACAGTATTGTCAGTGCTCCCCTGTTATTCGTAGGTTTTCAATGGCTGATTGGTGTTTGAGATTGGGCTGCTGGGTCCTTCTTCCAAGCCCACAGCACCTGGCATTCCCAGATGCTCTCCCATGCAAGTACTGACCAGGTCTCACCTTGCTTAGCTTCCAAGGTCTGATGCCAAAGTTGCTGCAGCTGCAGGCCACTCTCCCTAGTGACATAAAGCTTGCCATTCTCCTGCTTCAGCTTTCTGAGCATCTAGGAATTCAGGCACATTCTACCCTGCCCAGCTTCATATTCTCTTATTTAGAAATTATTTGCCTGTGTTCTTTCTTAGGATGAATATAAAAGTTTCTCTTGTCTGTTCATTTTTGGGAGTGATTTCAAATGGAATTTCAGGGCTTTCTTTTGGTAATTCTTTGCGAGGAAAAAAACAATGAGCAAACTATTGAATTATGCATATAGAAAAATGAATCCTTTTTTTTTCAAGAATATGTGATGGACAAAGTAATGAATTAAAACGATTCATAAAACACCAGCTCCTATGCTGTAGAAGCTTGGTACAGTGGAAAAAAATCTATTCTGGATCTTTGTATCTATCTGGACATTGGAGTTTAAAACAGAATACTATCAGATGGGCCTTGGTAAATCTCAGAAATGTTTGGTTATGATTTTTGTTGTTGTTAGGTGCCATCAAATCGGTGTTCGACCCTATGTACAATAGGCGAAACATTATTGTCAGTGCTTCTCTGCTATTCATAAGGTTTTCAATGGCAGAGTGATTTTTGGGAATAGGTTGCTGAGTCCTCCTCCCAAGCGTATAGTATCTGGTGTTCCCAGGCCGTCTCCCATCCAGGTACTAACCAGGCCCAACCCTGCTTAGCTTCCTAGATCTGATGGGATCATAAGCCACAGGGTTGCGGCTGCAGGCTTCGGTTATGATTAGTTCAGTACTAAATATTTTATCATGTGGCTAGTAATCAAATGACAGTATTATTGCATACATGGACAGATACATTTATTTTTCCTGTGACACTATGAAATGAAGGTTCCTTAAACTTTCATTCCTGTAATCATAACCACAGTGGGTGATTTTACTTGTCTTTCTTTTTAATCCACTGGGTTACTTTTCTTTTGATAGTAAGTGAATAATCTTGACCTAGAAGGATAGAGCTTGAGCCCATTGACCATAAAACCCATCTTGAGCCTGCAAAACATCATCCTTGTACACTGAGTTATTTCTTCCTGCAGACCCTCCCATGCAGGTGTCCCAGGCTGCAAACTCCAGCCATGGAAGGAGCCCTTTATACTGAGATGCGCTTCAGAGCACTGGAAAGCTGGGGGTTCCACAGGCAGATGTGTTCAGAGATTGCATGGAAGAGGCCTGACACTCTTTTCTAGGAGTAATTGATATTGTCCTTCAGATATGTCTAAATTTTCAAATGGAGCAAATTCAGAATTGGAAAGAAGTGAAAGTATTCTTGGAAAGTTTTATAGGTGAAAAGCACCAAATGAAAGATCTGCATGCGAAAAATGAAAGCTGACCTGCATCTCAACATACATGAGAGTTAACTCAAAATGGATAAAAGATCTCAACATAAAACCAGAAACTTTAAAACTTATAGAAGGCAAGATAGGCAATACACTCCATCATATAGGCATAGGAAAGTATTTCCTTAATAGGACTCCAATTGCTCAAGAAATTGCAACAAGAATAGATAAATGGGATTACATGAAATTAAAAGGCTTCTGCAGAGCAAAAGAAACAATTAACAGAGTCAAGGAAACCCCCATGAAATGGGAAAAAATCTTCGCATTTTATACATCAGATAAAGATCTAATTACTAGAATTTATAAAGAACTCAAGAAAAAAAACTCCCCAAGAAACAAATAACCCAATAAACAAATGGGCAAAGGAACTGAGTAGACAGTTCTCAAATGAAGAGGTCCGTAAAGCCATGAAACACATGAAAAATGCTCAGTATCCCTAGCCATTAGGGAAATGCAAATCAAAACAACTCTGAGATTTCACCTTACACCAGTAAGAATGGCCAAGATCAATAAAACAAATAACAACAAATGCTGGTGAGGTTGCGGAGAAAAGGGAACATTCTTACATTGCTGGTGGAGCTGTAAATTGGTCTAACCACTGTGGAAATCAATATAGAGTTATCTTAAAAAACTAAAAATAGATCTACCATATGACCCAGCTATAACACTATTGGGAATTTTCCCAAGGGGAGATGTGTCATACCACAGAGACACCTGCATCTCCATGTTCGATGCAGCACTTTTCACAATAGCAAAGATATGGAATCAACCAAAGTGCCCTTCAACAGAAGAATGGATAAAAAAACTATGGTACATATACACAATGGAATACTATTCAGCAATCAAGAAAAATGAAATAAGGTCATTCGCAGCAAAATGGATGGAATTAGAGAAAATCATTTTAAGTGAACGAACACGAGCTCAAAAAGAGAAACAACACATGTTCTCACTCATGAGGGAGCTGATTCAAAATTACAAGAAGGAAAAATCCTACTTGGAAGTCAGATCATAATAAAAGGGGGGGAGGGAAGATAAGAATGAGGTCAATAAATGGACTAGAAATCGCATGTAATTGTTCTAACAAGATAAAAACAAAGACCACTACAGGAAAAGTTTCTATCTTAAAGAGAACTGAAACCTAAGGAGATATAGAAAAATATTACCAAGTAAATGATAGAGAAGACTTAGATGGGGAGGGTGGGTGGGAAGCGTACAAGAGGGTAAGGGGGAACCTATATGAATAATGTACATCAAAATTCATATATGGAAATATCACAATGAAAAGCATGTCATAATGAATCACATTAAGGTGTACATTAAAAATTTCAAAAAAAAAAAAAAAAAAAAAACTCTGCACGCATCTCAATGTGGAGCCAGAAAAGAGGTGGCTTTCATATGTAAAAACTAGAGAGAAGATGACAGAGAAAAGCAGGATTGAAGGTAGAAAATTCAGATCCCAGATCAGAGAATGTTATTCCTACAAGTCTGATCTTCTGTTTAGAGGTTTCAGACAATGGTATCTTTTGTCTCATACTGAGTTTGGGTCAAAGTTCATAGGCTTAGAGGAAGGAGTGAATCATTAAGACAAGTTTGGTAACCAAGTATTTTGTTGTAACCACTAAAATGAAAAGTCTTTAGCTAATTGTTTAATTGGCAGAAAATGTGAATATGGGAATTAGCATCTGATGTTGTTACAGGTAAAAATGGAAGGTGATTGAAGTCTTAATGGAAAGAGTGTCTCCTTGTTGTGAGCAGCTGAACATAACTTTCCTAGGAGATACAGGTGTGCAGCCATAGCACCCTGGCATCTGATCCTGTCTGATCTCAGAAGCTAAGCAGCGTCAGCCTAGTTAGTCTTTGGATGGGAGACCACCTGTGAATACCGGGTGCTGGAGGGTAGAGAGGACCTGGCAATCCACTCCAGAAACAACCTGCCATTGAAAATCCTATGAAGTGCAGAGAAGTACTGGCATAGTGTTGGGCATGGCATAGTGACAGGGAATGTTTGTCCCTTGTATATTGGCTTGCTATGAATTGGACCCGTCTTGATGGCACCTAAAAACTGATATACAAAGTCGTCATGCAGCCATCTTTTTCATTCTGAATGACTGGTGCCTCGCTTCCTCCATTGTAGTGTAACTTGGCCTGGGATTGGTGGTCTTGTGTCTCTGAGGTCATAAATGGCTCCCTTCAATAACGAATGTACAATTTTCTGCATATTTTTAAATCCTTGTCCAAGAGGAAGATGGAGGAAGGTTCCAAGGGATGCAGGGAAGGGAGACAAGCGAGCCAACTCTAGAAAGCCCAGACTAAGTTCTGCCAAAACACAAAGAAAATGGTATGAACAGAGTGGGAGCCAAGACCTGGTCTTTTTCATGTCTTTCAGCCAAGGGTCTGATCCCATCTCCTGCCACTCAGGGACTATAGATGGGGAGTTAGGAGTTTTGTCCCACCAGGGTTGCAGGGGTGAAGTGGTTAATTGCCGTGCAGACAAAAGTGCAGGGTGTCCTACAGCCTTGTAGAAGTTTTCCTCTGACATGGTAGAGCTCTGGAGTCTCCTGCACTTGTGAGGCCTGGGTGGCTCTGCAGGGCCTTTGGTGACCCTGTTACCTGTAGGTGCTTGAAGATGCCTAGGGAGGATGCCAAGGTACCTGGAATAGTGTGAGCTCAGTAGTGTGCTGGGATGGGCTCCCCAAGATGGTGGGGGGACCAAGTGGAGGAAGGTCCCCTCTCTTGACAGAGCGCCAAGGGCCAGAGATAAGATGACAGGACAGGTGGAGCATTCCTGAGATTCCAGCCCGCCAAATTTACCCCCTCTTCCCTGCAAGGAGACTCTCCCCAACCATGAGAAGAGAAAGGCCTTGCCAGTGATATAGGAGGCCCAGCCTCACCTCAGCTGTGGCAGCTGCACCCATCTCCCTTCTGACTGTTGCAGTATAGCCCCTTTCCACCCCACTGCACTTTCCCCCAAAAAACAGGTTTCTCCACAGGTCACAGTTTTCTCTCTTGCCTGGGTACACTCACTGTTCAAATTTGTCCTATCAGGCACATTTTTGGTAGCCTCCAGAAATCAATGTTGTGGGACCAGATCCTCCCTAGTTCAACCTCTCCTCCAGTAGGACTGAATCAACTGATGCTACCACTGTACCCTAAATCCACTCTGTAGTGTCATGTGCAGGAGAGGACAGTATCCAGAGACTACCCAATGGTATCTCGTCCACTCACAAAGTAATATCCCTTTGTCTCCTTGCATTGTATCCATGAGGCAGGACATGGGGCAAATCCACGTTGGTGTACGGGGGTGATTATAGGAGAGGCTGTGTTCCACCAGGTCCTCAGTCCCTTACTTCTCTGCGTGAGTCAGTCATTTTTTCTGGAGTTTCAAAATTATGTGAGGCATTGCTGTGAAAGCTAGGACTCTGGTTCCTCAGCATAGGCCCCAGGATTGACAACATATTCCCAAACTCTACTCCCTCTGTGTATTCCCAAATGTGAGTTTCTTCCTGTCCTATTGTATTATACCTTATTTCCTCATGGTAAGTTTGCAATTATAATTTTCCTATTTTCCCTTCAGTAATGATGACACTTTTTTCCCTTCATGGGAATATTTCCCATGGAAAGAATGAAGAGAATGAATACCTGATTTTGCATTGTAAAAACACTTTGAAAGTCTCCTTCTTTATTCCCTATATACACAAACCATATCAGAATGTTTTGGGTCCAGGTTCCTGTTTGGAAACATTATGGTGTGGTGTGTTTCAGGTACTGTCCCATTTTTCCTTTGACCTGGATTTCAGAACTTCCTAGGACTGACACAGGTATCCACAGAGGCAACAGCTTTTCCCAATGCGGTGTGTCTTTCAATTTCTTAACCGCTGATTCCATGTGTGTTGATTGTAGAGTCAAGTCAAACAAAATCATGGACAATCTCAATCTTTTCTTTGTTTATCATGATGTTGCTTAGTGACCCAGTTGTAAGGATTTTTGTTTTGTTGATATTGAGGTGCAATCTATCCTGAAGGCTGTGTTCTTTAAGCTTCACCAGGAAATGTTTTGAATTCTCTTCACCTTAGCATGTTTTGAATCCTCTTCACCTCAGCAAGCAGTTATGTCATCTACATAACACAGGTTGTTAATGAGTCTTCCTTCAATCCTGATGCCACATTCTTCTTCATAAGGCCCAGCTTCTCAGATTACTTGCTCAGCATAGAGATTGAAGAGGAAAAAGGGAAAGGTTACAGCCTTGATGCACACCTTCCTTGACTGTGAACCATGCAGTGTTTCCTTCTCTTTGAATGACTGCTTCCTGGTCCATGTACAGATTCCTTATGAGTACCATTAAGTGCTCTGGTATTGCCATTCTTCACTATGTTATCCATAATTTGTTGTGATCCACACAGTGAAATGCCTTTGCATAGTGGATAAAACAGTCACCTTTCTGGTAGTCTCTGATTAGAGCGAATATCCATCTTACATCAGAAATGATGCCCTTGTTCCTTGCTCTCTTCTCAGTCCATCTTGATTTTCCAGCAGTTCCCTGTCAATACGCTCCTGAGGTTGCTTTTGAATGATCCTTGGCCAAATTTCACGTCTGTGTATGATATTAATGATATTGTTCGATAATTTCCACGTTCAGTGATTCCTTTCTTGAGAATAGGCACAAATATGGATCTCTTCCAGTCAGTTGGCCATGTATCTGTTTTGCAAATCTCTTGGCAGCGACAGGTGAGCACCTCCAGTGCTGCATCTGTTTGTTGAAACATGTCCATTTGTATTTTATTAATTCCTGGGGCCTTGTGTTTTGCCAGTTCCTTCAAGGCAGCTTCTGCTTCTTCCTTCAGTAGCATTGGATTCTGATCATATGCAACCCCTTGAAATGGTTGATCATCCACCAATTCTTTTTTGTACAATGACTCTGTGTATTCTTTCCATCTTTTTTTGGTTTTCCCTGTGTCATTTAATATTTTTCCTGTAGAATCCTTCACTATTGCCACTTAAGGGTTGAATTTTTTCCTCCACTTCCTTTAGCTTGAGAAAAGCAGAGTGTGTTCCTTCCTTTTGTCTTTCTATCTCCAGCTCTTTGCACATATCATTAGAATATTTGATTTTGTCTTCTCTAGCAACCCTTTGGGCTGGGATTTAGCTCAGTTGGTAGAGCGCTGTGCTGCAGTCTCTGAGGTCCTGAGTTCAATTCCCAGCACCACAAAAATGGGAGAAGGACGTGGCAATCCACTCCCAAGGCAATCCCGAAACAGTCTGCCATTGAAAACCCTGTGAGGGTCGCTGTGAGTCGGATACCGACTCTACAGCACCTAACAACAACAACAACAAGCAACCCTTTGAAAATTTCTCCTTTGTCTTTGTCATGTCTTCCTTTTACTTTAGTTGATCGAAATTCAAGGACAAGTTTCAGAGTCTCTCTTTTTTTTTTTTTTTTTTAAAGTACCCAGGGTTGAACCTAGGGCCTCATGTTTGCATGGTTTGCAAGTGCTAGAGAACTGAGCTGCCCCACCCAGCCCATTTTTTTAAAGTTTTTGCGACAGTGTCTCACTAAATTACGCAGACTGCCTGTGGTCTCAAACTTCCCATCCTCCTATCTCCGCCTTCTGAGCTGCTGGGATTACAGGCATGCACCACTGTGCCTGGCTTCAGTGTCTCCTTTGACATGCAATTTGCTCGCTCTTTATTTCTTGTCTTTTTTTTGTGTGTGTGTGTGTATTGGGGGTTGAACCCAAGGCCTTGCGTTTTCCATGCTTTGCAAGTGCTGGACCACTGAGCTGTATGCCCAGCTCATTTTTCTGTATTGGTTTATTGCCTATCATGTGATCAGTTTTAGAGAATGTTCAATGGATGTCCAAGAATATTGTGTATGTTTTTGGATAAAAAATTTTTTAGATATCTACTGTCCATTTGATCCATAGTGCTGTTTGACTCAGAAGTTTGCTGATAATTTTGTCAAATGTTCTACCTTTAGATTAGAATGGGGTATTGTGGTCACCTACCATTATTGTATATGGGCTTTTCTTCCCTTATAGGGAATAGACATATTATATTATTAGACATATTATTAGACATTATATGTCTAATAGTGTTTGCTTTATGGAATTGGGTGCACTGATTGGTACAGATATGTTTACAGTTCTTATGCCTTTGTGTTCGACTGTTCATGTCATTAATATATAGTAACTGTCTCTATTTTTTTGAATTTTAACTAGAAATTCACTTTGCCTGATGTAAATTTGAGTACTCCTCTTTTCCTTATCTTCCACTTGCTTCTTGTTGTTGTTGTGAGATGCTGTCAAGTCGGTATCCGACTCATAGCAACCCTCATAGGGTTTTCAATGGCTGAGTGCTTCGGGATTGCTTTGGGAGTGGATTGCCAGGCCCTTCTCCCATCCACTTGCTTAGTTTATCAATTTCCATCCTTTCATTTTCCATCTGTGAGCACGTCCTTGTCAGTGATGTGAGCTGCTTATACAAGAAATTTTTCATTATTTTTTAATGCAATGAACTAGACTATGTCCTTTGAGAGTTAAGATCATTTATATTTAAGGTTATTATTGTGATGGAGTTGTTGATTTGTATATTACGTGTTTGGTTGGTTGCATACTATTTTTTTTCTTCTTCCTCATATATATTCAGGGTTTGCTGGTGTTTTGAGTTGGACATGACTGGTGGTTTCTGAGCTCTCAGTATTTCTCATCCTCTCATGAAGTTGATTCTTTCAGGTGCTCTCATGACTGAGATTCCCTTCTTCCTGTGTGTGCAGGACTCCTTTAAGTGTCTTCTGCAGTGCTGGCTTGATAGTCATGAATTCCTTTACTGTGTGCTTTCCATGGAAGGTCTCTATTTGTCCATCAATTTTTAAACGATAACTTTTCTGGGTATAATAGTCTTGGTTGGCAGTTCTGTACTTTTGAGGCTTTAAAAATGTTGTCCCATGGCTTCCTGGAGTTTAGCATTTGTGCTCTTGGTCATATCTCATTGCAAAGGGTTTGCCTTTGTAAGGGAGTTGGTGTTTTTCTCATGCAGATTTTAATATTGTTTCTTTATTCTTTGGTTTTGGCATTTTAACTAAAATGTGCCATGAGGTTGTTCTTTTCTCATTGTGTCTATTTCAGTTTCTAAATGGCCCTTGTGGTTGGATATCCAATTATTTCCTCTGATTTGGGATGCTTCTGCGACAATTTTGTCAAAGAAATTATCCACACCTTTAGTTTTTATCTCTTCTTCTTGTACCCCATAGACTTTTAGATTTGGCCTCTTGATCGTGTTCCAGAGTACTTAGAAGTTGTGCTCACATTTTCTTCTTTATTCTTTTCCTTGTTGATATCAGAATATAGTATTTCTTCAACCATGTTTTCCATCCCTGACATCTGGTTGATCTATTGTACTGGTGGTGTTTTTTTTGGTTTGAGTACTTTATTTCAAACCTTCTGTTTCACTTTTTTATCATGTTGCCCTAGGGGCTTGAACTCAGGGCTTCATGTGTACTTTTCAAGCACTCTACCACTGAGCTGGATTCCCAGTCCATGTACTTTTTAATATGTATTTTTTTACTGTGAGTTAGGTTGTAGTTACATTATGTTGGCTACCTGTGACCTCAAATCTCTAATTCTCCTGCCTCTGACTCTCAAGTCACTGAGGTCAGAGGCATGTGTGATTGCTCCTTGCTCTGTTTGGCTTTATTTTTTCTTCCAAATTAATTTACCTTCTGAATTTCTCATCCATTGTGCTGACATAGTCTTCCACATTGGTTAGTTTCTTACCGAGGTTCTGTATTGATTTCCTTCACTCCTTTGCTTGTTTCCATTTTGCTTTTTGCAGGTAGACTTTGGTATCCCTTGACATTACAAGCATATCTTTGGATTCAGTAGTTAAGGAATTATTTTTGTTTAGAGGAAAGGTTTTGGTTTGCTTTTTCATATTTCTTCTGGTTTTGTTTTTTGATTTCTGTGTCTGTTGGGAAAACTATCTCCTCCCATTTTCCTTGGAGATTTTACTGAGTGGTTTTTTTCTTGAAAGGACAATCCCCAGACCACTTCCAGGCATGAAGTACAATACTTAACTAAAGAGGATACAGAAATACGCCTAAAACCCATTAAGGCCAACTATTCTGCCTCTAACAGCCTTAGAACAGAACATGGGGAAAGTAATATAGAATAAGCTATGAAGTTATAAATCATTTAGAGTCAAGATAATAGTAATTGCCTGAAATAAAATGGAAGGGAGAAGGGGAGGATTAAGAAGGAAGTAGCAAGGACAAAGTAAAAGGAAGGAAAAGGAAGGTGCTGAAAAGAAATGAATGTTAGGAAGAGGGAAGGAAAGCAGCCAGAGGGAAAAAGAAACCCATTGCACAATAAAGAAAAAATGTGTAAACAAAACAACGTAACCATAATAAGAGCAATGATAAGTAAAAAGCCTAAGAGATTCATTTATTAAACTTACTCTAAAATTGTAGTAAGTTAAAGAAGTATGGTATAGAGGGAGCAGAAGGTACAAAAGAAAAGTGAACAAGATAAAAGATAAAAACTACACTAGATAAAGAGAAACAAGGAAAACAAAATTAGTGATGAAAATGGGGGGAGAGGCCAGACATCATGGTGCACACCTTCAATCCCAGCATTTCGGGAGTCTAGGGGAAGAAGATCTTGAGCGCAGGCCAGCCACAGCCTACACAACTCAGTAAAACCCTGTCTTATAACAAAAATAATCAAGGGTCTGTGGCACTGCTCAGGGGTACAGTGCTTTCCCACGCTGAGGCTCTGGTTTTAATCCCCAGCTCAACAAGAGGGAGGAAAAAAAGATAAAATACCTGAGTGGCTTTTTTCTGTGTCCTGTAATATCAAGAGTCCATTACATCCACATGGTGATCAGGTGAAGATGGAGTCTTTTTCTGACCTGACCTCATACTTGCCAATCTCCAGTATTCCCCTGAGGAGATGGTGTCGTCTTCTCTCCCCAGGAGAAGGAGAAGATTGGGGCCCCCCGTCTCCCTTGCCTGAGCCTCCAACTGCTCAAACCTCTCAGTGTGTTGGCATCCCACCTTCTTCCTCTCTGTAGCTGCCTGCACAGCTGTGTCACACCCTGGGGTAGTGACAGGTCACCCCCAAGCTGTCTGACTGCTGGTTATTTGTTTGCAGGCCTGTGGATTAGCTCAGGTTCACCTGGGAGATTTGCTGTCAGCATGGTGCCGGTCAGGGCTCTTGAAGGTATGCCACATGGTAA
Organism: Pedetes capensis; assembly: GCA_007922755.1. Taxonomy (NCBI): domain Eukaryota; kingdom Metazoa; phylum Chordata; class Mammalia; order Rodentia; family Pedetidae; genus Pedetes; species Pedetes capensis. The sequence goes on from VMDO01001155.1 coordinate 26,905, forward strand.
AGTGCATCTCTTCTCCAGTGCTGACCCCCAGTCAGGAAGAGCCACTGTGTCACCAAATCCCTCAAGTGGATCTGAGAGGTTCACGAACCAGCGCTTACCCTCTGGGACCACAAGTCGGCAAGGCAGAGCTTTCCCACTGACCTTTTTGTGTGAGGCATCTTGTTTCCCTCCCCCACCTCACTCAGTGCCATGACTGAAGATGTATCCTGGTCACTCCCTCTTGCTACCCATCTCCATTCTTCACTCTGAGACCACGCAGTCACCTTGTTTATGATTTCTGCACTTTTCCAGTTTTCTCTCTCTGGAAGAGTTCTCGCCTTCCCATTCTGACTCGTTTGTTTTGCTGAATCCTGTGGAGGCTGCCTCTAATCTGCCTTCTTACACCAGAAGCCCTGACACTCATTTTCTGAAAGTGACAGATTTCTTTTGCTGTTCTTGAGGTATGAATGGTTCTTTTTCCCCTTCCTGTAGATAAAAGCACTTATTTGAGGGTTTTCAGTGGATTCCTTGAGGTTATGTGAATAAAGATATGAAGGGGAGACGTCCAAGTCCAGTGAGTGGGTGCTGAGATGATCTCAGCTTGAGCTTAGGCAGGGAGGTCCTTGCATGGCCGCTTTTCTGTTCCCTTTAGAGGCAGATTCTCAAGATATAGGTTTGACTTGTAGAGACGGTCTTGAGTGACAATGAAGCCCAGAGAAGGAGGAAAAAGTAATGGGAGGCCTCCCAGAGGTCATGGGCCATGTCCAGATTTCCTTCCAAAGCACCTTATAGTTAGAGCATGCACATCTTTACCTCACTACCTCCGCACAGGTGGCCTACTTACACTGCGCAATTCTAGGGTCCTGAAAACCAGAAATAATTCCATGTCAGGGATCCTGGGGACAGCTTGTCAAGCATCTGGGAGGGAGGTGGCTGGACATGGACACACTGGGAAGTTCAGGGCCAACGGGCTTGGGCTGTGAAAGGATGCTTGAGAAAATTGTCACCATAAGAGGAAAAATATCAAAGTATTCTACAGGTGCACAGTTGAATACTATTCAGCCATAGAAAGAGTGAAATCCTATTATCTCTGAACCAAGTCAGTTGTGTTAGGTGAAATAAATCAGGCCCTGAGTGACCAGAGAAGCCTGATCTCTCTCACTGGTGGAATCTAATAATGTTGCGCTCTTGAAAGCGAGAGCAGAATGGTGGTTACCAGAGGACAGGGACATTATCATAGGGAGGAGAAGATTGATCAATGGGTGCCAAAGTACAGTAAAAGAGGAACAAGAAGCTCCAGGGTCCTAGTGCAGAGAATGATGAGTACAGAGAAAAACACAGAAGGCAGATTTAAAAAACTAGGGCAAAGTATTTTGAAAGTTTTCACCATAATAACATAGTTAATGTTTCAGAAAGTAAACCATTATGCAGTGTATCCATGCACCAAACATTACATGTCACCCTAATACTATGTGCAACTTTTATGCTGTTTATAAAGTATCAGTTAAACAATATGGAAAAGTATCACTCCTCTCATAAGTTATTTTGGGATTTTATGCATCAAGTATGAAAAATATTAGGAGGCAACTTAGTGTTTTAAATATTGAAAGGGATTATTGCTGTTCTTCCTATAAAACTGTGTACATTTGGTAAAACTCCAGTAAATCTAGCTCATTTATTTGTTACCCTGTATCTTTACTATGTAAAAGTGTGTCCCTGGAAACACTGACATTGGCATGTCTAGGGAACTTGGTACACATTGGGTCATCAGGCCCTACTGAGTTAGAATCTGGATTCTAATTACATTTCCTCTTGGTTATATACAATAAAATTTGTGAAATACCCTTCTAACTTACTATGAGTTTCTCATCTTAAACATATAAACAGTTTCTCTTGTATAGTACAAAGTTCGCACTGAAAATACATGCCTTAATTTTTCACTTTGTATTTCATAAATGTGCACTATGTATATTGGTTTAGTGGATATTGCATCTTCTTTCCTCAAAGTAAAACAGTTTATGAGAGACTATTTCTGTGAAAATATCATGTTATGGAACAATTAAGGTCACCTGTGTCTAACCAGTTTTCCTAATTCTCTTATTGCATTTTAGGTCAAATTAAGAATTTTATCAATGACTGCATGGTCTGCTTGCTATTTATTCATTTATTTTTGTTTCAGGAACTGTTGTCCTTCAAAGATGTGGCCATTGACTTCTCTCCAGATGAGCTGGAATGCCTGGACCCCACTCAGTGGAATTTGTATAGGGATGTGATGTTGGAGAATTACAGAAACCTTGTCTCCACAGGTGAGGACCATTTCCCTCCCGGATTCTAAATTTACTATGAACCTTGTGAATTCCTTCTTTCATTGACCATGTTCCAGAAGCTTCTCCTTTATAGCCATAAGTTTCAAATTCCTTCCTTGAGAGAAAAATTGGGGGTTTGGTTACATATATGACAAGATAATTTTCCTTGTAGTTTTTTCTTTTTTCAACCTCCACCTTTTTTTCTTTAGGAGATTGGAACCATTTAGTATATGTTATTGATAAGTAGTCAGTGGCATGAAGTTTTTGCCTATGAGTGTAGACATTTACTGGCCTCAAGATTGGTGGCCTACATTAAGTACAATTTCTCCCCTTTAGCCTTGTTTTTAGTGTCATGTTGAAAAAGTTATTCCTAAGTATTCTAGTGTGTCTGTCAAGAAATATTTGCGACCATGTATGGCGAAGCCCAACGGTAATCCCATCAAGTTTGGAGGTCTAGGAAGCCGTATCTCCAGTTTGAGGCCTGAGAAACCCTGAAAACTATAGAGATCCTGTCTCAAGAAAAAAATTAAAAAATGGTAGAACACTTGCACAGTCTGTGTCTGGCGCTGACTTCAAGTCCCAAATACCACGTAAAAAAAGAAACTCTGGGGAAATAACTCTCTAGATTCTGCTGTGATAACTTCTCCTTTCTGCTAATCATAGTACTGGGATAGAAATATTAATGCTTCCTTTTCAAATAAACAGGTCTTGCTGTCTCTAAGCCATACCTGATCACTGTTCTGGAGCAAGGGAAAAAGGCTTGGAGTGTGAGGACACAAGAGATAGTGGACTTATCCCCAGGTAGGTAGGAATGAATAAATCAGAAGACAAGGTGAGAGGTCCAATGAGGCTTTCGAGTGTGGATTGAGAAACTCTGTGTTCATGGAAATGATTTTTCCGGAGCCTACCTTTCTCTTTTCCTCATAGAGAAGGGCACATCATTCCCTATGTTTCTCATGCTCTTTTTGTCTCGAAGACTCCTCCTCCCCCTCTAATGGGTTCCCAGTGCTTTGGCAGTGATTCTGAACATCCTTCCCTTTGCCTAAGAGGGTGTGCATAATCTACACTTTTTTTATTGCTTTGTAGACTTTTGAAAATTTGTGCACAATTTAGAATTCTTATATAGATTAAGCCATTGTAATATGTTCATACTATCATAAAGCAGTTCTGGAAATATTTACATATTCATTCTGTATAATTATCTCATTAGAGTTCTGTATCAGTGATTTGAATGGATTGTTGTGAAGATTTTCTCCCAAATAGTGAATGTCATTAATTTTGCCTACATGCTCCTTATACATATGTAGTCACAAGGGCAAATTGTACTTACCCAGAAAGCTGTCTTTTGTTTTGTTTTGTTTTCTTTCATTTTCTTTTCCTCCCCTTTCCCTTTCTCTTTCTCCTTTTCCTTTCCTTTCCGTTTCTTTCCTTTCCTTTTTCTTTTCTCCTGTGCTTTTCCTTCCTTCCTTTCTTTCTGTGAAGCCCAGCTGGCCTGGAATTCACTATGTAGGCCAGGCTGGTCTTGAACACCCATGGATCTGATGACTGAATCAGTGAGTGCTGAGAGTAGAAGTGTGTGCTACCATGCCTGGCCACTGACTCATGTCTAAGTCATAGTGACCATTTTGGGATTTTCAATGGCTGGTTGTTTTGGGATTGTCTTGGGCATGGATTGCCATGTCCTTCTCTACGTTTTTTGGTGCTAGGAATCAAACCTGTGACCTGCGAGACTGTGCAGTGGTGCTCTACCAACTGAGCTAAATACCAGTCCATTTTATTTAATAATACATCAATACTTCTAAAGGACTTTATGGATTGAAGGTTTTCTTGTACTTATTTTACAATTTCATTGTCTGGTTTTCATTTTATAAAAGGAGGTTCCCTCACATCATTTCACAGCACTTTTAGTTTTAAGCTATATGTTTTGATTGGATCACAATTTTCAATTCAATACACTTAAGGAAAATAGCAGGTAAAATTACAGGATCTGGGATGCATACATTTATTTTTATTTGCCTTTATAATATCACCCTGTTTTTGATGAGTTTTTATTTTCTGTCTTAGTACTCATTGTTTTTTTTTAATTTGGTTTTTGTAATCTTGTCTAAATGAATATATTGAGAGGAGCACCCAGCAGCCCACTCCCAATAAACAATCAGCCTTTGAAAACCCATGAATAGCAGAGAAGCATGACAGTAGTGTATCCTGTGTTGTACATAGGCTCAGTATGAGCTGAACACTGACTCGATGGCACCTAATGGCAACAACAAATGAACATTCATAAACATGCTAATTTCATCAATCACTTATTCATGTCTCTGTTGCCTTATGTGAAATACTTCTGTGACTTATGGGTAGCTCTAGAAAATTTCTATTCTTTGGTATCTCAGAGTTTTCTTTAATTGTGGTCAAAACCACAAAACAAGATTTTCTGTATAAACACCTTAAATTCAGTAGTGTTCATTCCCTTCAAATTGTTGTACAGCATGTAATAGAAAGTTTTCAGCTTTTAGCCAGGCATGGTGGCGCACGCCTGTAATCCCAACAGCTCGGGAGGTGGAGGCAGGAGGATTGCAAGTTCGAGACCAGAGGCAGTCTGCATGACATAGTGAGGCCCTGCCTCAAAAACTCAAAAAGTAAAAAAATAGGCTGAGGGTGCAGCTCAGTGGTCCAGCACTTGCAGAGAATGCAAGCATGAGGCCCTGGGTTCAAACCCCAGTACAGCAAAAAAAAAAAAAAAGAAAGTTTTCAGTTTTTGAAACCAAAATTCAGTATGGATGAAAAAGGAATCACTTTTTTGTGTCTTCCTTCAAGTTATCTGTCTCAACATTTTATGTTTTAAAGGTTTGACATCTTCAGCTGTTTTCTATGGATACAAGTGTGTAGTATCTGTCCTTTTTAGACTGGCTCATTTCCCTTAGCACAATGTTCTTAATATTTATGCGTACTGTGGATATTATACAGTTTCTTCTATTTTAAGGTGCATTAATATTCCTTTGGGCTGGGATTTAGCTCAGTTGGTAGAGTGCTGTGCTGCAGTCTCTGAGGTCCCGAGTTCAATTCCCAGCACTGCAAAAATGGGAGAAGGATTTGGCAATCCACTCCCAAGGCAATCCCGAAACAGTCAGCCATTGAAAACCCTTTGAGGGTCGCTATGAGTCGGATACCGACTCGATGGCACCTAACAACAACAACAACAACAATATTCCTTTGGAGCTGGGGTTCAGGTCACTTGTGCTCTTTGCTCTTTGAGTCCTGGAGCTTTGTCCGCAGCACCCCAAATGAGGGAGAAGGACCTGGCAGCCCACTCGTGAAACAATCCCAAGGCAAACAGCCATCAAAGATCCTATAAATAGCAGAGAAGCACTGACATAGTGCCAGGCATGGTGCAGTGTCAGGGAGTGTTTTGTTCTGTTGTTCTTAAGGTCATTGTCAGTTTCACCTGAATCCACAGGATCTAAGAACAACAACTATGTTCCTTTGTATGTATATTCCAGATTGTTTTTATGTCGGTGGAAATTTGAGTTGCTTCCACCAGTTGTACTTTTTAATAATGCTGCAGTGAACACCAGTGAGCAAGTATGTTCATAATTGCCCATACATGGGCCTGTTACTGTGCTTTCCATTCTGTCCCATATTGTATCTGTCTACCTTCATGCTATTATTATACTTTTTTTGTTTCTATACTTTTGAATGTTTTGAATACTTTTCATGGTCTTTTGAGAATCCAGAGTGTAAGATTGCTATTTCTATTTCTGTAACAAAAAAAAAAAAAAAAAAAGAAAGAAAGAAAAAGAAAAAAAAATTATAGGAATTGGATGGAATATTTAGCACACTTTGTGTAGTTCAGAAATCTTTTAATAATATCTCCCAATTCTGAAACAGGTGTGTGTCCACTGGCATATTGTTTCTTGTCACATATTTATGGGATTTCTGATTTTCCTTCTACTATTTATTTGTAGTTACTTCCTAATATTAGAAATAATGCAATCATTTAAAATTTGATAAAATTTATTTTGAGGACTATCATCCATTCTGTTTGGAGGCACATTCCATGAGGTATTGAGAAGATTATGTGTTAAGGATGTTTTTGTCCGGAGTCGTTTTGTCCTGCCTGTTATGTCTGTTTGATTTATAAGATGTTCTCATTCACCTATTTCCTAGATAAAGTTCTCTCTTTTATATTTTCCTTAGCTGAAAGTGAAGAATTGAATCCTAGAATAATTATGTTGATTTACATTATTTCATCAATTCTACCAATACTTTCAGGGCTGGGATTTAGCTCAGTGGGTAGAGCGCTGCGCTGCAGTCTCTGAGGCCCCGAGTTCAATTCCCAGCACCGCAAAAATGGGAGAAGGGCCTGGCAATCCACTCCCAAGGCAATCCCGAAGCACTCAGCCATTGAAAACCCTATGAGGGTCGCTGTGAGTCGGATACCGACTCGACGGCACCTAACAGCAACAACAACCAATACTTTCTTCCTATATTTGGCAAACATGAAATGAGTTAGAAATACATTTACCATTATATTTTCCTAGGAATGGTGCCTTCCTTGTCTCTTATGAAAAGTTTTGGTATATATTGTTTTGCCTCCCAGCATTTTTGTTTCAAATCACATTTTTTGTAATATAATTATGGCAATTCTGCTTCCTTTTCATCCCCATTTGCATGTACATTTCTCCAATTTTTTAACTTTTAGCATTTTTGTGTCCTTACATCTGAAAAGAATGTCCATGCACAGAATGTGCATGGATCATATCAGTTGTAGTCACATTTGTCAATATTTTTTTCTTTTCATTGCAGAGATAATCTAACAATATTTAAGAAATTACTGACCATGACCTTCTTATTTCCATTTTAATCTCATGAATTTGTAACTGATTTGTCCTACTTTTCTTTCTCTATTCCTTAAGTTAGGAATTTTCTGATGTTTATACTAATTACTCTTGATTACTTTCCCATTTTCCTTTATTTAATTTATATAGATATTTATTTTGTCCATGTTGTTAGGTGCTGGCAAGTTGGATCTGACTTTTAGCAACCCTCATAGGGTTTTCAGTGGCTGAGTTTTGTCCTTGGTCTGGTGATTATATAACATGACTATTAGCTTACATTCCTCTATTTTTAAACGTGTTGCAAATTAGCTTTAATTCCTTTGAAAAATCTTTGTGCTTACATATCTTCTCATTTTTTTTATTGATATCACATGGCTATTATATTGTATGTCCACTAAGAGATGTTGTTGTTGTTATGTGCCATCGAGTCTGTGTCCAACTCATAGCGACCCTCGTAGGGTTTTCAATAGCTGACAGTTTCAGGATTGCCTTGGGAGTGGATTGCCAGGTCCTTCTTCCATTTTTGCGGTGCTGGGAATTGAACTCGGGACCTCAGAGACTGCAGCACAGCACTCTACCAACTGAGCTAAATCCCAGCCCATGTATGTATGTATGCATATATATATATGTATGTATGTGTGTGTATATATATATGTATATATATGTATATATGTTTAAAAAACACGAGATCAGGAACACAGGAAGACCACAGTCCTTTATTGCATGAAATGGGCTAAGTGACAATTTCCTCTTCGTTTCACACAGAGGCGTTACAGGTTATGCCTGCCATCTCATACAGGTTTTAACATAGGGGTTCAAGTACAAGCAATCGTCAAGCACCAAACCAAAGTTCTCTCCAGGATATTGATCAAAGATCAAAACCCTTGAGCACAGAGGAATTTGAGTGCTGAGGTATCCTTGTACTACAAGTACCTGGTGGAGTTAGCTATATCATAGGCACCTAAGAAAACACTAGCATTACCTTCCCTGCTGAGCCATATGACCTTGCTGAGAGTTTTTTGGCCTGTCTTACAGTACCCAGGATGGGTTCCCTCCTGTGGAGCAGACTTTAAAACCAATCACAAAGTCACTGGTTGTACCCAGAACTGGCATGCAGCTATTGCACATGCAGGCACATCCTGGTTGGCATGCTGAGAATGTAAATGAATTGTCCATAATTGACAGTTCTGACCAGGGGGATGTGAAATCCCCTTTTGGCACTATGAATACTGGACAGCAGAAGGGGAGCCTACCTAAAACCAAGTTTGATTTCTACATGTTCTGTAATTAGAGCATATGGTGTCTTCAATAATAGGGATGGACATGTGGTTCTGGTGTGCTACAAAGAGCAATGTAAATCACCTGTGTGGTATAGAATGCCTCAGAGTGTTCCCTGGTCAACAACTTGCTCCTGACACTGGGATTTTTAATTAATAATCTGATGGCCTTTAAGAGTGACTTTTTCCACCTGTGCAGGTTGCCATTGTTTCAACACCTTACCTCTACTTCAGCAACCCATTCTTTTTTTTTTTTTTTTTTTTTAATTAACCCCCGTCCCTGTTGAGTTGTAAAGCAGGTGAATCAGCATTGGACTTCATTGTACTTGGCACTGTTCTGCATATCAGTGTTTGAGAAGTGAGTGAACTTTTCACTATTCATTCTCTGGGTGTACCCATACATGACACTGACCTGGTTGAGTCCCTGATGGTAGCTTCACTCATTTCTAGCTTGCATGGAAATGTTTCCAAGACGTCTGTGACAGAGTTCGCACAGGTGATGCCATATTTGCATCCCTCTCTGATAGACACATGTCCCATGTTCTCAATAATGTTGTCAAGTCTCATACACATACACTTCATTCAGAACTGTAAGAGCCCCAATAATCCCCCAACACTGCTTCATCCTGGTACTCTGTGTGGGTTTATTTCCCATCTTTAGGTACACTTGCACAACTTTCAGTAGGTTTCTATATCTGTAAGACACTTAAAGGTTAGTAATTACATCAGCTGTTGAAAGAATCCTTTTATACTGAGGGAGCCCTGGGTAACAGAGGAAAGTCTTGAGCCACCACTCCATGTGTAATACCAGGACTATGGGAGTGAGCCTAAGTGAGTACTCTGAACGGAATGAACTATGCATTTTTGGGTAAATATGAACCACTGTTTAGGTTCAGCAGCTGACAGGATACTGGAAATTGTTAGCAAGGTCCAGTACAGCATAAAGAGATCCCATCACTGGTACTGCTAAGTCTGTAATCCTACATGGGGGCTCAGGTCACCTCACAAGGCCTTTACCCTGAGCCAGCTTCATTAGAGAGGAGTGGTTTGGGAAGCTCCCTCCGTGAAGTCTCAGGTTCCTCAATGGGGGTCTCAGTTGGAATCACCTGCACCTCCCAGCTGTCAAGCCACTTTGGTGAATGGTTGTTCAGGCCTTAAGGCTTCCAGAGATCCAAAAGAACAAGACGTGGTTCGAGACAGTCATTTGCCTGGGAACTGCAGGTTGGCACAAGTCTTGCCACATTTCCTATCAAGTAACCCTGACAGGCAATGCTTCCTTTCTTTTCTTCTGTGTTAACAGTTGGACCTCCTGGATATCTTCTACTAATCCACATCTTCTCCCTCCTCACTTTGGGAATTTCCCTGGGATCCAAGTCTTTGGTTCCCAGGAGGGGCTGTTCATTCCAAATTTAATTTGTTCTCCTATGCTTACCATTCCCTAGCCATGGCAAATGTAAACACACCTCCTACTCCTTTTTCTTTCTTTCTTGCTGCATCAGAGGTGGAAGACACTACCCTATGTCTGTTTCCATTTGTAATATTTACTTTACATGGGCAACTTACCTCTGTCCAATTGTTTAGCCTCCATTGTTGTTTTCTTATTAGGTGCCATTGACATGATTCCAATCTTACAAGGACACCATGTACAACAGATGAAACACTCCCCAACACAGATATAGAAAGCCATTGCCAACGGTATTGTCAGTACTTCTCTGCTAGGCTTAGGGGTTTTGATGGGTGACCATTTGAGGAATGGGCTCTTCAGTCTTGTCCTAAGCTATTCTGAGACAGTCTCCTATCCAAGAACTAACCAGTCATAACCCTTCTTAGCTTTCAAGAGAAAATGGGATCAGATGCCAGGGTGTAATTATTTACCCTCAGTAACATGTGTCAACTGCCTATAGCAGTGGGCATGTAATAGCATGAATAGCTTTCTTACAATCTTGTCTCATCTCATGGTACATTTAGAGATTTCAATATATTAATGCAGGTGCTTCAATATCATGGTAGTTATTTCACACCCCTTTATGAAGCACCAATACTACAGTTATGTTGAAGAGAAATCCCCACTGCTGTGTTCACAGTAACATTATTCACAGTGCTCTGTTTTGTATTCATCAATGTTCTCATGAGGGAATTACTGAACCAAGAACCTGTGGAGTATGTGTGCAGAATATATTACTACCTGTTACTGAAAGAACAACAAAATCAATTGCTGTATGATCTCATTCACAGGGTGGATTTAAAAAGTTGATGTTAGGTACATTGAATAAACTGGTGGTTACTTGAGGATGTTGTTTTAGGGACAGGGTTTCAGTTAATGTTCAGATCCTACAAAATTTAGTTCTCTGGGCATAACAAGTTGAAGAGGTCTATACGACGTGGTGAATGTAGTACACAAATGTGAATTTTGATATGGTAATATGTATGTAATGTGTTTTCATGACAAAAATGATACTTATGATGTTGGGTAATCATTGCCCATCATTTTGATTGAATAGTTTGCTTTTTGGTGTTTAATTTTTTGAGCTCTTTCTGCACGATAGATGTTAATCCCCTGTCTGATATGTATCCAGCAAAGAATTTCTGCCATTCTGTAGCCCATCTCTTTAGTCTGATAATTTTGTCCTTTGTTGTGAATAACGTTTTTAATCTCATGCAATCTGATTTGTCAAATACTACTGTTGTTTCCTGTCGTTTGGAGTCTTATCCAGAAAGTCATTGCATTGCATTGAAGTGTTTTCCTCTAGCAGTTTCAGTGTTTCAGGTTTTACATTAAGGTCTTTGATCCATTTTGAACTGGTTTTTGTACAAGGTTAAGAAGAGTGATCTTATTTCAGTCTTTCGCCTGAGGATACCCAGTTGTCCCACCACAGTTTGTTGAAGAGGATGTCTTTTCTACAACTTGTAATATGAGCACTTTTGAGAAATATCAGGTGGCTGTAGCTGCATGGGTTACTTTCTAGATCCTGTATTCTGTTCCAATGGTCTGCATGCTTTTGTGCCAGTACCAAGCAGTTTTTTTTATTATGGCTTTGTACTGTAATTTGAACTCAGGAATGGTGATTCCCTCTGCATTGTACTTTCTTATCACTAGAGTGATAAGAGTGAATCACTAGTGATTCAGGGTCTTTTTTGCTTACATATGAATTATAGGATTGTTTATTCTATTTCTGTGAAGAATGACATTAGGATTTTAATGGGAATTGCTTTAAATGTGTAGATTGCATGTGGCAATATATAACAAGTTTCAGGTCAAGATCCTTAGCTATCAGGGACATACAAATCAAAACTACACTAAGATACCATCTCAACCCAGTCAGAATGGCTGACATCAACAAAATAAACAACTACAAATACTGGTGAGGACATGGATAGAAATGAACTCTTATATGCTGCTGATGGAATGCAGGTTGTTGGTGTCACCACTATGGAAATCAGTACAGAAGTTCCTCAAAACACAAAAAACAAAACTAACATATGACCCAGCAATCCCACTCCTGAGAACATATCTGAAGGAATATAAGTCAATATATCATGGATATACCTGCTCATCCATGTTTATTACAGTGTTAGTCATTACACCCAAAATATGGAATCTACCTAGGTGCCTATCAACAGATGAGTAGATGAAGAAATTGTGGCATATATATACCATGGAGTTTTGTTCAGTCATAAAGAATGATGAAATTATGGCATTTGCTGGGAAATGGATGGAAATATAGATCATCATTTTTGCAAAATAAGCCTGACCCAGAAAGATAAACATCACATTTTCTCTCATATGTGGATGTTAGACTTCCATATATATTAATCCTTAAAACATGTCCCATCACAAAAGGTGATGGGACCTATACAGGGGAAGATAAAGGACTTAAGAAAAGGGAGAGGGGGCAAGAAGAAAGGGTAATGGAAAAGAGAAGGAAAATATCATGTATTTTACCCTTATGGCAAAATTGGAATGCATATATAAAGAGAGAGAGACTAAATTTTAAAAACTACATGCAAGTAGAAGGAGGCCATTGGTTGAGAATAAGGAGATGGGGGAGGAGGACATGAAAGGGAAAGGGAGAAGTGAACAAGAGCCAAGGTACAATGAAATGCATTTATCAAAATGTCATAATGAGACCCATGAAGTTCTACATCAAAAATTAGCAATAAAAACAATAAGGAGTTTTGAGGAACAATAACAAAATGATACTTATCTGAAATAATGTACGTCTGTAATTATTTTCACTTATCACATTTATATATACTTCAAAATATCCTGATGTGCCTGCTAAGTACAAAAAATTTAAATATTTCAACAACAATGAAAGCAAATCACCTAGAGGTAGTGGTGGATGCTTGTAAATCCAGGCCTTGGAGACAGATTCCCTGCATGTTCAAGCCAAACTTGGTCTACATAGTAAATTCCAGGTTCCAAGTCCAAGACAGTTGAAGCTACACAAGCAAGACCCTATCTCAGCCATCTATCTATCTATACATATATGTATATGTGTGTATGTATATATATATATATACACATATATATATATAAATACACACATGTATGTGTGTGTTATATAATTTTTTAAAATTTACATTTGCAAAATTTGTAATGGATTACCACTAGTCATTAAGTACTGATACCAATCAGTAGTGGAAAGCATTGAGTTGCTTCTTCATGTTTTTGATGCTTGTTTTCTATAGACGTGAGGTATATTTTTCCTTTTAAGTAACTTTGCCTATATGTCTTTTAAAAATCCCATGGCCTCTCCTCCTGTTGGGTACCAGTCATTCTGCCACCTCTTGTGTAATAATCATGTACCTTTGGTCTTGCCAAAGACCTCAGCTCTTACCCAAGATGTACCTGTTCCTTGTATACTGTGTGTCAGAGATCACAGAAACTAGTTTTGAGGTAGCCACCAAGAATGTCAGAAATGCAAGCACATGTTTTAACCCTTTCATCTCCTGAGGGAGAAGTAATGGCTGGGAGTCCTTTTAAATTGCAGAGTGTTATGTTGAGAGGAAGAAGATCTGTGCTTGACACAGGTAACAAATTTTCCATGCCTATTATGTGACCCTCTCACTATGTTCTCCCTTGGACTGTTATGAAGTCTTAACTACTGTGTGTGTCACAAGGCATTTTGCCCAGTATTTTCATTAAGTTCATAAATCAGTTGGGAAATGTGGCCTTTCTCTTTAGTATTCTGTTAGGGTGCTGATATTCTTGGCTTGAAACGCTTCTTCATATTAAGTGTGGAAACCCTGTTCACCTGACCATAGTGAGACGGTTTGTTACCTTGATTTCTTTCAGGTATTTCTTCTCATTACTTCCAAGGCTTTTCACCAGAATTGCACAAGAACCATTCATCTCACCAAGTGATAAGTGGAAGATATGGAAATTGGGACCTTTACAGTAATCATTCAGGGAAAGAATGGGAAGGTATAAATGAGGATAAAGGCCAGAAAGCACATTATAATGGGCCTAAGCAAGGTCTGACAGGTGTTCGTAACAAAAGATTCCCTGTCAGCAGAGATGAAGAATGTATCAGATCTCAGAAAATAACAGCATGTGTGTCAGCTGCTTTTAAGGAGCCATGTGTTTCTGTAAGTGAATATCCATATGAATTTTTGAACCATGACTATCCTGATGGTGGAAATACGGGAAACCTAAACACAGGTCTGTTTATTGGTTCCACTGACATCTTTAATAATTGCATTGAAGGTGGTAAGGCCTTTAAAAAAAGCTCAAGCCTTAGCCAACATCAGAGAATAGCTACTGGAGAGAAAACCTACAAGTGCACAGTATGTGACAAAGCTAATAATGATGGGTCAACCCTTACAAAACCCCAAAGAATTCACACTGGAGAAAAGTCCTATAAATGTAAAGAATGTGACAAAAGCTTGTGTTGTTCATCGTACCCTAACCAACATCAGAATATTCACAGTGGTGAGAGACCCTACAAATGCAAAGAATGTGACAAAGCATTTAACAGGCATGCACACCTTGATCAACATCAGAAAATTCATAGTGGAGAGAGACCCTACAAATGCAAAGAATGTTACAAAACCTTTAGCTACTCTTCGAACTTTAGTCGACATCAGAAAGTTCATAGTGGAGAGAAACCCTACAAATGCAAAAAATGTGACAAACCCTTTTCGTGTTTTTCAGTGCTTAAACAACATCAATATGTGCATACAAGCAAGAAACCCTACCAATGCAAGGAATGTGACAAAGCCTTTAAATGTTCTTCATACCTTAATCAGCATCAGAAAATTCATACTGGAGAGAAACCCTACAAATGCAAAGAATGTGACAAAGCCTTTAAATGTTGTTCATACCTTAATCAACATCAGAAAATTCATACTGGAAAGAAACCCTACAAATGCAAAGAATGTGACAGAGCCTTTTGTAGTTCTTCATACCGTAGTCAACATCAGAAAATTCATAATGAAGAGAAACGCTACAAATGCAAAGAATGTGACAAAGCCTTTAGCCAGCCTTCAAGCTTTAATCGACACCAGAAAATTCATAGTGGAGAGAAACCCTACAAATGCAAAGAATGTTATAAATCCTTTCACATTCCTTCAGTTCTTAAAAATCATCAGAAAACTCATACTGGAGAGAAACCCTACAAATGCAAAGAATGTGACAAAGCCTTTATATGTTCTTCATCCCTTAATCAACATCAGAAAATTCATACTGGAGAGAAACCCTACAAATGCAAAGAATGTGACAAAGCCTTTATATATTCTTCATACCTTAATCAACATCAGAAAATTCATACTGGAAAGAAACCCTACAAATGCAAAGAATGTGACAAAGCCTTTTGCAGTTCTTCATACCTTAGTCGACATCAGAAAATTCATAATGGAGAGAAACGCTACAAATGCAAAGAATGTGACAAAGCCTTTAACCAGTCTTCAAGACTTAATCAACACCAGAAAATTCATAGTGAAGAGAAACCCTATAAATGCAAAGAATGTTATAAAGCCTTTCACATTCTTTCAATTCTTAAAAGTCATCAGAAAATTCATACTGGAGAGAAACCCTACAAATGCAAAGAGTGTTACAAAGCCTTTGCACGGTCTTCAAGCCTTAATCGACACCAGAAAATTCATAGTGGAGAGAAACCCTACAAATGCAAAGAATGTCATAAAACCTTTCACAATACTTCAATGCTTAAAAATCATCAGAGAATTCATACTGGAGAGAAATCCTACAAATGCAAAGAATGTGACAAAACCTTTTGTAATCCTTCCATACTTAAACAACATCAGAGGACATATACTGGAGAGAAGGCCTACAAATGCAAAGAAAGTGACTAAGCCTTTTTAAATTCTTCAGCACTGAAAAACATTAGAGCATTTATAATGAAAAGAAAACCTACAAATACAAACAGGGTATCAGAGCCTTTCCCTGTCCTTCAGTTCTTAAAGGACATCAGCAAATTGATGCTAGAGAGAAACTTTACATCAGGTAGTTCATGCCGGAGATAAACCCAGCAAATATGGGGAATGTTTTACTGTCCTTCAATAATTAGATAGCTAGCTTTGGTATTCACAGGCACTATGGAGGAAACAGGGATTAGAAGTGGCTCCTGCCATTCCACCATGGTGAAGACACCATGTGCATCTCTGAGGACATTGAATGACATTCTCAAGTGGATCCCATGCCCTTCCCAAGCCATTCAGCCATTTACAAAACAGTAATCCCAGGTCCAGAGCTGGGTGTCTGTCACACTGGGCATTCCTAAGTTTGAATAAAACTAGTGAGAACCTGTGCATACTCCTTTTTTCCATTCCATTCTCATCCTGTTTCTTCCTCTTTACTCCTCACTCTTCTCTGTGCCCTGCCATCTTTGTCTATCCAAGCCACCTTTCCTTCTAAAAGCCTGATTAACTCTCTTGTTGTCTGGCTTCTTTATCTTCTCCTGGGGCATAGGGATATCCGTATGCTGACTCACCCAGTGAACACAGGGTTTTCCAATTTCACTTACAGATGTACCTAAGGTTCTTCAGGTGCCTCAGTTTTTCTTGTAATTATTCCTTAAAGGTGTACTATTGAAACAGCAGGAGAAACTAAAAATACTTGGAGAGACAACGAATCTTGGGTAAAATAAAAAATTTATTAGGTAGTAGGTCAGCCTGAGGAAAACATGTCCTCTCATGGTCTGGCTGCCCCTAAGCCTTTATTCTCCTGAGGTTATATAGGTAACAGCAGGATGGAGGTCATCATACCTTATTTGGACTAATTACCTGTGTAATGTCTACATGACCATTTACAAGTGGGCTAAGCAGTATCTCAAACTAGGCTAAGATAGTTGCCATGGTTATAGGGGGCAAGAACAGGCAGGAAGAAGTTACTAGCCAGGTGAGATAAGCAGTGAGGGATGTGAGGAGGAATGTGGGAGGGCCTTCTATTTACACAGTGAGATAAGTTTAAGAAGCAGGTTTTATAGCTGGGAACATTAAGCTCTAACAATTATAGTCTAAATGAAACACAGTTTTGACAAAAAAGTTTTTACAAACTTTGATTTTCATTTTTACTCCACACTATCTTTAATAAAACTATACTATAATTTCTTTATCAGACATAAACTTTTTATATGCCAAATACGAGGACTGAGATTTTGTTGCAACTTTTCAGACCCATCATCTGAAGCTGTCTACTTATGCTCCCCACGTCTCTCTGATAACAGTTAAACATCACCAGAATATTCCTGATGGTCAAAAACCTTCCAAATGTAAAGAATGGGGCAAAGTCTTTAGATATTTTCCATACCATAATTAACCTCAGATAATTCATATGGAAAACTCCACTTTAAATGCAAAGATTGTCCATAGCACTTTTCAGGTACTAAACAATGCTCAACACCAAGTAATTGATAAAAGAAACCTTACATACGCAAAGAATGCAGTAAAGCCTTTAACTGTTCCTCAAATATAAATCAACATTACACAATTTATGTTATTGAGAAACTATTGTTGGGTGCCATTGAGTCAAATCCTGACCCAGAGTAACCCTATGTACAAGAAATAATATGAAATACATCAATAGTACTGACAACTCATGTCTGAAACACTACCTGTGTGCGATGCACGTGGTTTTTGTGTTTGAGCCCAATTCTGCAGCTACTATTTTACTTCACATTTTGACTCATTACCACATCAGCAAATGGAGCCAACAGGGGGTTTACTCAATTCCTCTTATTAAGGTTGACTCTACTTTGAGGAGGCAACTCTTTCCCAGTCATTTATTGAGTGCCTTCCAGCCTAGAGTACTCATTTCTGAAACCATACAAACGTGAAATAGATGGAAAGGCCTTGATTGGAAGCTCAACTTTTATTCAACATCAGATAATTTATTGGATACAAATCTTATGGGAGTAATGACGTAGAAAGGACATTTGTGCAGTGCCTACGTATCAGAAGAGTGGTATGCTTACACTGGAGAACATTTTACTAATGTAAACAGGGCAGCAAAGCTTTTCCTCAGACCTTCAATGTGAAGAGCTATACTGTATTTTTATGGGAGAAAAATCCTACAGAAATATAAAAATATTGTTGAACCCTGAACTAATGTTTATAATTTGCTGCAGGTTATAAGTTCATGTCGCAGAAAGAAAGACAGGAAATAGAAAGGTACAGACAACTCATCTCTGAAAAGACTGAGATGTACTATAAATACAAAAGTTTCAAAAAGCCTCACTTTTAAGAAGTGCATCAACATAAGGCTAGGGACTGTCTCAAGAACAGATAGCCCCTAGGAACAGCTCTCCACTGCCTGAAAGAAGTAGTTGGTGTCCCACTACTTACAGTCCTGATTGCTGGCAGCAGGAGCCAGGAGCTGTTCCCATCAGATGTACTGTGGAAAGCCACAACATTACCCTTGGTGAAAAGAAGCAGAACATGACTCCCTCCATTCCCTTGGCAGCTGTGATGACACCTGCAGAAAAGCAGGGAATCACTTTCCTTAGTAGCAGCTGTGGGGGAGGGGCCATGAGAACCACAGCTTTAGACACCAGACCCCTTTAATTGACTGGTGAATGGTAAAACATGAGGGCACCCATGGCTACAGAGGAGGAAGCAGTGAAGAGTTAAATGGCATAAGCAGCAGACATGACAGCTATCTCCCAGATGACAGCAACAATGATGGCAGCCACAGAATTAAGGGGCAGTAAAACACTTCGAGAACAGTAACCAAGGCAGGGGGACAAGGGACAGAGGAAGTAAGGAGTGGATGATGGGGCAGACCCAAAGCTGATGGACAAGGCTGCAAAGAAAAAATTCATACCGTCATTTCTAGATGAATTTCATAGAGCTGTCACATGTTGAGGGCCATAAACCTCAGACACTTTGGGTCTTGGAGCTGAAATAGGGACCACTGCCAGGGCTGAGAATCCTGACACCTAGTCCTGCCTGGAAACCCGCAATGCCAGTTGCTGTTGTAGGCTGAGGATTCCCAGCTCCTTGACTTATACCGAGCTGTAAGGCTTGTAGGCAGGCTGTGAATTCCTGATCTGTGTAGGAGATGTAACACTAGGGAACACTGCTGGGCTGGGGCTCCAATGTGTCTGTTAATGTTGTTCCCTGCTGTCAAATGTCTAGAGACTCAATGCTGCCTAAGACCAGCATTTGAAGGGATTCTCCGTCCCTAACCCATGGTTGACATTCAGGTAAAGCGTAAGAACCCCAGCCAGCTGACTGGTGACAACTTAACTTTGGTGTGAACTGTGGCTTACTTAACAGGTTTGCCTTGTCATCTTGAATCCATGTCTTTGTTTTCACATCTGTAAGGTGGGTTTAGTAAACCTTGCCTTAAGACTTTCACTTCCTGATACTTTATAGCTGACCAACTTTTCCTTGAAATTAGCTACAAAAACTAGCTACAAAAAATTACCTTGAAATTAGCTACAAAAAAATTAGATAATTACAAATTTAAAAGTTTTAGTAAGGACTACATGAAACATTACGGGCTTTATATAAAAACAGACTTAGTCAAGCCTATAACTGATCAACACATGATGTATAACCGGGAGGAAAAATAGCATATCTCCTGCTGATAGATACTATAATTCATAGAGGAGGTGCTTCTTAAATATGAAGAAATGGACTAAATGTTGTCTGAAACATGCTAAAAGGAATGTAAGGTGCAAACAGACTTGTTTTTTAATGAAACTGTCAAATGAATACCCTGTGATGCAAACTGTTATACCTATAAGAACAACAAATGAGATTGAATGGACAAAGAAAAAAATGTTATAGAATTGTAAGCCATGTCAATAAAAAATCCAAATTCAAGTACACGTGTAATGCAATAAGAAAATATGAGCATTAAAAACACCAGTGACAATCAAAAAGGTGTTTGATGAGTTAATGCCTGAAAGTGTCTCACATACATTAATAATAATAATAATACATGATAATAATATAAGGAAATAGAAGCTGTGGACTGGGAGGATATTCAGTAATCACAAGTTAGATCAAGGAGTTAGTGCAATACACACACACACACACACACACACACACAAAACTCAATGTAAGAAGGAATTTACTTCATAGAAGTTATGCAAAATGTTCAAAACCAAAATTTAAAAAGGTGTATGGATAATAAGCACGTGGAAGACATCAAAATCATTAGTCATCAAAGATGTGCAAATTAATATCACAGTATTCTACATGTCTACACAAATGTTGACTATTAATACAAATGAGAACTACAGGTAAAAGCAAGAAACACCTGAAAATTTTAATCATTGCTTATGGGTATATAGCCTGCAGCTGTAGCCCTGTGGCATCTGATCCCGTCAGATCTCGGAAGCTAAGCAGGGTCCGGCCTGTTTAGTACCTGGATGGGAGACCGCCTGGGAACACCAGGTGCTGTAGGCTTGGGAGAAGGACCTGGCAACCCCCTCCCAAAAATCAATCTGCCATTGAAAATCCAATGAACAGCAGAGAAGCACTGGCAATAGTGTTTCCCCTGTTGTACAGAGGGTTGCTATGAGTTGGATACTGACTCGACAGCACCTAACAACAACAACAATGGGTATATAAAATTGTAGAGCAATTCTGGAGTACAATTGGTCAATTTTTTTATAATGTTAGTCAAACAATAAAATCTAGGATTTCTGTTTCCAGGTGAAAACCGCAGATAAAAAAAATTGTGTTCTGACAAACAAAACAACTTGTACAGAAAAATTTAGACCAAATAGCATCACCCCAAGAGATTCTTCAGTGAATGAATAAATGAGCATTTATAAACACCATCACTAATATGAAGGAATGATACTTAAGCATTATATAATAAATGATAATACTATTTAAGCATTATATACTATAATCATATTATCAGTAAAAATTGCGCTATCAATACTCATTTATTACAATATTAAAAGATTTCCAACTCTCATGTTAGTGAAATCTTGGATTGGCTTCGTTTATCACAACTGACACACAATATAATAAATTCAATATACATGTAGAGTCAAGTAATAGTGGTTGGAGTTTATCTCAGTTGGTAGAGTGCTTGCTCCGAGTCCTCTGAGGCTCTTCACAGTATTAATTGTTCTTTGTTGCAACTCAGGGATACACAGTTCCCTGTGTCACCTGAAAAAATTGCAAAGATGTGTCATATTTGTGCACGTAAAAGAATGATATGAAATACAAAGGTATCTGGTTAGAAATGGCCATGGACCACCCCAGCCTCCTGAAAGGAGCAAGCAGATGAGGGGGCCTCATGAAGATCTTCACAGAAAAAGCCCCAGTGTTGTCCACAATATGGGAGAGTGGCACAGAGCAGAGCCAAGGCCTCACAATTTGTCAGGTCTGGGCTTTTTCCTCCCTCTGATTCCCTGGAAGCAGCCAGTGGCCAGGGCCACCATAAGAGCAGCAGAGGTTGAAGCTCCAGTTCATGTGTCTCTCCCTATAGTTGAGTCAGAGGTGGGCAGGAGCCCCTAGTACCTGGAGGGGGGACTGCTGCCAGAGAATGGAAATTCACCAGGAACATGGGTTGGATAATTGTAGGAACTACCATCCTCTACTTGTTTTCTATAAAATGTGTCCATGCAGCCTCTAAAATAGGAAGTTATGTATAGATAGTGTAGGATAGTGGTGCGTAGGGTATACATGTAATGTATAGTGCATACATATAGTGTAAGATAATAAGTACAGTGCTTTAGAACACATACTTTTTAATGTGCGATATTGGTGGCGATGTCGGTTATTTTTCTTACAACATTTGCTCTTCCAACAAGGAATTGCAGTTGTCCTTAACTGTGCACACACAGGATTTCTGTAGCTAGAGAAGAGCTCTAGTAAATAACCGCAGAAGGACCTAAGGAAAACTTTGGTGATTTTTGCTAATAAACAAGTTGTTGAACAATACGCGACGGTAGCAGAAACTTTTTTTTTTTTTTTTGCAGTACTGGGTGTTGAAGCCACAGCCTCATGCTTCCATGCATTGGAAGTGCGGTACCATTCAATTGCACCCACAGCCTATTTGTTTACTGTTCTGAGACAGGGTCTCGCCAAATTATGCAGACGTCCTCTGTTCTCCAACTTGCTTGCTGCTTCCTCCGCCTCCCCAGCCGCTGGGATTACAGGCGTGGGCTACCCCGTCTGGCTCAGTGGAAACTATTGAAAACATACCCCTGCCGGGTCAATCCAGCCAGAGAGGAAGCCCTGCCTTAAAACAGCTGCAGCAATAGCCAGGTAGTCTTGCCTGCTTCCGTCTTGGGTTGGTGCGATCTACTGTCACTCAGGGGCTGAGGAGGCAGGGCCTGATGAACTGTCCAATCATGGGCAGCAGCTGACAGCTGTCCAATCAGGCACCCAGGCAGAGAGGAGGAGAGGAGGAGGCGGGTTTCTACATCCAGAAGAACCTTTGCGTGTTGAGCCGCTGTTTAGGAATGTGTCTCTAGCCTGGCTCTTTCTCTGGTGTCCCTGTCGGCTCTGTCTCAGCCTTTATCACCGTGTGGACTGGCGGTGCTGGGAGAATTCTAGGGAGGACGCCGGGCACTGCGGAGGCCAGGAATGGTGAGTTGCAGCCAGGGGTCCTGAGATAGCAAGGGGCGGGCTGTGTGGAACCGCCTGCAGCTGCTGGTGGGACCGCGAATCCGTGTTATCTGCGCTGCCCTCAGCCTGCCCGAGTCATAGGCTGTGGTGGCGCAGCGCATGTCCACTCTGGGCAGTCTGGAGGGAAGAGAGCAGCAGCTGGGACGTCGGCGTCCTGGCCTGAGCCTGTTCGGTGCCTTCGTCCCCACCTGGCGTCCTCCGTGTGCCGCCTCTGCCGGCAGCCACAGGTCTCCCCGGATTGTGCGGTGGAGGCGGGAGCCTCAGGGGAGAGGCTGACTCTGTGTGCGCGGCTCCCCAGTCTCTCCTTCCTCCCGAGGGGTTCTCCGCTTTCTTTTGAGCTTCCCAAATGCAAGGGAAGCGCAAACGTAGGACACTGTTCCTACCGCCCAGCTCCTCCCAGGTATGGCATAAAGTCCTACAGTTCCAGCCCCTTCTCCCCACAGCAACTTAACTTCTCTACAACATTAAGAACTCTTTGTTCGCCATGCTGCATTTCGTACAATCTCCATATCTGGGATTATTTTCTTCTTTTTACAAGATGGAATTTTTTTGAAAAAGGGTATGTTTTCTGTTCGCAAACATTTCTCCGTGAGAGGAAAGAAGAGAAGAAAGCCCAGCAGCACCACACACACCTTTATTCCCAGCTACTCGGAGAGCTTAATCAGGATGATTGCAGGTTAAAAGGTACAGGCAGACAGGAATCTGGCAAGACCCAGTCTCAAAACCAATAAAAAAAATTAGAAAAGGAGGTTGGGATTCCATCTCAGTGATAGAGAGCTTGGCTAGCATGCGTGGGTTCCTGAGTTCAACCCCAATAACGAAAAAACAGCAACAAGAAGAACTGCAGCACAACTGATATTTAGTTGTGTGTGGTGTCACACATCTGAAATCGTGGTTACTCAGTAGCATGAGGCAGAAGGATCACCAGTTCAAGGCCAGAGCCAGCCAGTGCAATTTAGCAAGATCCTTTCTTAAAACAAAAGAACCAAACAACAAAAACAAGGACCTGATGAATAGAAATTTTTATTTCATGCAGTCCAGATTATGAATGCTTTATTTTTCATATTGTTTTTTATTCCTTTAAAAACCCTCATAACTCTGTATGTTTTATAATTTGTTTTTATATTTATGTGTTATGTCTGAAAATGGTTGAATATGTTGCATGGGGCAAGGGTATAACTTTTTTTTTTGCCACAGAGATACCTTGTTCTCCAAGAGTTTGCTTTGGAGAGGGTGGTCTTCTTTTCTACTTCTACATCTCAGTTTCTGCCACTTCTGTGTCTGAAAAGCAGGGGCTTTTTAAGGTTTCTATTTTTAGTTCAGTGGTTCTATTTATTGATATCATTGCCAGGTCTATGCTCCAGTTTATACTGCCACCAGTACATTAGACAACTTCTGTTTTTCTTTTGTTTTTTTATTGCTTTCCTTTTTTTTTCTTTCATTTTTTGAGATAGGCTCTCACTTTGTAACCCAGTGGAACTTGTTTGATTCTCCTGCCTCAGCTTCCCAAGTACTGGGATTATAGGAGTGTGCTGCCTTGCCTGGCCCATGGGAAAATTCTAACCCTTTAACATAATTTTTATTTCGTACCCTCATGTGATTATGTGGTATTCTTGCTTCATTTTAACTTGTCTATGTAGTATTGATTTGTACACATATTCCTATACTTCCTTATTATTGTGAAGTGCTTGTTAAAATCTTTTCATATATTCATTTCTTCTCTTAGGATGTCTAGTTTTGTTTTAAAAATATATAGAACCTAATATGTTACACATTTATAAGCCTGTTAGTAGAAATGTGCTGTACAAATATATTTTTCTCTGTCTTACCTTCACACACTTTTTTTTTTTTTTTGCGGTACTGGGGGTTGAACCCAGGGCCTCGCGCCTGCATGCTCTGCAAATGCCGGACCCCTGAGCTGCACCCTCAGCCCATTTTTTTACTTTTTTTTTGAGACAGGGTCTCGCTAAGTTACACAGACTGCCTCTGGTCTCGAACTTGCAATCCTCCTGCCTCCGCCTCCCGAGCCACTGGGATTACAGGTGTGCGCCACTGCGCCCGGCTCACCTTCACACACTTTTAACAATATTATTTTTTGAGTCTGGTTTGACATAACATGATGATCTCCAATTCCATCCAATTTCCAGTAAATGAAATAATATCTTCTTTTGGCCGATTAAAACCTCATCGTATACATATACCACAATTTCTTTAGCCATTCATCTTTTGATTGGCACCAAGGCAGGTTACACAATTTGGCTATTATGAATAGTGCTGCTGTAAACCTGGTTATGCAAGTATCTGTGTAGTAAGATGACTTTAATTCTTTTCGTTATGTACTTATAGGTGGAATGTCTGAATCCAGTGGATGTTCTCATGTTAGTCTTGAGGAGCCTCCATACTGTTTTCCATAGCAGCTGAACTAATTTACATGCCCCCTAGCAATAAGTAAGAGCTTCCCACCCCCACATCCTCTCTGCATTTTCTGTTTTTTGTTTTGTTTTGTTTTTGATGGTAACAATGCTGACAGGCTGAGATTGAATTTCCATGTCGTTTTGATCAGCCTTTCCCCGATGGCTAAGGATGTTCAACAGGTTTTACATATATTTATTGACCAATTGCACTTCTTTTGAGAACTGTTCATTTGCCCATTTATTGATCAGATTATTTGGGGGGAGGTTGGTATTTAGTTATTTCTCATTGCTTTTATGTTCTGGAGAGCATTCTTCTGTCCTGTGCAGTTGTAAAGACTTTCTCCCATTCTGTGGACTGTCTGTAGTTTTTCTTTTGCTGTCCAGAGTTTTTTTAACTTTATGCAATCTCATTTAGCAATTGTTAGTTTAACTCAATAATTTTAATAATGCAGATGGAGTCACCTCTGAGGTACATGATGAAGTTATGTGTAATTAAACTGTTCTTTGTTGTTAGGTGCCATCGAGTCAAGTCCAACTCATAGCAAATCTCATTGGGTTTTCAGTGGCTGGGTGTTTCAGAATTGCACTGGAAGTGGACCGACACATCCTTCTCCAGTTTTTGCCATGCTGGGGATCAAACCCAGGACCTCAATGTAGGTCAGCCTCTATCAACAGAGCTAACACCAGCTGCATAATTAAAGTAGAATAGTGTGTAAAAATAATAAATCAGAGAATACTATGTTCTTTAAAGGTAAATTCTGTTTCGCATTTGTTTCAATTTTTCAGGTGTGTTTAGTTCTGTACTGGAATGTAATGTCAAACATATTTCTGAGCACAGGATAAAATCCAAAATCATGTGAAAACTTCATTCAGTCTTACTCTGCTTATCTAAGACATGTCTTCACCATGTCAGGTCTTGTTTATAATCTAATTATCATACAGCTCTGCTTACCAGAAGAGATCATCATGGCCTTCACGGATCTAATTTCACCTTGTTCTGTGGGTTCATATTTGATATTCTGTTTGCTCACTGATACCTGGCACTTGGCTTGGAAGAATGATCTCAGTACAAAGGTGTCTGTAAGCATTTGTCAAATAGAACTAGTGGTGGTGGATTTACCAGGAATAGGAATTGACCATGAAGAGAGTAACAGAGGAGACTCAGGTACCTAAAAGTACAGGGCCTACTAGGGCCAATTGAGATGTCCAACAAAAGGAGCTGGCTCCCCCTATAGCAGGAACTGTCTATTTCTTTAATTCCAGAACTCTTTTTTCCATCCCCTTACCTCATCTCCCTTAATGCCACCCCTCTCAAAAGCTAAGCCCTTCCTCCCTCATGCCTTGATTGCTCAAATGTAGTTTGTATGAGGCACAGGGGCTCTAAGAATACATGCCAGTGTCACAGTCCCTCACAGGCTACTCAGTGCCTACTTAGTGGCTCTTCCTTTTCCCTTTGGGGTTCTTGGGTGACCTCCCAGCTGCTTTATCCCCATGCTTAATTCTTCCTCTTCCTCATTATATGTTCACAGGCTGGTGATTGGAAGAAGAGTTGTAGATCATCTCAGGACAGATATAGGAGAGAGGGGTGTGAATATGCTAAGAAGGGAAATATGTTGACATAGATATTCCAATTACCTTGTGTATCTTTTATGAATTTGGAGGAGGCACATTTCAAGAAAACTATCTACTCATACCTAAGATAGACGTTTTGTCCTCCAGTTTTTGTATTCACGTTGTATATTCTTCATCTATTCTGTGTCTAAAAATCTCTTCTATGTTAAACTGGTCTGAAACTCACTATGCAGACCAAGGTATCCTTGAACTCATGTTGATCTTCTCCCTCTTTTCCCCTCTCCCTCTCCTTCCTTCCCTCCCTCCCTCAGTTAGTGTAAGGGTTTCTCCATCTTGTTTATCTTTTCAAAGAACCAACTATGTTTTATTAATTTTTTTAGTATTCATTTCATTAATTTCTTCTCTGATCATTATTTCTTTCCATCTACTGATTTTGGGTTTTGCTTGTTCTTATTTTTCTAATACTTTGTGGTGCATCCTTAAGTTATTTCTTTGAGTTTTCTTAATGTAGGCACTCAATAGTTATAAACTTTCTTCTTACAACTGCTTTTGCTGTATCCTATAGGATGTGATAAGTGTGTTTTCATTTTCATTTGATTCTAGGAATTTTTTTTTTAGTTGTTCTTTTACTTCAAGGACTCACTGGTTGTTTAAGATGAAGTTTTTAATCTCCATGTTTTGTATATTTCCTGCAATTTCTCTTGGTATTGATTTCTAGTTTCACTCTAATGTAATCTGACAAGGTGCAAGAAATCATTTTCATTTTTCTGTGTTTGTCAAGCCTATTTATATCCTAAAAAGTGATCTCTTTTAGAGAATATTTCATGGACTAGTCTGAAGAGTTTATATTCTGTAGTTTTTGGATGGAATATTCTGTGTGTGTCAATTTTTTTTCTATTGTAGTATTTAACTCTGAGATTTCCTTGTTGATTTTTTTTTCTGGGTGTTCTATCTATTGGTGAGAGTGAGGTATTGACATCACTCACTATTATTGTATCTGGACCTACCTATCCCTTTTTGTCCAGTAGTATTTTTTAATACATTCTGTGGGGCGCGCGCCTCCCAGTCCCGCCTGGAGGTTCTGACGGTCGGCGCTGCTGCGCACACAGATACTAAACACAGTTCACTCGGGACTCTCAGTTGAGGGGCACAGACTCCTATGGCCCTCGGGACCCTGGAGGAGACAGGAGAAAGGAAAAGCCTTGGGCGCTTTGCCTTCCAGGGGCAAACACCTGTGTTGGTCCTTTTGGTGGTCATGAGGAAACAGCTGTTGCTTCGTCAGTGATCAGACAGAGAGCAGGTTCTTTTCCTTGTTGGTGATTGCAACAGGAGAACATTCTTTTCTCACCAAGGTCCAGGGGAGAGCTGCGGGAGAGGCGTTTCCTCATCGGTGGTCCAGGCAGGAACAGTTGAGAAGGCACAGAAAGGGTGCCAAAAAGGGTCGAGCTGCTGCAGTGCAGCTCTTTATGTAGCTCGCTCATGGAATGGCCTGAGCCAATCAGCTTTCAGTCCAATTGTCCAATCAGGAAGGGTTTTGTACAAATGTGCAACCAAGTTACTTTCATTTTCCCTAGATTTCTAATTTACAAAGCCAGATATTCAAAAGCCATTTTCCCAGTTTGGGAGTTTTTGCCAATTTCCTCTCAATTTTTCCCTACACATTCTACTAGCCTATATCATTTACTTACAGAATTATGAACATTTATTTAGGGTTATTATGAGAGGGGGTTGCTAATTCATGTAACTGTGTTGGTTGTTCTGTTGTCCTAGTTGGTATGCATGTTATTTGTTTTTTTCTTACTCCCTTATTCACCTTTTTGGTTTGGTCTTTTTTTTTTTTTTTTTTCTTTCTTTCTTTTTTTTTGAGTTAGATGTGATTCAAATTTTCCTAGTTGTCAATAGCTTATCTGTTTCATGAGATTTATTTTTTCTTGCATTCTCATCATTCAGACCTCCCCCTTGTTTGTGTAATTATTTTAAGATTCTCAAGTGTTCGCTTTCTGGTCATGTATTGCTGGAATGTGTGCTTGTCTTGGAAGGATTTTATTTTCCCACTGACTTTAAGTGCTAACCTTGCTGGATATAATAACCTTGTTTGGCAGTTATTTACTTTCAGGACTTGAAGTACATCATTCCATGCTCCTGCAGTTTAGAGTTATTGCTGAGCAGTTTGATGTTCTTCTGATGGGTTTGCCTTTATGAGTTGATATTTTTTCTTTTACAGCTTTTAATAGTGTTTTATTCTGTTGTTAGGTGCCCTTAAATTGGGTGCGACTTATAGTAACCCTATGTACAACAGAATGAAATACTCCCTGACTTGTGCCAGGCACATGATCTTTTTTATGTTTAAGCTTATTGTTGCAGCCTAGTTGAGGGTCTGCTTTTTTTTTGGTGACCTGCCACTCTCCCAAACATGATATCGTCCTGGGATTTGTCCCTCATGACACGTCCAAAATATGGAAGATGCAGTATAAACATGTTTGCTTCCAAGGAGCACTCTGGTACTTCTTCCGGGACAGATCTGTTTTTTTCTTTTTTCTTTCTTTCTTTTTCTTTTTTTTTTTTTTTTTTTTTTTTTTTTTTTTTTTTTTTTTTTTTTTTTTTTTTTTTTTTTTTTTTTTTTTTTTTTTTTTTTTTTTTTTTTTTTTTTTTTTTTTTTTTTTTTTTTTTTTGCTGTCTATGGTATATTCAGTACTTGTCTCCAACACTGTAAGTCAAAAGCATCAATTCTTTTCCTATCTCCTTTATTCACCGTGCAGCTTTCACGATCATATGAAAATACCATGGCATGAATGAAGTGCACATTAGTCTTCAACGTGACATTTATACTTTTTAACACTTTAAACAGGTCTTTTGCAACAGGTTCTCCCAAAGCATCTTTTGATTTCTTGACTGTGACTTGCATAGGTGTTAATTGTAGAACCATGTAAAGCAAAATCTTGTCCAACTCAACCTCAACCTTTTCTCCATTAATCATGTGCTTTGATGAACAAAGTGTTTTAATGTTACATAATGTCATGTTTTTTTATTATTTTTTTTTTACTTTTAGTGTCCCATCAAATGATTGGCATCCCCGCTCTCATGAATGGTCTTCTCAATATTTTTTCTTAACAATTATGATTTGATACCACAACATAAAATATGAAATATTTGCATCCATTCATTTGGAAATTAATATTCAACCTAAATCTCAACCCTCCATTTTACCAAATAGTTGACTGTCCTTTCTCCTAATGACATTTTAAACATTCTCAATGTGCCAAGTTGTGTTAGCTGAGCAAATTGCTATATCCAGTCCACATTCATTGGGAATGAGTTAACACCTCAAAGGCAAGAGTATGGAGGAATGAATATCAACTTTATCATCCTTTTATACAGCACAAATGTCATGGTTACAATATATTTTGTTGATTAAACCATTCTTGTTTTTCTTTGGGATCTCTTTCACTCACAGCTCATTTAGTAGTATACCCCATTGTTCTGCCAATCTCCAGGGGAGATATGGTCCAAGATGCCCATTGGATGCCTGAAACCAGGGAAAGAACTTATTCCTATATATACTACATTTTTTCTATACAAAAATTTTTATGACATGGATTAATTGATAAATTAATCACAGTAAAAGTTAAGTATAATACAGTGTAATAAAATTATGTGAGGCATTGTCTACATCTCTCATGACAATGTGGTTAATCAACCCATAAATATCATCAATTAATTGAGATAGAACTGTAGACTAAAATATATTGTTGTTGTTGTTGTTAGGTGCCGTTGAGTCAGTATCCAACTCATAGCGACCCTCATAGGGTTTTCAATGGCTGAGTGCTTTGGGATTTCCTTGGGAGTGGATTGCCAGGTCCTTCTCCCATTTTTGTGGTGCTGGGAATTGAACTCAGGGCCTCAGAGACTGCAGCGCAGCGCTCTACCCACTAAGCTAAATCCCAGCCCAGACTAAGATATAAATTATTCAAAATGTCTTAGTGTACTTACTCAAATGTCATGAGATGATGGGGGATGACATAATGCCTGGGAATTGAGGGGAATGGTGTAGACATTGTGACAGAGTTAGGCCACTGTTCACCTTCTGTTGATACATCAGAGGCTCTTGTGCCTTGGGTGATTCTGGATCATTGTTCCGTGACAGTTGATGACAGGTGATTCCAACTGCGGTAACAAGACGTTGGATTAGGGAGGACTACAGTATGTGGTTTTCAATGGCTAGTTGTTTTGGGAGCTATTCGCCAGTGCCTCCTCCCTAGTCTGTCCTAGTCTGGAAGTTCAGCTGAAACCTGTCCACCATGGGTAACCCTGCTGGTATCTGAGATACTAGTGGCATAGCTTTCAGCCTCATCACAACACACAAACCCCACAGTGCGGCAAACTGACAGACAAGAAAGAATTGGTAGATGACCAACCATTCCAACAGGTTGCATATGAAGAGGAACCAATGGTATTGAAGGACGAAGTGGAAACTGCCTTGAAAGAACTGGCGAAACACAAGGCTCCAGGGATTGATGGGATACCAATAGAGATGTTTCAGAAAACAGATGCAGCACTGGAGGTGTTAACATGTTTATCCCCACAGATGTGGAAAACAGCTACTTGGCCAACTGACTGGAAGAGATCCATATTTGTGCCTATTCCCAAAAAAGGGGATCCAACTGAATGTGCAAACTATCGGACAATATCATTAATATCGCACACAAGCAAAATTTTACTCTAGATCATTCAAAACTGACTGCAACAGTATATAGACAGGGAATTACTGGAAAATAAGGCGGGATTCAGAAGAGGGCGGGGAACCAGGGACACCATGGCTGGTGTCAGGTGGATATTAGCCAAAAGTAGAGAATAACAGAAAGATGTCTATCTATGTTTTATTGATTATGCAAAGGCATTTGACTGTGTGGATCATAATAAATTATGGATAACACTTTGGAAAATGGGAATACCAGAGCACCTAATTGTACTCATGAGAAATCTGTACGTGAACCAGGAGGCAGTTGTTCGAATAGAACAAGGAAACACTGCCTGGTTTAAAGTTGAGAAAGGTGTGTGTCAGGGCTGTATACTTTCACCCTATCTCTTCAATTTATACACTGAGCAAATAATCCGAGAAGCTGGACTTTATGAGGAAGAACGGCAGCATCAGGATCGGAGGAAGACTCATTAACAACCTGCATTATGCAGATGACACAACTCTGCTTGCTGAAAGTGAAGAGGATTTAAAACATTTACTGATGAAGATCAAAGACCATAGCCTTCGTTATGGGTTACGACTAAACATCCACAAAACAAAAATCCTTACGACTGGGTCAGTATGCACTTCACAATAAATGGAGAAAACATTGAGGTTGTCTAAGATTTTGCTTTGCTTGGCTCTATCATCAACACCCATGGAAGCAGCAGTCAAGAAATCAAAAGACACATTGCTCTAGGAAAAGCTGTGGCAAAAGATCTCTTTAGAGTATTGAAAAGCAAAGATGTCACATTGAAGACCAATGTGCATCTGACTCATGCTATGGTATTTTCAATTGCATCATATGCTTGTGAAAGCTGGACATTGAACAAGGGAGACAGGAGAAGAATGGATGCTTTTGAATTGTGGTGCTGGAGATGTCTATTGAATATACCATGGACTGCCAAAAGAACCAACAAATCTGTCCTAGAAGAAGTGCAACCAGAGTGCTCCTTGGAAGCAAGAATAGCCAGACTGTGTCTTACATATTTTGGGCATGGAGTCAGGAGAGATCAATCCCTAGAGAGACATCATGTTAAGGAGAGTGGCAGGTCAATGCAAAAGAGGAAAACCCTCCATCAGATGGATTGACACAGTGTCTGCAACAATAGGCTTAAACATCAATAAGATTGTTTGCCTGGCACAGAATCGGCAAGTGTTTCGATCTGCTGTATATAGGGTCGCTATGATTTGTACTCTACTCGACAGTACCTAACAACAACAACAACCACCACTGAGCTGCATTCCCAGCCTATGTATTTTTTGTGTGTGTGTGTATACACACATATATACATATACGTACATATATACATATATGTGTACATATATACACATATATACATATATATGTATATATGTATGTATGTATGTTTTACTGGGGCTGGTATTTAGCTCAGTTGGTAGAGCACTGTGCTTCAGTCTCTGAGGTCCTGAGTTCAATCCCCAGCACCGCAAAAATGGGAGAAGGACCTGGCAATCCACTCCCAAGGCAATCCCGAAACAGTCAGCCACTGATAACCCTATGAGGGTTGCTATGAGTCGGATACGTCTCGACGGCACCTAACAACAACAACAACATGTTCTACTGTGTGATAGGTTGTGGGTTAAGCTGCCTCTGGCCTCAAAAATGTAATTCTCCTGCCTCTGCCTCTCAAGTCTCTGAGGTCAGCGGCATGTGCCACTGCCCCTTGCTCTATCTGGCTTTATTTTTTCTTCCAAATTTCAATTTCTGTTCTGAAGTTCTCATCCATTGTGCTGACATAGTCTTCCACATTGATTAGTTTCTTACTGAGGTTCTGTATTGATTCCCTTCATTCCTCTGCTTGTTTCCATTTTGCTTTTTGTTGGTAGACTTTGGTATCCCTTGGCATTACAAGCATATCTTTGGATTCAATAGTTAAGGAATTATTTTTGTTTAGAGGAAAGGTTTTGCTTTGCTTTTTCATATTTATTCTGGTTTTGTTCTTTGGTTTCTGTGTCTGTTGGGAAGACCCTCTCTTCCCATTTTATTTGGAGATATTACTGAGTTTTTTTGTTGTTGAAAGGTCAATCCTCAGACCACTTCCAGGCATGACGTACAATACTTGACAAAAGAGGATACAGAAATACACCTAAAACCCATTAAAGCCAACTATTCTGCCAATAACAGCCTTAGACCAGAACATGGGGAAAGTAATATAGAATAAGCTATGAAGTTACAAATCATTTAGGGTTAACATAGTAATAGTAATTGCCTGAAATAACAAGGACAAAGTGAAAGGAATGAAAAGGCAGACGCAAAAAGGAAATGACTGTTCAGAAGAGGGAAGGAAATCAGCCAGAGGGAAAAAGAAACCCATTGCACAATAAAGAAGAAATGTGTAAACAAAACAAGGTAACCATAACAAGAGCAATGATAAGTAAAAAGCCTAAGAGATTCGTTTATTGAACTGATCCTAAAATTATAGTAAGGTAAAGAAGTATGGTATAGAGGGAGCAGAAGGTACAAAAGAAAAGCAAATAAGACAAAAGATAAAAACTACACTAGATAAAGAGAAACAAGGAAAACAAAATTAGTGATGAAAATAGGGGGAGAAGCCAGATGTCATGGTGCACACCTGCAATCCCAGCATTTCGGGAGTCTAGGGGAAGAAGATCTTGAGCGCAGGCCAGACACAGCCTGCACAACTCAGTAAAACCCTGTCTTATAACAAAAATAATCAAGGGTCTGTGGCACTGCTCAGGGGTACAGTGCTTTCCCATGCTGAGGCTCTGGTTTCAATCCCCAGCTCAACAAGAGGGAAAAAAACAGATAAAACACCTGAGTGGCTTTTTTCTGTGTCCTGTAATATCAGAGTCTGTTACGTCCACATGGTGATCAGGTGAAGATGGAGTCTTTTTTCTGACCTGACCTCATACTTGCCAATCTCCAATATTCCCCTGAGGAGATGGTGTCGTCTCCTCTCCCCAGGAGAAGGG
Organism: Pedetes capensis; assembly: GCA_007922755.1. Lineage (NCBI taxonomy): Eukaryota > Metazoa > Chordata > Mammalia > Rodentia > Pedetidae > Pedetes > Pedetes capensis. The sequence continues at coordinate 61,045 of VMDO01001155.1, forward strand.
GGAGATTGGGGCCCCCGTCTCCCTTGCCTGAGCCTCCAACTGCTCAAACCTCTCAGTGTGTTGGCATCCCACCTTGTCCCTCTCTGTAGCTGCCTACACAGCTGTGTCACACCCTGGGGTAGTGATAGGTCACCCCCAAGCTCTCTGCCTGGCGGTTATTTGCTTGCAGGCCTGTGGATTAGCTCAGGTTCACCTGGGAGATTTGCTGTCAGCATGGTGCCAGTCAGTGCTCTTTAAGGTATGCCACATGATAAAGTGCATCTCTTCTCCAGTGCTGACCCCCAGTCAGGAAGAGCCACTGTGTCACCAAATCCCTCAAGTGGATCTGAGAGGTTCACGAGCCAGCGCTTACCCTCTGGGACCACAAGTCTGCCAGGCAGAGCTTTCCCACTGACCTTTTTGTGTGAGGCATCTTGTTTCCCTCCCCCACCTCACTCAGTGCCATGACTGAAGATGTATCCTGGTCACTCCCTCTTGCTACCCATCTCCATTCTTCCCTCTGAGACCACGCAGTCACCTTGTTTATGATTTCTGCACTTTTCCAGTCTTTCCCTCTGCGGAAGAGTTCACATGTTCCCATTCCACCTCCTTTGTTTTGCTGAATCCTGTGGAGGCTGCCTCTAATCTGCCTTCTTACACCAGAAGCCCTGACACTCATTTTCTGAAAGTGACAGATTTCTTTTGCTGTTCTTGAGGTATGAATGGTTCTTTTTCCCCTTCCTGTAGATAAAAGCACTTATTTGAGGGTTTTCAATGGATTCCTTGAGGAATGTGAATAAAGATATGAAGTGGAGACGTCCGAGTCCAGTGAGTGGGTGCTGAGATGATCTCAGCTTGAGCTTAGGCAGGGAGGTCCTTGCATGGCCGCTTTTCTGTTCCCTTTAGAGGCAGATTCTCAAGATATAGGTTTGACTTGTAGAGATGGTCTTGAGTGACAATGAAGCCCAGAGAAGGAGGAAAAAGTAATGGGAGGCCTCCAGAGGTCATGGGCCATGTCCAGATTTCCTTCCAAAGTACCTTATAGTTAGAGCATGCACGTCTTTACCTCACTACCTCCACACAGGTGGCCTACTTACACTGCGCAATTCTAGGGTCCTGAAAACCAGAAATAATTCCATGTCAGGGATCCTGAGAACAGCTTGTCAGAGCATCTGGGAGGGAGATGGCCACAGGAGGCAATTGTTGAGGGGCAGGGCTGGACATGGACACACTATGAAGTTGAGGGCCAGTGAGCTTGGGCTGTGAAGGGATGCTTGAGAAAATGCCACCATAAGAGGAAAAATAATAAAATATTTTACAGGTGCACAGTAGAATCCTATTCAGCCATAGAAAGAGTGAAATCCTATTATCTCTGAAACGAGTCAGTTGTGTCAGGTGAAATAAATCAGGCCCTGAGTGACCAGGGAAGCCTGATCTGTCTCACTGGTGGAATCTAATATATTGCTCTCTTGGAAGGTGAGAGCAGAATGGTGGTTACCAGAGGACAGGAACATTATCACAGGGAGGAGAAGATTGATCAGTGGGTGCCAAAATACAGTAAAAGCGGAACAAGAAGCTCCAGGGTCCTAGTGCAGAGAATGATGAGTACAGAGGAAAAACACAGAAGGCAGATTTAAAAACTAGGGCAAAGTATTTTGAAAGTTTTCACCATAATAACATAGCTAATGTTTCAGAAAGTAAACGTTTAACCTGATTTAAACATTATGCAATGTATCCATGCACCAAACATTACATGTCACTGTAATACTACGTGCAACTTCTATGCTTTTATGTGTCAGTTAAAAACAAACTATGGAAAAATATCACTCCTCCCATAAGTTATTTTGGGATGCATCAAGTATGAAAAATATTAGAAGGCAACTTAGTCTTTTAAATATTGAAGGGGATTATTGCTGTTCTTCCTATAAATCTGTGTACATTTGGTAAAACTCCAGCAAATCTACCTCATTTATTTGTTACTCTGTATCTTTACTATGTAAAAGTGTGTCCCTGGAAACACTGACATTGGCATGTCTAGGGAACTTGGTACACATTGGGTCATCAGGCCCTACTGACTTAGAATCTGGATTCTAATTACATTTCTTTTTCATGGTTATATACAATAAAATTTATGAAATATCCTTCTAACTTACTATGAGTTTCTCATCTTAAACATAAAAATAATTTCTCTTGTATAGTACATAGTTAGCGTTACAAATACATGCCTTAATTTTTCACTTTGTATTTCATGAATGTGCACCTGTGTATATTGGTTTAGTGGATATTTCATCTTCTTTTCTCAAAGAAATGCAGTTTATGAGAGACTATTTCTGTGTAAATATCATCTTATTGAACAGTTGAGGTCACCAGTATTGTAACCAGTTTTCCTAATTCTCTCATTGCATTTTAGGTCAAATTAAGAATTTCATTAATGACTGCATGGTCTGCTCGCTATTTATTAATTATTTTTGTTTCAGGAACTGTTGTCCTTCAAAGATGTGGCCATTGATTTCTCTCTCGAGGAGTTGGAATGCCTGGACCCCGCTCAGTGGAATTTGTATAGGGATGTGATGTTGGAGAATTACAGAAACCTTGTCTCCACAGGTGAGGACCATTTCCCTCCAGGATTCTAAATTTACTATGAACCTTGTGAATTCCTTCCTACATTGACCATGTTCCAGAAGCTTCTCCTTTATAGCTGTAAGTTTCAAATTCCTTCCTTGAGAGAAAAAGTGGGGGATTTGGTTATATAGATGACAAGATAATTTTCATTGTAGTTTTTCTTTTTTTACGCCTGCCTACCTTTAGGAGATTGGCACCCTTCAGTATATGTCATTGGTAAGTAGTCAGTGGCATTAATTTTTTGCCTATGAGTGTAGATATTTACTGGCTTCAAGATTGGTGGCCTACATCAATTCCAGTTTCTCCCCTTTAGCCTTGTTTTCGGTGTCATGTTGAAAAAATTATTCCTAAGTATTGTAGTGAGTCTGTCAAGAAATATTTGGGGCCATGTATGGTGAAGCCTAACTGTAATCCCATCAATTTTGGAGGCCTAGGATGCCAGATCTCCAATTTGAGGCCTGAGGAAGCCTGAAAAACAGAGAGAGACCCTATCTCAAGATAAAAAATAAAAAATGGTAGAACACTTGCACAGTCTGTGTCTTGCCCTGACTTCAAGTCCTAAGTACCACATAAAAAAAGAAACTTCGGGGAAAATAACTCTCTAGATTCTGCTGTGATAACTTTTCCTTTCTGCTAAGCATAGTACTGGGATAGAAATATTAATGCTTCCTTTTCAAATAAACAGGTCTTGCTGTCTCTAAGCCATACCTGATCGCTGTTCTGGAGCAAGGGAAAAAGCCTTGGAATGTGAGGACACAAGGGACAGTGGACTTATCCCCAGGTAGGTAGGAATGAGTGAATCAGAAGACAAGGTGAGAGGTCCAACCAGGCTTTAGAGTGTGGATTGAGAAATGCTGTGATTGTGGAAATGATTTTTCAGGAGCCTACCTTTCTCTCTTCCTCATAGAGAAGGGCACATCATTCCCTATGTTTCTCATGCTTTTTTGGCTCGAAGACTCCTCCTCCCCCTCTAACGGGTTCCCAGTGCTTTGACAGTGATTGTGAACATCCTTCCCCTTACCTGAGAGGGTGTGCATAATCTATACTTTTTTTTTATTGTTTTGTAGACTTTTGAAAATTTGTGCACAATTTAGAATTCTTATATAGGTTAAATCATTGTAATGTGTTAATGCTATCATGAAGCAGTTCCTCAAATATTTACATATCCATTCTTTATAATTACCTCATCAGAGTTCTGTACAAGTGATTTGAATGGAATTTTGTGAATTTTTTCTGCCATACACTAAATGTCAATAATTTCACATACATAGTCTTCATATATATATGTCATCACAGAGGCAAATTATATCTACCCAGAATCCTTTTTTTTCTTCTGTTTCCATTTCCCTTTTCCTGCCCTCCTTCCCTTCCCTTTCCTTTCAATTTTGTTTCCCCTTCATTTCCTGTCTTTTCCTTTTTTCCCCTTTCTATTACTCTTTGTTTTTCCTTACTTTCTTTCTCTTCTTTCTGTTAAGCGTAGGTGGAGTGGGACTCACCATGTAGGCCAGGCTGGTCTTGAACTCCCATTGATGCAATGACTGAACCTGTGAGTGCTGGGAATAGAACTTTGTGTCACCATGTCTGGCATGAGGAGATGTTATTTTATTTAATAGTGCATCAATATTTATTAAGGGCTTTATGGGTTTTAGGTTCTCTTTTATTTATTTTATAATTTCATTATCTGGTTTTCATTTTTTAAAAGGTGATTAACACCTTTCATAGCACTATCGGTGTTTAAGCTGTATGTTTTGATTGGATGGCAGATTTCAATACAATACACTTAAGGAAAATAGCAGGTGTAATTACAGGATCTGGGATGCATATATTCATTTTTATCTGCCTTTATAATAGCACCCTTTTGTTCATGATTTATATATTTTCTGTCTTGGTTCTCAGTGTTTTCTTTTTGTTTTAATATTTTCTAAGTAAACATTTTGCCTGCAGCTGTAGCACGGTGGCATCCAATCCTGTCAGATCTTGGAAGCTACGCAGGGTCAGGCCTGGTTAGTACTTGGATGGGAGACCTCCTGGAAACACCAGATACTGTAGGCTTGGGAGAAGGACCCAGCAACCCACTCCCCCAAATCAGTCCAACATTGAAAACCCTATGAATAGTAGAGAAGCATTGGTAATGGTGTTTTTCCTGTTGTATACAAGGTCACTACAAGTTGGATACCAACCTGATGGCAGCTAACAACACCACCAGCAAATAAATATTTTGGGAGAAGGGCCCAGCCACCCACTCCCTCCAACTTACCTGCATCACCATTCTATTTTTTGTTTTAAAGACTTGACATCTTTAACTGTCTCCTATCTATAGAATTATGTGGTATCTTTTTGTGACCTGCTTATTTCCCTTAGCACAGTGTCCTTAATATTTATATGTACTATTGATATTATGGCTGGGATTTAGCTCAGTGGGTAGAGCGCTGCTCTGCAGTCTCTGAGGCCCCGAGTTCAATTCCCAGCACCGCAAAAAGGGGAGAAGGACCTGGCAATCCACTCCCAAGGCAATCCCGAAGCACTCAGCCATTGAAAACCCTATGAGGGTCGCTATGAGTCAGATACTGACTCAATGGCACCTAACAACAACAACTGATATTATAAAATTTCTTACATTTTAAGGTTCAGCAATATTCCTTTGGAGCTGGGTTTTGCTCAGTTGGTAGAGAGCAGCTCTGTGCTCTGTGAGGCCTCAAGGTTGATCCCGAGCACCACAAAAGCCAGGGAAGGACCTGGCAACTCACTCTTGAAACAATCCCAAAATAAACAGCCATGGAAAACCTCATGAATAGCAGAGAAGCACTGAGATAGTGCCAGGCATGGCACAGTGTAGAGGTGTGTTTTTTTGTTGTATGTTAGGTGATTGTCAGTTGAACCCAACTCGACAGCACCTATAAACAACATCCACTATATTCTTCTGTGTGTATACTCCAAATGTTTTTATGTCAGTGGAAATTTGAATTGCTGCCACCAGTTGTGTTTCTTTAATAATGTGGCAGTGAACACTAACGTGCAACTATGTACACATTTGCCCATACTGGGCTTGTTATTGTGCTTTCCATTCTGTCCCATTTATATCTGTGTACCTTTTTGCTAGCATTAAACTGTTTTGGTTCCTCTGCCTTTGAATGTTTTGAATACTTTTCATGGACTTTTGAGAATCTATATATTTAAGATTCGGTTTTCTATGTTGTAAAAAAAAATTGAAAAAAAATGTAGGAATTGCATGGAATATTTAGCCCACTTTGTGTAGTACAGAAATCTTTTAATAATATCTTCCAATTCTAAAACAAGTGTTTGTTCACTGACATGTTGTTTCTTGCCACATATTTGTGGGATTTCTGATTTTCCTTCCACTATTTATTTCTAGTATTCCTCCCAATGTTAAAAAAGAATGAAATCATTTAAAATTTGATGGAATTTATTTTGTGGACTAACACCTCATCTGTTTGGAGGAACATTCCATGGGGTATTGAGAAGATTATGTGTTAAAGATGTCTGTGTGTGGATTCTTCTTTTCCTGCCTGACATGTATGCGTGATTTACAAGATTGTCTAATTCCTCTGTTTCTTAGTTAAAATTCTTGGTTTTTATTTTCCTTTGCTGAAAGTGAGGAATTGAATCCTCCTACAATGATTGTGTTGATTCTATTATTTCTTCAATTCTACCAAAGTTTTCTTCCTATATTTGGCAAACCTGAAGTGAGTTGGAAATATATTTACTATTATATTTTCTTTTGAAATGGTGCCTTCCTTGTCTCTTATGAAAGGCTTTGGTATACATTGTCTCCTGGCATTTTTTTACATTACATTTTCTGTAATATAATTATGGCCACTGTGCTTTTTTTTTCATCCTCATGTGCATGTATGCTTTTTCCAGGTTTTTAACTTTTAGCTTGTTTGTGTCCTTAGATCTAGAAATAATCTCCTGTGTACAGAATATTTGTGGATCATACCAGGTTTAGTCCCATTTGTCAATATATTTTTGATTTTGTTGGAAAGTTGAATATAATAATATTTAAAGAAATTAATGACAGTGACTTTCTTGTTTCCATTTTAATCTTCTTATAAATTTGTCATTGATTTTTCCTATTTTCCCTGTTGCCTGATTTAGTGTTTTTTTATGTTTATAGTAATCACGCTTGATTACTTTCCCATTTTCCTTTGTTTATCCTTTATAGATGTTTATTATGTCCTTCTTAGGTGCTGTTGAGGTGGATCTGATTCTTAGCAACCCTCATATGGTTTTCAGTGGCTGAATTTTGTTCTAGGTCCTGGCATATAACAGGACTATTAACTTACATCACTCTATTTTAAACATGATACAAATTAACTTCAGTTCCATTGAAAAATCTTTGTGGTTATATCTCTTTTCGGTATTGTTATTGATATCAAACCATTATTATATTGTATGTCCATTAAGAGGGGCTTCTGGTGCATTTTAAGTTTTTATATGTTAAATTCTCTATCAAAATTTAAAACATCTCATGCATTCTCATTAAAGTATGACTGAAATCTATATTTTTGTATCTATTTCATTTTCCCAGAGAGCTTGAACAACTCATGTAGTTTTGTATTGCTCTACTACATCAATTTATTTTCTTTTATTTCAATTCTGTGACAATGCTGGGGATCCAACCCACACTCTTGCACATGCTAAGCAGGTCCTCTGCCTCTCAGTTACATTCCAAGTGCCACAGTCCAGCTGCAGCCTAGATTAAATGCAGGGTCTCCCGAAGGCAGATGAGGCGTTGGCGGCTGGGTAACAGCAGACACAGCAGCTCGGAGGCAGTGTGAATCTGTTCCCTTTATTTCCCAAATAGCTCAGCCTTATATACAGAAACTAAAATTCACTAAACCATATGGGAGGTCAGAAAAAGGACAAAGGGAATTGGCAGCATTGATGGATTACAACAAGGTTTTATCAATAATCATTTCTGTTAGTTATCACAAAAGTGTTACATGGTGATCGGAGCAAGAGATAATTTAGAGACAAATTGTGTTTACTTTGAACTAAGGTGACCCCCAGCATTTGTGATTATGTTTATGTTCTACATCTAAGTTATTGGTTACTCTATTTTTAGTGGGAACTAGAGGCAATTTAACTATTATAAACTATTCTGAACTATGTGGAAACTAGGGGTAGTTTAACTATTGTAAATCACTCTATTCTTATCTGGGAACTAGGGGCAGCTAAACTATAGTAAGTGTGTCACCCTGTTAAGTTCACAATAAGAAAAATGGGTGTTCTATCTTAATCAGATTGTTTTGCTTGCTGGGATGGATGTTCTTACTTACCAGATTGTTTTGCTTGCTGGAGGGCCGTTGGTATAGAAACTTTTGTTTGTGTTAAGTTAACTCAAGGGGTTTAAGCTGTTGGAAGTCATTTAAGAATTCTTTTACTGTAAGTCTGTTAGGGCTTTTTTAGCTCCCAATCAGAATGAGCACTGCTCAGGGAGTCAGAAGATTATATATTTACACTTATTACTTGTTTTTCATTAGTAATTCCGAGAAATTTACTATATGAAGGAAACAGTGACCAATTCAAATTTAGAAAAAAGAAAAGGCAATATTCCAAGTCCCTCTCCATGAAGAGACCCTTTTTTGAGGTACTCTTCCCCTCTCGGTGGACTTTCCCGTCAAAGGCTTTGAGGTACTTTTTCCCCTCTTGGTGGATTTTCCCTCTGATGCCTTTTAAAGGTACCCTTCCTCATGTGGGGACTCAGTCTACCCATCATGAGTGGAAATGGCCCTGGCACCCAAGATTTAAGTGGCAAAGACTTCTTTCAGCATTTCTCTTTCAGTATGAATCTCCAGGCCCATGGAGTCTCCCATATGCTAAAGTTGACACCTTTGCTGTGTTACTGCTTTTACTCCTTTCACTATATCACCTGCTTTAATGGTCTTTTTATGTCTCAGTATTGTTGATATTGTCAACCTGTAGCAGCAAATTCAGGGACACATGCCACTCACATACTGAGTGGTACGTTTCTGTTTAATTTAACTGCTCATACTATTTTTGTGTTTCCCTAGTATTTATCACTAGAAATTTTTGTAGGTGCCTTGATAACCATATAATACACATATGTATGTATATATTTAAAAACCACAGTGAGATCAGAAACACAGGAATACCTCAGCCTGTAATTGTATCAAATGACCTAAGTGACATTTTTCCTTTTGTTTAACACAGAGGCATTACAGGTAAGCATGGCATCTCATACAGGTTTTAACATGGGGGTTCAAGTAGCAATCAAAGGGCAAGTACCAACCAAAATTCCCTCCAAAAGGATCAAAACATTTGAGCACAGAGCAGTTTGAGTGCTACAAGCACCTGGTGGAGTCAGCTACATCATATGCATCTAACAAAACACTAGTATTAGCTTCCCTGCTGGGTCCTATGATCTTCCTAACAGGAGGGGCTGTTCATTCCAAATCTAATTTGTCCTCCAATGCTTATGACTTCCTAACCATGGGAAATGAAAATACCATCTCCTCCTAATCCTTTTTATTTACCTTTCATTCCATATCAGAGGTGAAGGCCACTACCCAACATCTCATTCTAATTGTAATATGTTCCTTACATGGGCAACTTCCCTCGGTGTAATTATTCAGCCTCAGTTCTTGTTTTTGTTGTTCGGTGGTATTGACTTGACTCACAATGCCAGTGTGTACAACAGATGAAATACTCCCTGACACTGTGCCATTGCTGGCACTATTGTCATGCTTCTCTGCTATTCATAGGGTCTTTGATGGCTGAGTGTTTCAGGAATGGGCTCCTGGGTCCTTCTCCCATGCCCACAGCACCTGTTATTGCCAGGCAGTCTCCCATAGAATGACTAACAAGGCCTGACCCTGCTTAGCTTCAAAGAGCAGATGGGATCAGATGCCAGGGTGAGATTATTCACCCTCAGTAACCTGACTTAACTGCCCATAGCAGTGTACATGTAACAGCATGTGTAGCTTTCTTACAATCTTGTCCCATCTCATGCTACATTTAGAGATTTCAGTATATTCTCTAGTCCATCTCCTTTAATATCATAGTAGTTATTTCACACCCCTTCATGAACCAGCTATACTACAGGTGTGTTGAAGAGAAATTTCCACTGCTATGTTCTGGGCAGCATTATTCACAGTAGCTGTGGTTTGCATTCATCAAAGTTCTCAGTAGTGAATCACTGAAGCAAGAACCTGTAGAATATATATGCATAATATATTACTACCCATTAATAAAACAACAACAAAAAACCAATTGCTGTATGATCTCATTCACAGGTGGGATTTAAATAGTTGATCTGAAATACATTGAGTAAATTGGTGGTTACTTGAGGATGTTTTTAGGGACAGGGTTTCAGCTAACATTCAAATCCTACTAAATTTTAGTTCTCTCGGCATAAGAGGTTAAAGAGGTCTATACAACGTGGTGAGTGTACTGCACAAATGTTTATTTTGAAATTGTAATATATTTATACGTTGTTTTCCTCACAAAAATGATGCTTAAAATTGTTGGGCATTTGTACGTCTTTTGAGAAGTCTGTTCAGTTCTTTGTCCATTTTTTTGATTGGATACTTTGCTTTTTTGGTGCTTAATTTTTTGCACTCTTTCTATATTATAGATATTAATCCCCTGTCTGATATATAGCTGGAAAAGATTTTCTTCCATTCTGTAGCCTGTTTCTTCACTCTGATAAGTGTGTCCTTTGCTATGAAAAAGCTTTTTCATCTCATGCAATCCCATTTGTCAATTTTTGCTCTTGTGTTCTGTGCTTTAGAGTCCTATTCAGAATGTCATTATTTGTTCCTGTATCTTAAAGTGTTTTCCCTGTTTTCCTTTCGCAGTTGTAAAGTTTCAGGTTTAACATTAAGATGTTTGATCCATTTTGAACTGATTTTTGTACAAGGTGAGAAAGATCTAATTTCAGTCTTCTGCATGATGATATCCAGTTCTCCCAGCACAATTTATTGAAGGGGATATCTTTTCTCTAAATTGTAATTGGGACACTTTTGTCAAAGTTCATGTGGTTGTAGCTGCGTGGGTTTATTTCAGGATCCTGTATTTTGTTCCATTGGTCTACATGTCTATGTTTGTGCCAGTACCATGCAGTTTTTGTTCTTATATCTGTTTAGTTTAATTTGAGATCAGGAATGGTGATTCCTCCTACATTGTTCTGTCTGCTCAGGATCACTTTAGTGACTCAGGCTCTTTTTTTGATGACATGAATTTTAGGATTGTTCTTTATTTCTGTGAAGAATGACATTGTCATTCTGATGAGGATTGCATTAAATGTGTAGATTTTCTTGGCAGTCTATAAATGGTTTTGGTCCAACATCCTTAGCTATCAGGGAAATGTAAATCAAAACTACACTAAGATACAATCTCACCCCAGTCAGGATGGCTCACGTCAGCAAAACAAGCAACAAATGCTGGTGAGGATACTGAGAGAAGTGAGCCCTTGTACACTGTTGGTGCTAATGCTGGTTTTTGGTGCAGCCAGTGTGGAAATCAGTATGGACGTTCATCAAATAACTAAAAGTAGAACACCACATGACCCAGCAGTTCCACTCCTGGGAACGTATCTGAAGGAATATATGTCAATGTACAGTTGAGATACCTGCTCATCCATGTTTATTGCAGTGTTATTCATAAACCAAAATATAGAATAAACCTGGGTGTCCATCAACAGATGAGTAGTTAAGGAAATTGTGGCATATATACAGCATGGATTTTTTTTTCAGCCATAAAGAAGGACAAAACTATGGTAATTGCTGGAAAATTGGTGGAACTGTAGATCATCATTTTAAGCAAAATGAGGCAGACACAGAAAGATACACATCATGTTTTCTGTATGTGGATGTTGCACTTCAAAATATGTTCATTACTAAAACATTATTAAAACACAAATGCTGATGGGCCCTGTATAGGGAAAGAAAATGGACTTAGGAAAAGGAAGATGGGGCAAGAAGAAAGGGCAATATGAGAAAAGAAAGGAAATACGTATATTGTCCTTATGGCACAATTGGGATGCATATATCAAGATAAATATCCTAAATAAAACAAGAAGACATGCAAGTTGAAGGAAGACCATTGATGGGAACAAGGAGATGGGGGAACAAGTTCATGAGAGGGAAAGGGGGAAGTGAACATGAGCAAGGTACAATGAAGTGCATTTATGAAAATATAATGAGACCCATGAAGTTGTACATTACATCCTAGCAACAGAAAACTTAAGGATTGTTGAAGAACAAGAATAACAAAAATATACATATCTGAAATGATTCATGTTTATAACTGTACTTACATACTACTCCATTATATGTACTTCAAAATACCTGTTCTGCCTGCTAATACATACTATTTAGGTATGTCAATAACAATGAAAGGAAATAAACTGGAGGGAGTGATGCCTACTTGTCATCCCAGAACTTGGGAGACAGGAGATTCCTTGCATGTTCAAAGCAGGCTTTGTCTACTTAGGAGGTTCCAGGCCAGCCTGAGATACATAGCAAGACCCTGTCTCAGCAATACACACACACACACACACACACACACACACACACACACACACACACACATATACATAAAATTTTTAATCTTCCATTTGAGATTTTTCTAATGGATTACCACCCAACATCTAGTACTGACACCAATCCACTGTGGAAAACATTGCGCTTCATCTTGTTTTTGATGTGTGCTTCCTATATACTTAAGATGTATTTTCCCTAATAGGTAACTTGGCCCATATGTCTTTTAAGGATATATAGCCTCACCTCCTATTGAGTACTAGTCATTCTGCAACCTGTATGGTAATATTCATTTACTTTTGTTGTCATGTTGCCTCAGCTGTTACCCAAGATGTACTTATTCCTCTCACACTGTGTGTCAAAGATCACACTAACAAGTTTTGAGGTAGCCACAGAGAATGTCAGAAATGCAACATATCCTACCCTCTTTCTCGCCTCAGGGAGGAGAAAGGGGTTTGGAATCATTTTTAATTGCTGAGTTGTACTGAGAGGAAGAAGAGCTGTCCTTGTCGCAGGTAGCAAATTTTCCATGTCTAGTATGTGATGTTCTTATTATGGTGTTCCAACTTGGACTGTTATGAAGTCTTAACGAGTTTGAGTGTTGTCACTACAGCAACTTGGCCAGTATTTTCATTAAGTTCATAAATCAGTTAGGAAATGACGCCTTTCTCTTTAGTATTCTGCTATCCTGCTGGTATCCTCATCTTGAAACACTTCTTCATATTAGATGAGAAAACCCTATTCACCTGAATATAGTAAGACAGTTTGTTACCTTATTTCTTTCAGGTATGTCTTCTCATTATTTCCAAGTCATTTCACCAGAATTCGGCAAGAAATGTTCATTCCACCAAGTGAAAGATGGAAGATATGGAAATTGGGGTCTTTACCATAATCACTCAAGAAAAATATTGGAAGGTGTGAATGAGGATGAAGGTCAGAAAGCATATTATAATGGGCATAACCAAGGTGTGAAAGCTGTTCATAACAAAAGTATCCCTGCCAGCAGAGAAGAAGAATATATCAGAACTCAGAACACAACAGCATGTGTGTCAGGTACTCATCAAGAGCCATGTGTTTCTGTAAGTGAATATCCACATGAGTTTTTGAACCATGACTATCCTGATGGTGGAAATATGGCAAAACTAAAAAGAGGTCTCTTTATTGAATCTACTGACAACCTGAAGAATTGCATTGAATGTGGCAAGGCCTTTAAACAAAGCTCTGGCTTTATTCAACATCAGAGAATAGATACTGGAGAGAAATCCTATAAATGCACAGTATGTGAGCAAGTTTATAGTGATAGGTCAACCATTACGAAACACCAAAGAATTCAGACTGTAGAGAAACACTACAAATGCAAAGAATTTGACAAAGCCTTTATCAGTTCATCACAGCTTAATCAACATCGGAACATTCATACTGGAGAGAAACCCTACAAATACAAAAAATATGACAAAGCCTTTTCCCGTGCTTCAAACCTTCATCAACATCAGCGAATTCATACTGGAGAGAAAGCCTACAAATGCCAAGAATGTGACAAAGCCTTTAGCAGTTCTTCATACCTTCATCAACATCAGAGAATTCATACTGGAGAGAAAACCAACAAATGCCAACAATGTGACAAAACCTTTAGCAGTTCTTCATATCTTTATCAACATCAGAACATTCATACTGGAGAGAAACCCTACAAATGCAAAGAATGTGACAAAGCCTTTAACAGTTCTTCACACCTTAATCAACATCAGAACATTCATACTGGAGAGAAACTCTACAGATGCAGAGAATGTGACAAAGCCTTTAACACATCTTCACACCTTCATCGACATCAGACAATTCACACTGGAGAGAAAGCCTACAAATGCAAAGAATGTGACAAAGCCTTTAGCAGTTCTTCATACCTTCATCGACATCAGCGAATTCATACTGGAGAGAAAGCCTACAAATGCCAAGAATGTGATAAAGCCTTTAGCAGTTCTTCATATCTTCATCAACATCAGAGAATTCATACTGGAGAGAAAGCCAACAAATGCCAAGAATGTGACAAAACCTTTAGCAGTTCTTCATATCTTTATCAACATCAGAACATTCATACTGGAGAGAAACCCTACAAATGCAAAGAATGTGACAAGGCCTTTTCCCGTGCTTCAAACCTTCATCAACATCAGAGAATTCATACTGGAGAGAAACCCTACAAATGCAAAGAATGTGACAAAGCCTTTAGCAGCTCTTCACAACTTAATCGACATCAAAACATTCATACTGGAGAGAAAGCCTACAGATGCAAAGAATGTGAGAAATCCTTTAGCAGTTCTTCATATCTTCATCAACATCAGAGAATTCATACTGGAGAGAAAGTCAACAAATGCCAAGAATGTGACAAAACCTTTAGCAGTTCTTCATACCTTTATCAACATCAGAACATTCATACTGGAGAGAAACCCTACAAATGCAAAGAATGTGACAAAGCCTTTAACACATCTTCATACCTTCATCGACATCAGACAATTCACACTGGAGAGAAGCCCTACAAGTGCCAAGAATGCAACAAAGCCTTTAGCAGTTCTTCATACCTTCATCGTCATCAGAGAATTCATACTGGAGAGGAAGCCAACAAATGCCAAGGGTGTGACAAAACCTTTAGCAGTTCTTCATACCTTCATCAACATCAGAACATTCATACTGGAGAGAAACCGTATAAATGCAAAGAATGTGACACAGCCTTTAACGGTTCCTCACACATTAATTGACATCATGACCTTCATACTGGAGAGAAAGCCTACAAATGCAAAGAATGTGACAAAACCTTTCATTACCTTTTATTCCTTAAAAAACATCAGTGTATGGAAACAGGGAAGAAAACCTATAAATGCAATGAATGTTGGAAATAATTTATTAATCTCTCAGGGCTCAAAAAGCATCATAGAATTCATACTGGAAAGAATCCCTACAAATTCAAGGAATGTGACAAAGCCTTTAACTTTTCTTCATAGCTTAATGAACATCAGAAAATTCATAGTGAGAAACCCTGCAAATGCAAAGAATGTGACAAACCCTTTCACTATCCTTCAGTGTTTAAACAATGTCAGAGGATACATACTGGAGAGAAGCCCTACAAATGCAATGAATGTGACACATCCTTTAGTAATCCTTGAGTGCTAAAAAATCATCAGAGAATTCATACTGGAGAGAAACCCTACAAATGCAAAGAATGAGGCAAAGCCTTTAATGGTTCTTCATGGTGTAATAAGCATCAAAAATAAACCCCACAGAACTGCAACAAATGCAAAGAATGTGGCCATGGCTTTCATAATCCTTCTGTGCTTAAACATCAGAGGACACATACTGGAGAGAAGCCCTAGAAATGCAAAGAATATGACAAAGTCTTTTTAATTCCTTCAGCACTGTAAAAACACCAGAGCATCCATACTGGAGAAAATCATACAAATGCAAACTGTGGCCGAGCCTTTCACTATTTTTCAGTGCTTAAAATACATCAGCAAATGCACACTGGGGATAAGGCCTACATTGGACACTTCATGCTGGAGATAAACCCTGCAAATATGGAGAATATGCTAGAGCCTTCTGTAGTCCTTCAACAATTTGGTTGCTAGCTTTGCCATTAGAAGTCAGTATTGAGGGGGCCGGGTGTGGCTCGGGAGGCGGAGGTGGGAGGATTGCAAGTTCGAGACCAGAGGCAGTCTGCGTAACTTAGCGAGACCCTGTCTCAAAAATGGGCTGAGGTGCAGCTCAGTGGTCCAGCACTTGCAGAGCATGCAGTACCGCAAAAAAAAAAAAAAAAAAAAAAGTCAGTATTGAGGAAATGGGGATTCAAAATGGCTCCTGCCATTCCACCATGGAGAAGGTGCCACGTGCATCTCTGAGGACATTGAAGGACACTTTCAGGTGGGTCCCATACCCTATAAAAGGTGTTGAACCATTTACCAAACAATGACCCTAGGCCCAGAGCTGGGTACCTGTCACACTGTGCATTCCCAAGTTTCAATAAACCTACTGAGAATGTGTGCCTACTGTCTTTTTTACAGTTCCACTCTCACCCTCTTTCTTCCACTTTACTCCTCTTCTCTTGGGCCTGCCATCTTCTCTGTCTATCCAAGGCACACTTTTCCTTCTAAAAGCCTGATTAACTCTCCTGTTTTCTGGCCACTTTACCTTCCCCTGGGGGAATGGGGACATCTTAATGCTGACTCACCCAGGGAACACAGGTTTTTCCAATTTCCTTTGCAGATCTTACTAAGTTTATTCAGGTGTCTCAGTTTTCCCTGTAACTATTACTTAGAGTGTACTATCTTTAATTAACCTATACTATAATTTCTGTGTCAGGCATAAATTTTATATGCTGAGTACAAGGACTGAGATTTTGCTGCCAGTTTTCAGACCCATGATCAGAACCTGTCCACCCATGCTCACCACATCTCCCTGATAACGGTTAAACACCAGCAGAGTATTCATGCTGGTCAGAAATCTTACAAATGTAAAGAATGTGGTAAAGCCCTCTGATATTTTTGATACCATAGTCAACATCAGAAAATTCATAGGGAAGACTTCCTTTGCAATGCAAAGAATGTGCAAAGCATTTGTCAGATACTATACTAAAATGATACTCAATATCAAATAATTGGCAAAAGAAAACCTACATATGTAAAAAATGCAGTAAAGCCTTAAACTGTCCTTCAAAGAAATCAACATCAAAGAATTTGTTATTCAGAAACCATTATCCGTGCCATTGAGTCAAATCCTGACTCAGCAATGCTATGTACAAGAAATAAGAAGAAATGCATCAAAATAGTATTGACACCTCTTCCCTGAAACACTGTGTGCCTCGCACAGGATCTTTTTGTGTGTGAGCCCAATTCTGCAGCTACTGTTTTTCTTCACATTTTGACTCATTAGCACATCAGCAAATGAAGGCACCAGGGGCTTTACTCCATTTCTGGCTTTTTGCTGCTGTTTCTTATTTTTGTGGTACTGGGGGTTGAACGCAAGGCTTCATGCTTTCGTGCTTTGCAACTGCTGGACTACTGAGCTGCACCCTCGGTCCATTTTTTTCTACTTTTTGTGGCAGGGTCTCTCTACATTTTGAAGACTGCCCCTGGTCTCGAACTTGTGATCCTCCTGCCTCTGCCTCCCACATTTTTGGGATTATAGGCGTGTGCCACCTCGCCTGGCTTTCCATTCCTGTTATTAAGGTCACCTCTACTTTGAGGAGGTAACTCTTCCCCAGTCATTTATTGAGCACCTTCCAGCCTAGAGGACTCACTTTATGAAGCCATACGAATGTAAAACAGGTGGGAAGGCCCTGATTGGAAGCTCCACTCTTATTCAACATCAGATGTGTAATGACATCGAAGGGACTTTTGTGCAGCATGTAAATATCAGAAGACCAGTATGCTTGTGCTGGAGAACATTTTTCTAATGTAAAGAGTGTCCCAAAGCTTTTCCTCATACCTCCAATCTTAAGAGCTATAAGGAAATTTTATGGGGGAAAAATGCTACAGAAATATAAAAGTTTCATTGATCCCTGAACTATTGCTTATAATTTGCTGCATGTTCTACATTGATGTGGAAGAAAGAAAGGAAATGTGTCAGAGTAAGACAGACAACTCATCTCTGGAAAGATTTAGGTTTACTATAAACCTAAACCTTTAAAAAAGCCTCACTGTTAAAAACTGCATCAACAGTAAGTCTAGGGACTGCCCCAGGCAGAGCTAGGTCCTGGTAACTTCTCTCCACTGATTGAAAGAAGTGGTGGCAGTCCATTTTTTGCAGACTTTATTGATGGCATCAGGGGCTAGGAGCTGTTCCCATAATGTAGTGTGGGAAGCCACAAGGCTACCCTGGCTGACAAGAACACAGCTCTCCCCCACACACCCTCTTGACAGCAGAAATGCAGAGAATTACCTCAGTAACAATTGTGGGGGAGGGGCCATGAGCATCATAGCATTAGACACCAGACACTGTTAATCGACTGGTGAGCAGTAAAACACGAGGGCACTGAATGCTACAGAGGAGGAAGCAGTGAACAGTAAAACAGCATCAGCAGAAGAGAGGTGATAACTGTCTCCCAGATGATACCCCAGAACTAAGGGACAGTTAAGCACTTCCAGAACAGTGATCAGGGCAGGATGACAAGGGACAGAGGAAGTAAGGAGTGGATGAAGGGGCAGACCTGAGGCTGTAGCACAAGGCTGTAAGGAGTTAGCAACTTTAGGCCTTGGTCCCTAGAAGAGTTCCAGAGAGCTGTCACATGTTCAGGGCCAAAAGCCTCAGACACCTTTCTTTTGGGATCTTAAACATGGGCCACTGTTGGGGCTAAGATTCCTGACACCTAGGCCTACCCAGAAACTGGTGCCAGTTCCTGTTGTAGGCTGAGATTCCCAACACCTCAACCTACGCACAGCTGTAATGCTTACAGACAGGCTGTGGACTCCTAACTCGACCTGTGAAGGAGCTCTAACACTAGGGAACACTGCTGGGCTGCGGCTCCAATGTGTCTGTTAATGCTGTTCCTTGCTATCACATTTTGAGAGAATCAACTGCTGTCTAAAACGAGCATTTAAAGGGCTTCTTCTTGCCTAACCCATGACTTACTTCCAGGTAAGGAACAAGGACCCCAGCTGGCTGACTGATGATGACTTACCTTTGGTGTGAAGTGGGGCTTATGTAAGAGGTTTGCCTTGTCATCTTGAATCCGTCTCTGTTTTCACATCTACAAGGTGGGTTTAGTAAAACTTGAATCAAGACTTTCACTTCTTGGTGGTTTATAGCTGACCAACTTTTCTTTGAAAATAGCTACAAAAGCAGAGTAAATTAGATAATTACAAATTTCAATGTTCTAGTAAGGACAACGGGCTGGGATTTAGCTCAGTTGGTAGAGCGCTGCGCTGCAGTCTCTGAGGTCCTGAGTTCAATTCCCAGCACCGCAAAAATGAGAGAAGGACCTGGTAATCCACTCCCAGGCAATCCCAAAATAGCCATTGAAAACCGCTATGAGTCGGATACCGACTCAACAGCACCTAACAACAACAACAACAGTAAGGACAACATGAAAATTTACACTCTGTATATAAAAACATACTTAAGCATATAACTGAAGAGCACATGATGTACAGCCAAGTGGAAAAATATCAGATCAACTGATGACATGGATACCTTATTTCATAGAAGAGGTGCTTAACTATCAAGAAATTGATTGAAGGGTGTCCGGAACAGGTTAAAAGGTATATAAATTGCAAATAGATTTGTATTCTATACAAACTATCAAGTGAATACCTTGTGATGCAAACAGTCATATCTATAATGAACAATAAATGAGATTGAATGGACAAAGAAGAAAATATTACAGAATTACAACCCATGTCAATAGAAAAAAAATCCAAATTTAAGTACACATGTAATGCAATAAGAAAATACAGGCATTAAAAACACCAAAGACAATCAAAAAGGTGTTTGAAGAGTTAATGACTGAAAATTTAAGAAACAGAGTAATCCTCAAGAGATACATTATCTCAGAGAATCCATAATACATATGCCATGGTCTAAATGTACATAGCCTTCAGTATGGATTGTGACTAAACGTCAACAAAACAAAAATCCTTACAACTGGGTCAGTGTGCACCATCAAAATAAATGGAGAAAAGATTTAGGTTTTCTATGATTTGCTTTACTTGGTTCTACAATCAACACCTGTGGATGCAGCAGTCAAGAAATCAAAAGATGCATTGCTTTGGGAAAAGCTGTGGCAAAAGATCTCTTTAGATTATTGAACATTAAAGATGGCACATTGAAGACAAAGGTGTGCCTGACTCACACCATGGTACATTCAGTTGCATCATATGGTTGTTGAAGCCTGGATGTTGAACAAGGGAGACAGGAGAAGAATTGGTGCTTTTGAATTATGGTGCTGACAAGTATTGAGTATTCCATGGACTGCCAAAAGAACCAACAGATCTGTCATAGGAGAAGGGCAACTAGAATGCTTCTTGGAAGCAAGGATGGCTAGACTGTGTCTTACATATTTTGGACATGTAGTCAGGATGGACCAATCCCTGGAGAGAGGCATCATGTTTGGGAGAGTGGCAGGTCAATAAGAAAAAGGAAAATCCACAGCCGGGCACAGTTGCACATGCCAGCAATCCCAGCAGCTGGGGAGGCAGAGGCAGAAGGATCGCCAGTTTGAGACCAGAGGTAGCCTGTAATTTAGCAAGACCCTGTCTCAGAAAAGTAAAAAAAAAAAATGGGCTGGGCGTGCAGCCCAGTGGTCCAGCACTTGCACAGCATGCTAGCGCGAGGCCTTGGGTTCAACCTCCAGTACCACAACAACAACAAAAAAAAGAAAAAAGAAAAAAAGAAAAAAAGAAAAGAAAATCTTCCACCAGATAGATTGACACAATGTCTTCAACAATGGACTTAAATAAGAGTGTGTGCTTCGCACAGAAATGGGGAGTGTTTTGGTAGGGTTGCTGTGAGTCAGACTCGACTGGACGGCACCTAACAACAGCAGCAACAACAAATGCGTGTGGTGAAAGTTTTCCTCCCTAATGATGGCCTGTGGGGTAGAATTTGTCGGATGTAATTAGGTCTTAAGGACAGAACCATCAAGAATGGGGTTAGTGCTCCCATTAGAGAGACCTAAGACAGATCCTGTATTCCACGTGCTGAGATTAAAGAAGACTGGTAATTTAGGATGAAGCAGTCCGTAAAAAGTAAAAAGTTGGGCTAAGCATGCAGTTCAGTGGTCCAGCACTTGCAAAGCATAGAAGTGCGAGGCCCTGGGTTCAATTCCAGTACCAAAAAAAAAAAAAAAAAAAAAGGAGAGAGAGAGAGGTGGCAGCCATTCTCCAAAGAATGATCCTTTGAAAACCTTGTGAATAGCAGAGAAACACTAACATAGTACTGGACATAACACAGTCTTAAGGAGTGTTTTCTTCTGTTGTACATGGAGTTGCTTTGAGCCATTCTTGACATTGCCTAACAACAACAAAAACAACCCATCACTAGTGAAGGAATTGAAAATTGAGGTGGGTGCTCTGGTGCACATCTATAATCCCAGGGACCTCAGAGGCTAAGACAGGAGGATCATGATTTCAGGGCTGGAGGCTTTGCCAGATCCTATTTCAAATTAAAAAAAAAAAATCAACAAGGTTCTGGAGGCACATTTCAGTGGTAGAGCATTTTCTTGGCAAGCGTGTGGTCCTGGGCTCAATTTGTAGTACTGAAAAATTGCTATGTTTAGACAAACAACATATGATTATTTGAAAAATATTACAACCAGGCACGGTGGCACATACCTGCAATCCCAGCATCTTGGGAGGTTGAGTCAAGAAGATTGTGAGTTCAAGGCTGGAGGTAGCCTGTGTAAATTAGCAAGACACTGTCTCAAGAAATTATCTTGGTAGTATCACCCAATCATAGTGCACTTGCACAGTATGTGTGAGGAACTTGGTTAAACCCCCAAAGAACATGAAAAAATAAAGATCAGTTCAGAAGATCGTTAACATTTTGATATCTCTCATGTTGGTCTCTTTAGTGTGTGTGTGAACCAGAACAAAGCATTTACAATGTTAGTCCCAGTGTTTTTCCAGAGTTTATCCAGCAGCCTATTTATTTGATATTAAAATGTGAATATTGCTGACCATGGTGGTGCAACCAACTCAGGAGAGGGAGGAGGATCACAAGTTCAAGACAGGAGGGAAACCGTGGAACTTTACAATACCCTGTCTCAAAATATATATATATATAAGTAAAAATAAATAAATAAATAAATAAATGCCTGGGTATGAAGCTCAGTGAGGGTACTTGTAAAGTACCCTCATGGCCCTGTGTTGAGTCCCACAGTACCACCAAAAATAAATAAAAGAATGTATTTTTCTTTGCCATTTTTTATTTTTCAAAATTACATTTAACACTTTCAAAACATTCTACTATGTCAGAATTTGTCAACACAATATATAAGGGTTTTTTTGCTTCTCTCTATTACTATCTTTATAAATAGTGCCATACAAGAATTTGTTTACATTTTTCTTTCCTTTATCAAATTCTAAGAAGTGCTGAGTGGAGGTCAAAAGATAGCAACATCTTTATTCCTCTTGAACAGACTCCACCCAACAGCTTTTAAAATCATTTGTGGTCAATGCCACACCACAAAGTAGTCTATTAGAATACTTTTTAAATAGGCATTGCAAAAATTATTTGGTATTATTTTATAGTTGGTATGGGCTGGGTTTAGTTCAGTTGCTAAAGTGCCAGTCTGCATGGTCTGAGGCCATGTGTTTAATCCCTACCACTGCCCAAAACCGGAGATGTCCCGGCAGCCCACTTCTGAAGCAATGCTGAAATAATGAGCCATCTAAATCCCTATGAAGGTCACTATGAGTTCACATGACCCCATGACACCTACCAAACTGATATATAGAAGTGGGTATCTCCTTGGTTAAATCTCATTTCTCTTGGCAGTTCAGTCGTTTGGGTAACAAAAACGTATAATATCCTTACTGCAGGTGTCAGACACTATGGAAAGTGAATCCTATTATCCTCATTTAACATAATTGAGAGGAGCCCCAGTTTAGATAGTGGACTAGCAGCAGCCTCCATGAGAGTCAGGGAGAGATAAAAGTAGAATAGTAAAGAATAGCCTTTACCCTGCACAAAGAATAATAAGAAAACACAGTAATAGAGGAAATGACAGGACAATCTCAAGACGACAAGACCTGAACCTCCATGCACCGTGGAGCAAAGGAGACAAGCCTAACATATCCCCATGTGATGACCTGGAAGGTAACTGAAACCCCACACAATGGTAAATTTAGACACCCCTGATCTACTGAATAATCTGGCACTAAGAAGATAAGTCACTGAACAGGGAACTGGAAATGCAACACCATGGCACCACAGTCCCAGACAGAATTTCAAGACAATTGCAAGCCTGTGGGAAAATCTGCAGCCCCTCTGGTCTGGAGAGCCAGGTGTGGAGTGGAAAAACCCACCCATGCAGGGTCTTAGCCCAAGCTGAAAGTCTCAGCTTCTATCATTAATCCCGGCAGCCCTCATTCATACCTCCTAGATCAGAGAGAGATGAGTAGGGCAAATGAGTGAGTGGAAAAATTAAAAACAACATTCCATGCTGACTAAACCAGAACCAGAGTGGAGAACCCCCTCCTGCACAGACTCCCAAGCCACAGCCAGAGCCCCAGCTCACTAACAAAGACCTGTCCAGTCTCTGGCTCCGCCCACAGTAACAAGCTGGTTGTGAGTCAGAGGTAAAACCCAAAAGCAATACCTGGGACTTGCCAAACTGAGGGCTGGTGGGGGGAAATAGAGACTGCTACCCAGGCTGCACATAAACCACACCCAAAGAGCCACCACTGGGGCAAAAGCCAGGATCTCCCTCCGTACTCCCCATCTGTGACACAGACCAGGAAGCCACAGATCAATGGCAAATTCCACAGAAAGTCACAAGGCCCTGTGGAGCAAATGGCAGGCTCCCAGGCCAGCCAAAAGTAAACGCAGGAGGGAACTTGCAGCAGGACCAAGGGCACCTGCTGAGACTTTGGGACCTGGAGTATGGCTTCCACCAACAGCATGTTGGAAATGAGCCCCCAAGTCAAAGGACACACTCAGAGAAACAAAGATGAGAGCAAGGCAACTTCTGCAAAAGAGCGCACCTCTGATGAAAGCCAGCACACTGAAAGGGCTGTTCTATGCTTTATCTCTAACGTATGTCCCAGGGCTGGGTCTTACCTCACTGTTTCAGGCTTTGGCCTTACAATCTTCTCTTTACTTGATTGACTATTCTGCATGGCACAAAGGGGAAGGGGAGAGAAGAATAGGATGTTATAGGAGATTACAAAGTTTGTAGCACCACATGGTGGTGGCTGAGGTGTGGAACTGTAATAGTTTCTTGTTAGTTTTTCTTACTCCTTCTCTTTGGGGGAACATAACACCTTGGGACCCCAGAAATGTTAACTTTGGTAATGTTTCTCCCACAAATACCTCCTTTTATGTTTTCATATTGTTTTCAAACTTCATAAGGAGGACTTGGCATGATGTTTAATAGGCTGCTAGTGTAAAGGGATACAGAATATTTGGCTAAAGTTGTCCTTATAATTCTCTGAATTAATCCTTGGGCACAGGGGACGATAAAACATCTTGTTAATATTATTGCATCAAGGGAAACCAAAAGAACTCAAAGACTCAGGAGTTGGGTAAAAGAAAAAGGTTTTGTTGCTAGCAAGGTCAGCCCAAGGAAACAGGTCCTCTCAAGGACTGACATCAAATTGTAATTTTTCTGAGGTTATATAGTTTACAGTATGGTAGGGGTTATCAGGTGAAGTCACATGTGCACAGGTTATGTGACCACTTGCAACTGGATTATGCAGAACTTTTAACTGAAGTAAGATAATTGCCACACAGAGAGGCAGATATGGAGCAAGAAGTGTCACGGTACGGAGGTTGCCACAGGGATAAGCAGATAAGATATGGGGCAAGGCAATGGGAGGTAATTAGCATGGTGGAATGCAGGACAGGTTTAACATGTCTGTATCAAGGAACATTAAATTTTAGTACTTACGTTTTAAGCAACACTATGGCATTTTATTTTTGATTTAAGTTCTCCACAACATTTCCCTCTTTATTGTATCAGGATGATTCTTTGTCCACTTGTATAAAAAACACACATTGGGTAAATATATATATATATGTAAATATATGTATATATGTGTATATATGCAGGTATATGTGAATATATGTATATATACATATATAACGTATATATATACATATATAACATATATATATATATATATATATATATATATATATATATATATAGTGATTTGGGGTGTCACTAGTTAGGAGCATTTGGTAGGATTGTATTCAGTGAATCCTTTGAGTAGTGAACTTAGTTATCCAGTTGAGTAGATAGGATCCCAGAATAACCAAGAGTAGGATAATCATGAGGGGCCCAATGAGTGCTCCTATCCATGATTTCCAGCTAGATAGTGACCATGTATCCCATAGGTTAGATCCTTGTGTTCCATATTGTGTCACCCGGAGAATCTACTTGTCCCTATAATGTCAGAATACAGTCATGGACTTGATCTTGTCCTCTTTTAATGTCCTGTCCAAGAGACAAATGTTGTCCTAGAACCAAGGAGGCACTGCTGAGTGTTAGGCTTCTATCTATAGCTGGGCTCGCCAAAATGGGGGGAATGATGGGAGCTCTATTTTTACTCTTTAACTCCTCAGGGGAGCCAATATGGAGGGGAACTTGTCTCATTGCTCTGGGGGTGTATACATTTAACTTGGGTATTAGAATACCCAATGCAGTTGTTGTTAGGTGCTGTCGGGTCGAGTCTGACTCATTGCGACCCTCATAGGGTTTTCAATGGATGACTGTTTCGGGATTGCCTTGGGAGTGGGTTGCCACGTCCTTCTCCCATTTTGTGGTGCTGGGAATAGAACTTTGGGACCTCAGAGACTGCAGAGCAACACTCTACCAACTGAGCTAAATCCCAGCACACCCAATGCAGAGTCCCGCTGTTTTAGGGGACAATATCTGATACAAGCCATCCCCACAAATGAGGAAGGTGCCCTTGGAGGCATTGAGATTGTGGGTTGTTGATTACAGCATGAAGAACAGTTAAAGTCTTTGCCACATTATTTGCATTTGTAGGGCTTGCCTCCAGTATAAATTCTGATGATTTTTAAGCACTGGATTTCTAAAGGATGTGTGACATTCTTTGCGTTTGTAGGGTTTCTCTCCATTATGAGTTTTCTGATGATTCTTCATCTACTTGTATAGAATGTACATATCAGGTGTCACTAGTTACTAGCATTTCATAGGATTGCATTGATTAATTCCTTTGAGTAATGTACTTAGTTATCCAGTTGATTCGACAGGGCCCCAGTGTAACCAAGAGTAGAATAATCCTCAGGGACCCAGTGACAGCTACTATCCATGATTTCTGCCTGAAGGCATAGCACTGTGGTTTACAATAACATTAGATTTTGGAAGCTAAGGAGGGTTGGGTCTGGATAGTACATGGATAGGAGACCACCTGGGAACACCAGATACTGTAGGCTTGGGGGAAGGACCTGGCAACCCACTCCCAAAAATCAGTCCATCATTGAAAATCCTATGAATACTAGAGAAGCATTGACACTTGTGTTTCTCCTGTTGTACATAGGGTTGCTATGTGTCAGATACTAACTTGACAGCAACTACCACCACCAACATCATCCATGATTCCCAGCTAGATAGGAACCATGTGCACCAAGGGTTAGGTCCTTGTGTTCCATATTTAGTCTCCATTTTATTAAGTCATTCCTGAGCTTGGCCATGTATTCTCTTAGCAGCCTGGATTTATTAGCATAATAACATTCCTCTCCTAGGAAGAGGCAATTTCCCCCATATTTAGTGGTCAGCGATCAATAGCCTGTCTATTTTGAAGTACAATATTGGCCAGAGAATCTATTTGTCCCTGTAAGTTCATAAGAGAGTCATGGCCTTCATAGAATCCCCTTTTAATGTCTTGCCCAAGTGAAAAATATTGTTGTCCTAGACTCAGGGTGGCACTGCTGTATGTGAGGCTTCAAGTTATGGTTAGGCCCACCAAAGTTGGGAGAATAATGAAAGCTCTCTCTTTCCTCTTTAACTCCTGGGGAAACCAATACATGGTGGAACTTGTCTTATAGCTCTGGGGGTATATACATTTAAGTTGGGTATTAGAATACCCAATACAAAGAATCCTTGTGTTTTACTGGAGCATATCCAGTATAAGCCATCCCCACAAGTGGAGAAGGTGACCATGGGGGCATGCAGATTGTGGGTAGGGATCTGTATGTTTTCACAAATCCCAGATATGTTGTTGGTGAGGGCTTTTCCCAACATGCAGGAGCTATTTCCAGTTACATCCTTTAGTTCTTCTCTGAGTTTGACAGCTTATTCCTGAGTCTTATTATGTTTGCCTTGGAATGTGACCCCTAAGGTTTGGTAGGCTAATTAGCTTAGGGAGGCACAAATACAAGAATCAGTGGCTAGGTTTGGGTCTGTGACTAGAAGGAGCTGTTGGGTACTATTAAGAGTTTGTATCATGTCAATATCAGTGTAATTGGCCATTTTAGATTTAATATTTTTTACCTCTTTTATTATGTTGTTGTGTTGTTAGGTACTGTCCAGTCGAGTAGTACTCATAGTGACCCTACGTACAGCAGATCGAAATACTTGCTGATTCTGTGCCAGGCAAACAATCTTATTGATGTTTAAGCCCATTGTTGCAGACACTGTGTCAATCCATCTGCTGCAGGGTTTTCCTTTTTTGCGTTGACCTGCCACTCTCCCTAACATGATGTCTCTCTAGGGATTGATCTCTCCTGACTACATGTCCAAAATATTTAAGACGCAGTTTGGCCATTCTTGCTTCCAAGGAGCACTCTGGTTACACTTCTTCTAGGACAGATCTGTTGGTTCTTTTGGCAGTCCACGGTATATTCAACAGACGTCTCTAGCACCACAATTCAAAAGCATCCATTCTTCTCCTGTCTCCCTTGTTCAATGTCCAGCTCTCACAACCAGATGATGTGACTGAAAATTCCATGGCATGAGTCAGACACACCTTCATCTTCAATGTGACATCTTTACTTTTCAGTACTCTAAAGAGATCTTTTGCCACAGCTTTTCCTAGAGCAATGTGTCTTTTGATTTCTTGACTGCTACTTCCGCAGGTGTTGATTAGAGAGCCAAGCAAAGCAAAATCTTGGACAACTTCAATCTTTTCTCCATTTATTGTGAAGTTGTGTACTGATCCAGTTGTAAGGATTTTTGTTTTGTTGATGTTTAGTCATAACCCGTACTGATCTTCATCAGTAAATGTTTTAAATCCTCTTCACTTTCAGCAAGCAGAGTTGTGTCATCTGCATAACGCAGGTTGTTAATGAGTCTTCCTCCAATCCTGATGCCATGTTCTTCCTCATAAAGTCCAGCTTCTCAGATTATTTGCTCAGCATATAAATTGAAGGGGTAGGGTGAAAGTATACAGCCCTGACACACACCTTTCTCAACTTTAAACAAGGCAGTATTTCCTTGTTCTATTCGAACAACTGCCTCCTGGTTCACATACAGATTTCTCATGAGTGCAATTAGGTGCTCTGGTATTCCCATTTTCCAAAGTGTTATTCATAATTTATTATGATCCACACAGTCAAATGACTTTGCATAGTCAATAAAACATAGACATCTTTCTGGTATTCTCTGCTTTCAGCTAATATCCACCTGACATCAGCAGTGATGTCCCTGGTTCCCTGCCCTCTTCTGAATCCTGCTTGATTTTCCAGTAATTCCCTGTCTATACACTGCTGAAGTTGCTTTTGAATGATCTTTAGTAAAATTTTGCTTGTGTGTGATATTAATGATTTTGTCTGATAGTTTCCACATTTTGTTGGATCTCTTTTTTGGGGGAATAGGCACAAATATAGATCTCTTCCAATAGTTGGCCAGGTAGCTGCTTTCCAAATCTGTTGGCATAAACATGTTAACACCTCTAGGGCTGCATCTATTTGTTGAAACATCTCTATTGGTCAGGCCAGGCAGCAGCGGATCAGTGGGAAAATCTGCAGTCACTGGGCGCCGTGGAGCCCAAAGCGGCTTCCTCGCCATGCCCACAGTCAGCCTAGGGAGGGACCTGCGGGTGCGAGGGGACCGAGGAGACCCGCTCATGCTTTGGAAACCAGGCACTGGTGGCAAGGAGCGGCACAAGCCAGAAAAGTGGCAGTGCTGGGAAAATAGGAGGGCGCCTGCGCAGGCTGGCACCCCAGACCGACACAGCGCAGCTTTAATTTCCATTGGAAGCCATCCGGTGGGAAGGAGGGACTTCCACCCAGAAGGAGAGACTTCCACCCGGAAGGTGGGTCTTCCGGTCAGAAATTGGCAAATCCCGGTAGAAAGCTGGACGTCATTAACAAGCCTGGATTGGAAAATACACAGAAGAGACCACTCTGGCTGGTGCCACCTGAGAGCAGCCGCAATAAAGCAGGCGAGGGAGTGTTTGTGCCTAACGAAGTGGAGGCCCAGTTTGCACTTCGTGAGACTGATCTTGGCCTCTGGGCCCTGGGCTTTCACTGAATTCCATCAGAAGGCGCTCAGCGGGTAGGCGGGACATCCTGCGAAGACTTCTGCCAAAGACTCATAAGTGCTTTGAGTAGAAGAGCGCACATGCCTCTGTGTGCGTTTTTTTCTTGGACCGCGTGTTTGGTTTTCGTTTTTAATTTTTTTATTTATATATTTTTCTGTTTGAAGGTTTTGTAAATGCTGGTTGTTGTTGTAGTTCATTCCACGTTTTTGGATTTTTTTGATGTTTTATGGTTGTCATTGCTGTTTTCCTTCTCTACCTGTCATCAGAATTTATCCCCCATCCACAATTTTTACTTATCTGGTTCCCATTTCCCCTTAGTTCATCCTGTTGTTAGGTGCTGTCCAGTCTGGCCCAACTCATACTGGCCCTCAATGGCTGTTTGGGGATTGTTTTCCAGAGTGGATTGCCACATCCTCCCATTTTTGTGGTGCTGGGGATCGAACCCGGGTCCTCAGAGAGTGCAGAGCAGGTGACCTATCAACTGAGCTAAACCCCAGCCCACTAGTTCATCCTTAGTTATTGAGTAACACTACTTTCCATAGATTCCAAAACTAATGGTTTAAAAAATTGGGGGGGGGGGTTGGAGCATAGGTGAGTGATCTTAACTGTTCAATAAGATAGTTATTGACAGTAATATTCTTTTCTGCATCATCAACACTTGAAGAAAGAGGTTGCACAGTATCCACAAAATCAATATAGATACTACACTTTTATGAAATATGCAATGGAAAATCAGGTATCAACACAGGAGCATTTTTTGAGTGTCACATTTTTACTGTACAGAAGAAATTGTTTATCTTTTTTCCATTTGAAGGAGTCAAAGTGAGTTAGTAGGATATTCACAAATTTTAGTGTACACAACCATGAACAGATAATTAAAATGCAGATTCTGACTTGGTAGCTATGTACAACAGCCTGGAATAGAGACCATGTATTGAGCTCACAAGTGATGCCACAGTCAGTATTCACAGATAAACTTTTTGAATAGCTGAGATACTGAACATTAAGGGAGGAATTCATAGATTGTACAGATTGCCAAAATTTGCCATTATACACCCCCAGTAACTGTTCCTTGGGGCCACGGAGAGAAACTAATCCTCTGTGGCTGCTGGCTCAATAAAGACTCCCTTTATTTAACTTTTTGTTCTTTGTGGTGTGTTTCTGATCTTGGTTTCAACAGGATGTTACTTTTTTTAGAACATTTACTCTTCCAACAAGGCGTTTGTAGTTGTCCTTGACTGTGCCAACACAGGATTTCTGTAGCTAGAGAAGAGCGCTACTAAATGACAACTATGCCTGCAGCGGTAGCCCTGTGGCATCAGATCCCGTCAGATCTCGGAAGCTAAGCAGGGTCAGGCCTGGTTAGTACCTGGATGGGAGACCGCCTGGGAACACCAGAAGCTGTAGGCTTGGGAGAAGGACCTGGAAACCCCCTCCCAAAAATCAATCTGCCATTGAAAACCCTATGAACAGCAATCTCGGAAGCTAAGCAGGGTCAGGCCTGGTTAGTACCTGGATGGGAGACCGCCTGGGAACACCAGAAGCTGTAGGCTTGGGAGAAGGACCTGGAAACCCCCTCCCAAAAATCAATCTGCCATTGAAAACCCTATGAACAGCAGAGAAGCACTGACAATAGTGTTTCCCCGGTTGTACGGAGGGTCGCTATGAGTCGGATACCGACTCGATGGCACCTAACAACAACAACAAATGATAACTATACAAAGACCTAAGGAAAACTTGGATTTTTTTTCTAATAAAAAAGATGTTCATCAGTGCATGACAATAGCAGAAACTTTTTGACCTTACACATAAGGGTAAATACAAATGTGGCCCTGCTAGTTCAATGCAGCCAGAGAGAGGAAGCCCCACCTTAAAACAGCTGCAGCCAATAGCCTGTTAGTCTTGACTCTTTCAAGCTTGGGTTGGTGTGATCTACTGTCGCTCAGGGGGTGAGGAGGCAGGGCCTGAAGTCCCGTCCAATTAGGGGCAGCGGCTGAGAACTGTCCAATCAGGCACCCAGGTGGAGAGGAGGAGGCGGGTTCCTACCTCTAAGAAGAACCTTTGCGTTGAGCCGCCATTTAGGAACGTGTCTCTAGCCTGCCTGTCTTTTTCTCGGTTGTTCCTGTTGGGTCTGCCTCAGCCTCTGTCACCCCGTGGACTGGCGGTGCTGGGAGATTCCTAGGGAGGACACTCAGGCACTGTGGAGGCCGGGAAATGGTGAGTTGCAGCCAGGAGTCCTGAGATAGCACGGGGCGGGTCTGTATGAAACCGGCTGGAGCTGCTGGTGGGACCTGGAATCCGTGTCATCTGCGCTGTAGTCGGCCTGCTCCAGTCATAAGCTGTGGTGGCCCAGCCGCATGTCCACTCTGGGCAGTCTGGAGGGAAGAGAGCTGGTGGCTGTGATGTCAGCGTCCTGACCTGCGCCTGATTGGTGACTTCGCTCCCACCTGGCGTCCTCCAAGGGCCGCTTTCTCTGGCAGCCACGCCTTCCCACAAAGTGTGCGGCGGAGGCGGGATCTTCAGCGGAGAGGCTGACTCTGTGCGTGGCTTCTGCTGGAGGGGAGCTGTGTTCCCCAGTCCTTCCTTCCTCCTGTGGGGTTCCCCGCTTTCTCTTGAGCTTCCCAAATACAGGGGAAAGCGGATATCTAGGACATTGTCCCTACCGCTTAGGTCCTGCTAGGTGTGGCATAAATTCCTACAATTCCAGCCCCCTTCTCTCCAAACCAAATTCCCTTCTCCGCAACACGAAGAACTATTTGTTCGCCATGCTGCATTTCATACAAACTCAGTATTTGGTATTTTTTTCTTCTGTTTACAAGATGACTTTTTTGTATGTGTGGTACTGAGAGTTGAACCCAGGGTCTTGCATCTGCATGCTTTGCAAGTGCCGGACCACTGAGCTGCACCCTCAGCCCTTTTTTTTTTTTTTTTTTTTTTTGGTAACTCTTTTTGAGTCAGGGTATTCCTAAATTACGCAGACTGCCTCTGGTCTTGAACTTTTGATCCTTCTGCCTCTGTCTCCCGAGCCACTGGGATTACAGGAATGCGCCTCCAGGCCCGGCTCAAGATGACGTTTTTTAAAAAGGATTTGTTTTCTCTTTGTGAATATCTTTCCATGAAAGGAAAACAGAGAAGAAAGCCCAGCAGCACCACACACACCCTTAATTCAGCTATTCCAGAGGCTGAAGTAGGAGGATCTCAGGTTCAAAGTTACAGATAGACAGTGGAAGCTAGCAAGACCTCTCAAAATAAAAATTTATAAAAAAATTAGAAAAGGAGGATGGGGCTGCAACTCAGTCTTAGCGCACTTGGCTAGAATGTGTGAGGCCCTGCGTTCAACCCCAATATTGAAACAACAATAAAAACTGCATCACAACTAATGTATAGTTGTGTGTGTTGTCATGCATGTGAAATCACAGTTAGTCAGGAGCATGAGGAAGAAGGATCAGAAGTTCAAGGCCAGAGGCAGCCTGTGCAACTTAGCACGATAGACCTTAGTAACTCTCAGAAATGTTCACTTATGAATAGTTTTTTACTAAATGTTTTATCATGTAACTAGTAATAAATGACAGTATTATTGCATAAATGGACAGATATATTTACTTCCTATCACACTATAAAAGGAAAGTTCCTTAAACTTTCGTTCATTCCTGTAGTCATAACCACAATAGATGATTTTACTTTTCATTCTTCTTAATACACTGAGTTACTTTTCTTTTGAAATTATGTGAATAGGCTGGGGGCAGTCGTGCATGCCTGAAATTCTAGCGACTTGGGAGGCAGAGGCAGGAGGATCACAAGTTCAAGACTAGTCTGCATAATTTAGCAAGACCGGTCTGAAAAGGTAAAAGAAATGGGTGCAGGATGCAGCTCAGTGTTACATCACTTGCAAAGGATGCAAGCATGAGGCCTTGGTTCACCCCCCACTACCTGAAAAATAAAATCCAGTGAATAATCATGACCTCAAATAGAGGCTTGAGCCCACTGACCATAAGAACTTTCTTGAACCTGCAAAACAATATCATTGTAGGCTCAGTTGGTTCTTCCTACAGAGCCTCCTCTACAGGTGTCCCAGTCTCCTCATACCAGCCATGGAAGGGGCCCTTTATACCAAGGTGAGCTTCAGAGCACTGGAAAGCTGGGGGCCCACAGGCAGATGTGTTTAGAGATTGCATGGAAGAGGACCAGCACTCTTTCTTAGTGGATAATTGATATTGTCCTTCATATATTTCTTGATTTTCAAATGAATCAAATTTGATTCAGGAAGAAGTGAATTTATCTTAAAATGTTTATACGTGAAAAGCAACAAATAGAAGGTCTGCATACATCTCAATGGGGAGGCAGAAAAGACGTGGCTTTTACATATAAATCTGGAGAGAAGATGGCAGAGAGAAGCAGGATTGAAGGTAGAAAACTCAGATCCCAGATCAGAGAATGTTATTCCTAGAAGTCTGAACTTCTGTTTTGAGGTTTCAGACAATGGTGTCTCTTGTCTTATGCTGAGTTTGGGTCAAAGATCATAGGCTTGAATGAGTGAATCATAAGCCAAGTTTGGTAAACAAGTATTTCGTTCTGACCACTAAAAGGAAAACTCTGTAGCTAATTGTTTAAGAAGAAAAATATGAATATGGGAATTAGCATCTGATGTTGTTACAGGAAAAAATGGAAGATCATTGAAGTCTTAACAGAAAGAGTATCTCCTTGTAGTGAGCAGTTAAATATAACTTTCTTAGGAGATACAGGTCCTCAGCCATAGCACCCTGGCATCTAATCTTGTCTGATCTTGGAAGCTAAGCAGAATCAGCCAGGTTAGTCTTTGGATGGGAGATCACTTGTGAATACCAGGTGCTGTAGGCTAGGGTGAAGGACCTGTCAATCCACTCCCAAAACAATCTGCCCTTGAAAACCCTATGAATAGCAGAGAAGCACTGACATAGGGTTGGGCATGGAATAGTGTCAGGGCCTATTTCATCTCTTGTATATGGTGTTGCTATGAATCAGACTGGACTTGATGGCACCTTAACAAGAAGGACATACACAGTGGTCATGCAGCCATCTTTGTCATTCTAAATGACTGATGCTTGGCTTCCTCCATTGTAGCATAACTTGGCCTGGGATTGACAATCTTGTGGCTCTGATGTCAGAAATGGCTCCCTTCAACAGTAAACGTGTAATTCTCGGCACAAATTTTATTTCCTTGTTCAAGAGGAAGATGGAGGAAAGGTCCCTGGGATGCAGGGCAGGGAGACAAGTGACCCAGTTCTAGAAAAACCACACTAAGTTCTGCCAAAATGCAAAGAAAATGGTGTAAACGGAGCGGGAGCCAAGACTTGGTCTTTCTGACATCTTTCAGCCAAGGGTCTGATGCCATCTCCTGCCACTTAGGGCGCATAGATGGGAAGTTAGGAGTTTTGTTCCATCAGGGTTGCTGGGGTTGAAGTGGTTAATTGCCATGTAGTCAAAAAATGCAGGGTTTCCTATAGCCTTGTAGAAGTTTTCTTCTGACAAGGCAGAGCTCCGGAGTCTCCTGTGATTGTGAGGCCTGGATGGCTCTGCGGGGCTTTTGGAGACCCTGCGACCTATAGGTGCTGGAAGTTGCCTAGGGAGGATGCCAAGGTGCCAGGAATGTTGCAACCTGGGAGTGTGCCAGGATGGGCACCCCAAGATGGTGGGGGCATCGAGAGGAGGAAAGTCCCCTCTCTCGACAGAGCTCCTAGGAATGCAGATAAGGCACTGACAGGACAGGTTGAGCATTCCTGATATTCTAGCCTCCCAAACCAGTCCTCACCTCCTTGCAAGGAGACTTCCCACCCATGATAAGACAAAGGACTTGACTGTGATATATGAGCCCCAGCATCCCCTAAGCTTATAGCCCCTGCACCCATCTGCCTTCTGTCTATTGCCATGTGGCCCATTTCCCACCCCCTGTACCTTCTCCTGAGAAGCAGGTTTCTCCACAGGTCAAAGGATTCCCTCACCCTGCAAATTTGCCCTATCAGGCACATTGTTGGTAGTCTCCAGAAACCCGTGTTGCAGGACCAGGTCCTTCCCAGAGTCAACCTGTGAATCTACCAGAGTTGCTACTCTACCCTAGGTCCCCTCTGTAAAGTCATTTTCAGGAGAGGACAGTCTCCAGACAGTACCCCATGGCATCCTGTCCACACGCACAGTACCCTGTAGTATCCCTTTGTCTCCCTGCATTGTGTCCATGAGGCAGGACATTGGGGCAAATCCCCCATGGTGTAAGGGGTTCTTGTATGGGAAAGGGTGTGTTCCTCCAGGTCCTCAGTCCCTTCCTTCTCTCCATGAGTCAATCAATTTTTTCTAGAGTTTCAAAATTATGTGAGTTAGGGTCTCAAATCTAGGACTCTTCTTTCCTCAGCATAACTCCTCCCAGGATTGACAAAGTATTACAGAAACTCTATGCCCCCTGTGTATTTCCAAATGTCAATTTCTTCCTGTCCTATTGTAGTATTATACAGTCTTTTCCCCATGGTAACTTTGCAGTTATAATTTTCTTATTTTCCCCTCAGTAATGCTGACACTAGCTGGGATTTAGCTTAGTTGGTAAAGTGCCCCGCTGTAGTCTCTGAGGTCCTGGGTTCAATTTCCATCTCTGCAAAAATGGGAGAAGGATGTGCCAATCCATTCCCTAGGCAATCCCAAAACAATCAGCTATTGAAAAGCCCTATAAGTGTCCCACCTCTGACTATGAGTTGGACCTAACTCAACACCTCCTAACAGTGATAACACTTTTTTCTCTTCGTCAATATTTCTCATGGAAGAAAATAAGAGAATAAATACCTGATATTCCATTGTAAAAAAAGATGCTTTGAAAATCTCCTTTTTTATTGCCTGCACACAAAACCTATCAGAATGTTTTTGGGTTCAGGTTCCTACTTGGAAACATTACAGTTTGGTTGTTTCAGCTACCGTCCTTTCTTCCCTTTGTCCTGGATTTTAAAAAGTCCTAGGGCTGACAAGCCTATAGCCATAGCCCTGTGGCATCCAATCTCATCAGATCTCAGAAGCTAAGCAGGGTCGGACCTGGTTAGTACTTGGGTGGGAGATCGCCTGGGAACACCAGGTGCTGTAGGCTTGGGAGATGCACCCAGCAACCCACTACCCCAAAATCAATCTGCCATTGAAAACCCTATGAACAGTGGAGAAACACTGACAATAGTGTTTTGCCTGTTGTACACAGGGTCGCTATGAGTCGGGTACCAACTTGAAGGCACCTAAACAACAACAGGGCTGACCCAGATATCCACAGAGGGAACAGCTTTTCCCAGTGAGGCACATCCTTTGATTTAACTGTTGATTCCATGGGTGTTGATTGTAGAACCAAGTAAAGAAAATTATGGACAACAAGTAAACAAGTAAAACAAGTAAAATTTGGCTGACGTTCATTCTTTTCTCCTTTTATCATGAAGTTGCTACTGTCACAGTAGTAAGGACTGTTGTTTTGTTGATGTTGAGTCACAATCCATACTGAAGGCTGCGTTCTTTGGTCTTCATCAGTAAATGTTTCAAATCCTCTTCACCTTCAGCCAGCAGAGTTGTATCATCTATGTAACACAGGTTATTAATGAGTCTTCCTCCAAGCCTCATGCCACATTCTTCATAAAGCCCAGGTTCTCAGATTATTTACTCAGCACAGATATTGAAGAGGTACAGTGAAAGGGTACAGCCCTGATGTGCACCTTCCTGTCCTTTAACCATGTACTGTTTCCTTCTTCTGTTTGAAGGACTGTCTCCTGGTCCCTGTACAGATTCCCTATGAGTACAATTATGTTCTCTCTTATTGCCATTCTTCACAATGCTATCCATAATTCGTTGTGATCCATGCAGTCAAATATATTTGCATAGTTGATAAAACATAACATTCTGCTATTCTCTGCATTCAGCTAATACCCATCTTACATCACAAATGATGTCTCTGGTTCCATCCCCTCTTCTCAGTCCATCTTGATTTTCCAGCAGTTCCCTGCCAATACAATGGTGCAGTTGCTTTTGAATGAACGTCAGCCAAATTTTACTTGTGTGTGATGTTAATGACATTGTTCGATAATTTCCACATTCAGTTGGATCCTCTTTCTTGGAAATAGGCACACATATGGATCTCTTCCTGTCACTTGGCCAGGTATGTGTTTTCCAAATCTCTTGGCATAGACACGTAAGCATCTCCAGTGTTGCATCTGTTTTTTGAAACACGTTCATTGGTATTCTACCAATTCCTGGAGCCTTGGGTTTTGCTGGAAATATGGTAGTTCTGTTTTCAGCTTCTTGAAGAAACTCCATACTGATTTCCATAGTAGCTCCACCACCCTATATCCCAACAGCAGTGCAGTAGGTTTCTTTTCTCTTTGGGTCCTCGCCTTCATTTTTTCTTATTTGTTTTGATGATACTAGCCATTCTGATTTGGGTAAGATGGTACCTTAATGGGCTCCTGATTTGCATTTCCTTGATAGCTAAGGATGCTGAGCATATTTTCATATGATTGTTGGCCATATGTATTTTGAGACCTCGCTATTCAGTTCATTTCTGCACATTTGGTTGGACAATAGGTTTTTTGATGTTTAGTTTTTGAGCTCTTTATGTATTCTTGATATTAGTCTGCTGTGTGATATATAGGTGGCAAAGATTTTCTCCCATTCTATAGACTGTCTTCTCTCTCTGATAAGTATCTCTTTGCTATGCAAAAGCTATTTAAACTCATTCAGTAACACTTGTCAATTCTTCATATTGTTTCCTGAACTATTGGGTTCTTTTTCAAAAAATCCTTGCATATGTCTATTTCTTGAAGGATTTCCCCTGTATCTCCTCTAGGAGTTGCAAAGTTTTAGGTCCTACATTAAGGTCTTTGATCCATTTTGAACTGATTTTCCTACAAGGTGATTGATGTATATCTAGTTTGATACTTCTTCATGAGGATATCAAGTTCTTCCAGCACCCTTGGCTGAAAAGGCTGTCTTTTCTCCAACTTAGATTTTTGGAAATTTTGTCAAATATCAGGTGGTGTTAGCTGCCTAGGTTTATTTCTGGATCTTCTGTTCCCCTGGTCTACTTATCTGTTCTGTGCCAGTACCATGTAGTTTTTGCAACTATGTCTGCTTGGTGTAATTTGAAATCAGATATTGTGATGCCTCCTGCATTGCTATTTTTCTGCTCAGGATTGTGTCAGCAATTTGGTGTATTTTGTTCTTCTAAATGACTTTTAAGACTGTTTTTCTATTTCTGTGAAGAATATCTTTGAGATTTTGGTGGAGAATGCATTAGATCTAGAGACTGCTTTCAGTAATATATCCATTTTCATGATATTAACTTTCCCAGTCCACGTGCCTGGGAGGTCTTTCTATCTTGTAGTTTCATTTATTTCTTTTTTCAATGTTTTGAAGTTTTCATAGTAGAGGTCTTTCACCTCTTTGGTTAGGTTTATTCATGCATATTTTATTCCTTTGAAGGTTATTGTGAATGGGATTGTTTTCTCTAATTTTTTCTCTGCTTATGTGCGGTTGATATATAGAAAGCCTACCTATTTTTGTATGTTGATTTTTGTATTACTTTGGTTCTAAATTTTTTAAATATTGTGCTTATTATGGTGAGGTATGTGCTTTCAATTCCTAGTTTGTTCAGGGCTTTTATCATGAAAGAATGTTCAACTTTGTGAAAGGCCTTTTTTGAATCCACTTTGAGGCTTAGATGATTTCTGTCTCTGAGCTTATTCATGCGCTATATTATGTTTATTGTCTGGTATGTGTTGAACCACACTTTCTTCCTTTAAATGAAACCACCTTGAACATTGTTATGATTTTAATGTATTGTTGCATTTAGTTTGCAAGTAATTTTGGAGGGTTTTTGCACGGATGTTCATCAGGAAGATTGGTCTGTAGGGTTTTTTGTTTTTTGTTGTTATTGTTGTTGTTGTATCCTTATCTAGTTTGGAATCAGGGTAGTACGAATTTCATAGAATGAGTCTGGTAGTGTTCCTTTTCTAGTTTATGGAATAGTTTGAGAAGCATTGCTATTATTTTTTAAAGGTTTTGTAGAATTTGGCAATGAATCCATCCAATCCTAGGCTTCCCTTTGTTGGAAGATTTTTTTTCTTTTGCAGTTCTGTGGGCTTGACACAGGGTCTTAAGCATACTTGGTAGTTCTGACTCACTGTGTTGAATCCCTAGCTCTTTTTATTTTTTTATCTTGACATTCATTATCACTAAGTTACACAGGCTACCTCTGGCCTCCAACTTTCAATACTCCTGCCTCTGCCTTCCATATCTCCAGGATTACAAGCATGCACCACTGAGCCTGGCTTTGACTACTCCATTTCTTCTTCAATCTCTCTGTTCACTATAGCTCTAAGTTGTTTATATCCTCTTAATTTAATTTTGGTTTGTCATAGGTGTCTAGGAATTTATCTATCTCATACATTTTCCAGTTCTTTTGAATATAAGTTTTCAAAGTATTACCTGATGATCCCTGGATTTCATTTGTATCTCTTTTAATGTACCCTCTTTTACTCTCTACTTTTATTAGAGTCTTCTCTTTATGTTGGTTAGTTTTTTCAAGTGTTTTTATATTGTGTTTATCTTTTCAAAGAACCAGATATTTGTTTCATCAAATCTTTTTAGATTTTTAGTATCCATTAATTTAATTTCTGTCTGGATCTTCATTATTTTTCTCCATCTGGTGATTTTGGACTGAGTTTGTTTTTATTTTTTTGAAGACCTTGAAGTGCACCATTAAATTATTTATTTAAATTCTCTCTGACTTTTTAATGTAGTCACTCATAAACTTCCCTCTTTTAGCCACCTTTTCTATATCCCATTTATTCTGGTTGTGTTTTCATTTTTGTTTGATTCTTGGAATTTTTTGATTTCCTCTCATTTCTTCAAGGACCCACTGATTGTTTAAGAGTATACATTTGAATCTATATAGATTTGTATATTTTTCCTGATTTCTCTTGCTGTTGATTTCTAGCTTTATTCCATTATAGTCTGATAAGGTACATGAAATTATTTTTATTTTTCTGTATTGATTTATCTATTTTAGGGAATGTTCTATGTGCAGCCAAGGAGAATGTGTATGTTTTTGGGTAGAATACTATTTAGATGTCCATTAAGTCCATTTGATCCATTGTCGTTGTTGTTGTTAGGTGCTGTTGAGTCAGTATCCAACTCATAGCGACCCGCGTAGGGTTTTCAATGGCTGACTGTTTCGGGATTGCCTTGGGAGTGGATTGCCAGTCCCTTCTCCCATTT
This sequence comes from Pedetes capensis, assembly GCA_007922755.1. Classification (NCBI taxonomy): domain Eukaryota; kingdom Metazoa; phylum Chordata; class Mammalia; order Rodentia; family Pedetidae; genus Pedetes; species Pedetes capensis. Next base: position 101,579 of record VMDO01001155.1, read on the forward strand.
TTGCAGTGCTGGTAATTGAACTCGGGATCTCAGAGACTACAGCGCAGCACTCTACCAACTGAGCTAAATCCCAGCCCATTTGATCCATAGTGCTATTTAACTCTGAAGTTTATTTTTTTGTCAAGTGTTCTATGTTTAGATGAGAGTGGGGTATTGGGGTCACCCACTATTATTGTATCTGGACTTTCTTCTCTTTATGTCTAATAGTGTTTGTTTTGTGAAATTGGTACACATATGTTTATAGTATGGGAGAGAGGCCTGGCAATCCACTCCCAAGGCAATCCCGAGAAACAGTCTGCCATTGAAAACCCTATGAGGGTCGCTATGAGTTGGATACTGACCCGACGGCACCTAACAACAACAACAACGTTTATAGTAGTTATACCTTCTTGGTCAATTGTTAATTTGATTAATATGTAGTGTCTGTCTTTATCTCTTCTGACTAATTTTAAATGGAAATTTACTGTGCCTGATATAAATGTCAATACTCTTTTTCTTTGTCTTCCACTTGTTAGTATATCAATTTCCATCCTTTCCTTTTCTGTCTGTGAGAGTGTCATTACCAATGACATGTGTTTCTTAAAGACAAGACATTTTTGATTATTGGTGGTCGTTGTTGTTGTGGTACTGGGAATTGAACCCAGGGCCTCATACTTGCCTGCAGGTTTTGCAAGTGCTGGACAACTGAGCTGCACG
>VMDO01001155.1:102374-137848 GCA_007922755.1 Pedetes capensis
TTTTTTTTTTTTTTTTTTTTTTTTTTTTTTTTTTTTTTTTTTTTTTTTTTTTTTTTTTTTTTTTTTTTTTTTTTTTTTTTTTTTTTTTTTTTTTTTTTTTTTTTTTTTTTTTTTTTTTTTTTTTTTTTTTTTTTTTTTTTTTTTTTTTTTTTTTTTTTTTTTACTTTTTGAGACAGGGTCTCACTAAATTATGCAGACTACCTTGAGTCTTGAACTTGGAATCCTCCTGCCTTTGCCTCCCTAGTCACTGGCATTACAGGCCTTCACACTGTGCCCTGCTCTATTGCAGTTTCTAAATGCCTCTTGTGGTTCGATATCCATTTCTTTCCTCTGATTTGGGATGATTCTGCGATCATTTTGCCAAATAGATCATCTGTGCATTAGTTTTAATCTGTTCTCCTTGTACCCCCTAGATTTTTAGATTTGGTCTGTTGATCATTTTCCAGAGGTCTTAGAAGTTCTGGTCATGTTCTTTTCTTTCTTTCTTTTCTTTGTTGATATCTGTGTGTAGTATTTCCTTAGCCATATTTTCCATGCCGGATACTCTGATATCTTCTTGATCTAGTCTACTGGAGATGTGGTTTTTATTTGATTTGAGTACTTCATTGCAAACGTTCTGTTTGGCTTTTTTACTCTGTGGTACTAGGGGCTTGAACCCAGGATCTCGTGTATACTATTCAAGCAGTATGCCACTGAGCTGTGTTCACAGCACTTTTTCTTTTTACTTTGAGGCAGATTTTCGCTAATTATGCAGGCCACCCCTGGCCCCAAAACTCTAATTCTCCTGCCACCACCTCCCAGTTCACCAAGATTAGAGGCTTGTGCCACTGCACCAGGCTCTGTTTGTTTGTTTGTTTGTTTGTTTGTTTCAAAATCTCAACTTCCTTTCTGAATTTATCATCCATTCTGCTGACATAATCTTTCTCATTGGTTAGTTTCTTACTTAGATTCTGTATTAATTTCCTTGTTTCACTCCCCTACTTGTTTCTGCTTTGATTTTTACACGTATTCCTTGACATTTCAAGCATGTCATTAAATAATTATATCCTTTCAGAGGAAAAGTTTTGCCTTGATTTTTCATATTTCTTCTGGTTCTGTTTTGTGATTTTTGCATGTGTTGGGAAGAATATCTCATCCCATTTAATTTGGTGAACTTCTTACTGAGTCTGCCACTAATGTTAGAACAGAACATGGCATCGGTAATGTAAACTATGAAGTTACAAATAATTTAAGGTCAAGATAATAGTAACTCACAGAAATAAAACAGAATGGGAGTAGAAAAACAGGAGGAGGAAGTAAGTAGCAAGGATGAACTGAAAGGAAGGAAAAGGAAGGTGAGGAAAGGAAATGAATGTTGGGGAAAGGGAAGAAGAAACCAATTGCACAATAAGGATAAAAATATATAAACAAAACTAGGTAACCATAACAAGAACAATGATAAGGAAAAAGCCTAGCATTCATTTATTAAAGAAGGTGATTCTAAAATTGTAGTAAATTAAAAAAGGATTCTACCAGAGGGAGTTGAAGGTACAAAAGAAAACCAAACAGGACAAAAGGTAAAAACTACACTAGATAACAAGAAAATGAGGAAAACAAAATTAGGGAAGAAAAGTGGGGAAAAGATGAGATATGGTGATGCACACCTGCAATCCCACCATCTCACGAGTCTGGGGCAAGAAGATCTTGAGCCCCAGGCCAGACACAGCCTGTACAACTCAGTAAGACCCTGTCTTATAACAAAAACAATAAAGGGGCTGGGGCACTGCTCATTGATACAGTGCTTTCCCATGCTGAAGCTCTGGTTTCAATCCGCAGCTCAGCAAGGAGAAAAAAAAGACAAATTACTGAGGTGGTTTCTTTCTGTGTCCTATAATATCAGAGTTCATTAGGTGGACATGGTGATCAGGTGTAGACGGAGTCCTTTTTCTGACCTTATCTCATAGTTGCCAATCCCCAAAGTTCCCCTCAGGAGATGTCTTCATCCCCTATCCCCAGGAGAAGGGGGAGGTTGGGGCCTGCATCCACCTTGCCTGAGCCTCGAACTGGCAAACCTCTCAGCATGTTGGCCTCCCACCTTCTCCCTGTCTATAGCTGCCTACCACAGCTGTGTCATACCCTGGGGTAGTGGCAGGTCACCCCAAGGCTCCTTGACCGGTTGTTATTTGTTTCCAGGCCTGTGGATTAGCTGTTTCACCTGGGAGATTCACTGTCAACATGGTGCTGGTCATGGCTCTCCACAATATGGTGCATGGCAAAGTTAATGTCTTCTCAGGTGCTGGACCCCAGTCAGGAAGAGCCACAGTCTCAACAGATGCTGCAAATGGATCTCAGGGCTTCAAGGACCAGGGCTTAACCTGTGGGACCTCCAGTCTCCCAGGCTGAGCTGTGCAGCTTACCCTTTTGGGTGAGGTATCTGGTACCCATCCCTACCTCAGTGCCATGACTATAGATGTATTCTGGCCACTCCTCAGTGCTTATCTCCATTCTACACTCTGAGACTGTGCAGTAACCTCCTTTGTGACCTCTGCACTTTTCCAGTCTTTCTTTCTCTGGAAGAGTTCATGCCTTCACATTCTGAGTCCTTTCTTTTGCTGCATCCCATGGAGGCTGCCTCTAATCTGCCCCCTTACACCAGAAGCCCTGACACTCATTTTCTGAAAGAGAGAGATTCTTTGGAATTTCTATTATGATATGAAAGTTTTTTCCTTCCTGTAGAAAAATGCACTTATTTGAGGGTTTTCATTGGATTCCTTGAAGTTATGTGAATAAAAATGTGAATAAAAAATAATCTCAGATGTCTCTGAGCCCAGTGATTGTGTGCTGAGATCATCTCAGCTTGAGTTTAGGCAGGGAGGTCCTTGCATGCCCGCTTCTCTGTTCCCTTTAGAGGCAGATTCTCAAGATGCAAGTTTGAGTTGTAGAGATAATTTGAGTGGTGGTGCACCTCAGAGGACTAGGAAAGAGAAAAGGAAGGTCTCCGAGAGGTCACGGGACATGTCCACGTTTCCTTCCAAACTACCTTGTAGTTACAACATGTACATCTTTACTTCACTGCCTCTGCAGAACTGGCCTGCTTATACGGAGCTATTCTAGGGTCCTTCAAACCAGAAGTAATCTCAACTGAAGGAGCCTGGGGACAGCTTTTCAAAGACTCTGGGAAGGAGATGGGCACAGGAGGCAGTTGCTGAGAGGTAGGCCTGGACCTGCACACACTGGGAAGTACAGGGCCAGGAGGCTTGTGTTTTGCAGGGATGCTTGAGAAAATGCCTTCATAAGAGCAAAAATAATAAAACATTCTGCAAGTGGACAGTAGAATACTATTCAGCCACAGGAAGAGTGAAGTCCTGCTGTGTCTGAGACTAGTTAGTTGTGTTAGGTGAAAAATTTAGGCCCCGAATGACCGGTGAAGCATGATCTCCCGCGCAGGTAGAATCAAAAAACATTGCTGTCACAGAAGGCAAGGGAAGAGTGCTGGTTACCAGAGGATAAGGATATTATCAGGGGGAGAAGAAGGTTGATGAATGGGTGGGAAAGTGCAGTTAAAGAGGAGCAAGAAACTCTGGAGCACTATTGCACAGAATGATGACTATGGAGAAAACACACAGAAGGCTAATTTTAAAAAGCTAGTGCAAAGTAGAGGGCTGGGATTTAGCTCAGTTGGTAGAGCGCTGCTCTGCAGTCTCTGAGGTCCTGAGTTCGATTCCCAGCTCCGCAAAAATGGGAGAAGGTCATGGCAACCCACTCCCAAGGCAATCCCGAAACAATCTGCCATTGAAAACCCTGTGAGGATCACTATGATTTAGATGCCGACTCGATGGCACCTAACAACAACAAGTGCAAAGTATTTTGAGATTTTTTTCACCACAATGACATAATTAATGTTTCAGAAAGTAAATGTTTAACCTGATTTAAACATTGCCCAATGTGTCCATGCACCAAACATTACATGTCATCCTAATGCTATGTGCAACTTTTATGTTTTTGTGCATCAGTTAAAAATAAACAATATGGAAAACTATCCCTCCTGTTATTTTGGGATTTTATGCATTAAAATATGACAAACTATTAGAAGGAAATGTATTGTGTTTTACATGTTAAAAAGGATTACTGCTGCCCTTCCTATAAAACTGTGTAAATTTGGTGAAACTCCAGCAAATCTAACTTATCCATGAGTCCTTCCATTTGTTATTCTGTATCTTCACTCTGTAAAATTGTGCTCCACGGAACACTGACATTGGCATCACTAGGGAGCTTGGTACATGTTGAGTAATCAGGCCCTACTGAGTTAGAATCTGTGTTCTTATGAAACTTTCTGTTCATGGTTATTGTGAAATATCCCTCTAACTTCCTGTGAGTTTCTCACCTTAAACATATAAACAATTTCTCATGTATAATACAAAGTTAGCACTGAGAATATGTGCCTTAAGTTTTCACTCTATATTTTACGATTATGCAGTATCAACATTGGCTTAGTGGATATTTCATCTTCTTTCCTCATTGTTAAACAGTGTATGAGAGAATATTTCTGTGTTAGTAATGATCTTATTGAACAATTAAGATCACCTGTGTTCTAACAAGATTTCCTAATTCTCACATTTCATTTTGGTTTATCTTAATAATTTTATCAATGACTGAGTGGTGTGCTTGCCATTTATTCACTTATTTTTGTTTCAGGAACTGCTGTCCTTCAATGATGTGGCCATTGATTTCTCTCCAGAGGAGCTGGAATGCCTGGACCCTGCTCAGTGGAATTTGTATAAGGATGTGATGTTGGAGAATTACAGAAACCTTGTCTCCACAGGTGAGGGCCATTTCCCTCCAGAATTCTAAATTTACTACTGACCTTCTGAACTCCTTCTTTCTTTGGGTATGTCCCAGGAGCTCTCCTTAATAGCAGTAGGTTTCAAAGTTTTGCTTTTAGGCAAAAATTTAGGGATTTGGTGATATATCTGACAAGATAATTCTCATTGTATTTTTTCTTTTTTCAACCTCCTCCTTCCTTTCTTGAGTAAATTGGCATCCTTCAGTCTATATTATTGGAGATTAGAAAGTCAGTGGCATGAAGGTTTTGGCATACAAAATGATTGTACACATTTAGTGACTTCAAGAATTGTTGTCTACATCAAGTCCAATATCTCCCTTTTAGCCTTGTTTTCAGTGTCATAGCCAAAAAAAAAAAAAAGATTCCTAAGTATTCCAGTGTGTCTGTCAAGGAACATTTGGGGCCATGTATGGTGGAGCCCCATCAAGTCAGGAAGCTGAGGCAGGAAGATCTCAAGTTCAAGGACAGAGACAGCCTGCAAAACATAGAAAGTGCCTGTCTCAAGATGACAAATAAAAAATGGTAGAACACTTGCACAGCCTGTGTTAAGCCCTGACTTCAAGAACCACATAAAAAAAGAAACTTTGGGAAAATAGCTCTCTAGATTCTGCTATTATATATTCTCCTTCCTGCTAAACACAGTACTGGGATAGAAAAAAATAATATTTCATTTTCATATAAACAGGTCTTGCTGTCTCTAAACCATACCTAGTCACTTTTCTGGAGCAAAGGAAGAAGCCTTGGAATGTGAAGAGATGGGGGACAGTGGCCAAATCCCCAGGTAGGTAGGAATTGGTGAATCAGAAGACAAGGTCAGAGGTCCAACCAGGCTTTAGAGTGTGGATTGAGAAGCTCTGTTTTAGTGAAATGATTTTTCAGGAGCCTACCTTTCTCTTTTCCTAATGGAGAAAGGCACATAATTCCCTGTGTTTCTCTTCCTTTTTTTTGGCCTCTAGGACTTTTCCTCCCCCTCTAAGGAGCTTCCAGTGCTTTGCCAGTGACTGTGAAAGTCTTGCCTTTTACCTATGAGGGTGTACATAATCTTCATTTTAACTGCTTTGTAGACTTCCGAATATTTGTGCACAGTTTACAAGACCTGTATAGGTTAAGCCATTGTAATGTTAATGCTATTATAAAGCATTTCCACAAATATTTATATATTTATTCTTGATAATTATTTCATCAGAGTACTATATCAGTGATTTGAACTGATTTTTGTGAAATTTTTCTCCCATATACTGAATGTCAGTAATTTTGCCTACATGCTCCTTGTACATATGTAGTCACAGGGGCACATTGTACAAGAAACTTTTTTTTTTTTTCCTTATCTTTTCTTTTCTTTCCCTTTCCCTTTCTTTCTCCTGTTCCTTTCCTTTCCTTTCTTTTCTTATCCTTTCCTTTCCATTCCTTTTCCTTTTCTTTTCTTCTTTGCCTTTCCTCTTCTTTCTTTCTGTGAAGCCCCCCTGGCCTGGAACTCACTGTGTATGTCAGGCTGGTCTTGAACACCCATTGATCCTATGGCTGAACCAGTGAGTGCTGGGAGTGGAACTGTGTGCCACCATGCCTGGCTTGAGAAGACTTTTATTTAATTGTTGTCATTAGGTGCCATCAAGTCATGTCCAAGTCATACCGAAACTGGTGGAGTTTTCAATGGCTGATTGTTTTGGGATTGCCTGGAAGGGGATTGCCATATCCTTCTCTGGTTTTTTTTGCTGGTAGGTATTGAACCTGGGACCTCAGAGACTGCACAGTTGTGCTCTACCAACTGAGCTAAATACCAGCCCATTTTATTTAGTAGTTCTCGTTGTTGTTAGGTGCCGTTGAGTCAGTATCCGACTCATAGCAACCCTCATAGGGTTTTCAGTGGCTGACTGTTTTGGGATTGCCTTGGGAGTGGATTGCCAGGTTCTTCTCCCATTTTGCGGTGCTGGGAATTGAACTCTGGAATCTAACTCAGGACCTCGGAGACTGCAGAGCAGCGCTCTACCAACTGAGCTAAATCCCAGCCCCATTTTATTTAGTAGTACATCCATATTTAAAAGGATGTTATGGATTGAAAGTTTTCTTTGCTTATTTTACAACTTCTTATCCAGTTTTCATTTTCTAAAAGGAGGTTCCCTCATATCACTTCGTAGCACTTTTAGTTTTAAGCTATATGTTTTGATTGGATCACAATTTTCAATACAATACACTTAAGGAAAATAGCAGGTGAAATTACAGGATCTGTGATGCATGTTTATTTTTATTTTCCTTTATAAGCTCACCCTATTTTTCATGATTTTTTAATTTTCTTGGTATTCACTGTGTTTTATTCATTTATATATTTTTTAATCTTGTCTAAATGAATATTTTGGGAGAAGCACCCAGCAGCCCACTCCCAAAAAGCAATCAGCCATTGGAAACCCATGAATAGCAGAGAAGCAGGGCAGTATTGTTTCATCTGTTGTACGTAGGTTCAATAGGAGCTGGACACCTACTCCATGGCAATGAACAACAACAACAAATGAATATTCATAAAATTATGCTAATTTCATCAATCATTTTATCATTGCTCTGTTGTCTTATGTGAAATACTTCTGTGACTTATGGGTAACTTTAGAAAATTTTTATACTTTGGTATCTTAGAGTTTTCTTTAATTGTGGTCAAAACCACAAAACAAAATTTTCTGTAAAAACATCTTAAATTCAGTCCCTTCAAATTGTTAAATAGCATGTACTACAAAGCTTTCAGCTTTTAAAACCAAAATTCAGTGTGGATGAAAAAGGAACCGCTTTTTGTGTCTCCCTCCAAGTTACCTGCATCAACACTCTATTTTATGTTTTAAAGGTTTGACATCTTTAGCTGGATAAAAAATGTGTAATATCTGTCCTTTTGTGACTGGCTTGTTTCCCTTAGCACAATGTTCTTAATATTTATATGTACTGTGGATATTATATAGTTTCTTCAGTTTTAAGGTTCATTAATATTCCTTTGGAGCTGGGGTTCGTGTCAGTTGGTAGAGAGCTGCTCTGTGCTCTGTGAGGCCCAGCGTTTGTTCCCCAGCACCACAAAAGTGGGAGAAGGACCTGGAAACCCACTCTTGAAACAATCCCAAAACAAACAGCCATGGAAAACCTCATGAATAGCAGAGAAGCACTGACATAGTGCCAGGCATGGCAGAGTGTCAGGGAGTGTTTTGTTCTGTTGTTCATAAGGTCATTGTCAACTTGACCCCACTTGACAGCATCTAAGAACAATAACTATATTGCTTTGTGTGTATATTCCAAATTGTTTTTATGTCAGTGGAAATTTGAGTCGCTTCCACCAATTGTATTTTTTAATGCTGCTGCAATGTACACCACTGTGCGACTCTGTGCATAGTTGCCCATGCATGGGCTTATTACTGTGCTTTGCATTCTGTCCCATATTATATCTGTCTATGGTTGTGCTAGTATCATACTCTTTTGATTCCTATACTTTTGAATGTTTTGAATACTTTTCATAGACTTTTTAAAATCCATATGTTTAAGATTGCTTTTTGTATTTCTATAAAAAAATGAAAAAAAATGTAGGAATTGCATGGAATATTTAGCCCACTTTCTGTAGTACAGAAATCTTTTAATAATATCTTCCAATTCTAAAACAAGTGTGTGTCCACTGGCATATTGTTTCTTGTGACATATTTATGGCATTTCAGATTTTCCTTCCACTATTTATTTTTAGTTACTTCCCAATGTGAGAAAAGAATGCAATCATTTAAAATTTGATAAAATTTATTTTGAGGGCCAACATCTCATCTGTTTGGAGGAACATTCCGTGAGGTATTGAGATCATGTGTTAAAGATGTTTCTGTGTGGATTCTTCTTTTCCTGCCTATTATGTATGTTTGATTTATCAGATTTACTCTATTTCCTAGTTAAAATTCTCTCTTTTTCATTGTCCTTAGCTGAAAGTGCAGAAGTGAATCCTCCTACAATGATTTTGTTGATTTCTATTATTTAATTCTACCAGTGTTTTCTTCCTATATTTGGCAAACATGAAATGAGTTGGAAATATATTTGCTGTTGTATTTTCCGAGGAAATGGTGCCTTCCTTGTTTGTTATGAAAAGTTTTGGTATATATTGTATTTTCCCTCTTGGCATTTTTGTTTTAAATTACATCTTGCGTAATATAATTATGGCCACTCTGCATTGCATGTATGTTTTTCCAACTTTTTAACTTTTCGCATGTTTGTGTCCTTAGGTCTGAGGAGAATGTCCTGTGTACAGAATAGACATGGATCATATCAGCTTTAGTCCCATTTGTCAATATTTTTTTGTTTTTATTGCAGAGATAGGCTAATAATATTTAAGAAATTATTCACAATGACCTTCTTATGTCCATTTTAAGCTTATGAATTTGTAATTGATTTATCCTACTTTTCTTTCCTTATTGCTTAATTTACAAGTGTTCTGATGTTTATTCTAATTACCCTTGATTAATTTCCCATTTTCCTTTATTTAATTAATATAGACATTTCTTTTGTCCTTGTTGTTATGTGCAGTCAAGTCAGATCTGACTTTTAGCAAACCTCATAGGGTTTTCAGTGGCTGAATTTTGTCCTTAGTCTGGGGATTATATAAGAGGACTATTAGCTTACATCCCTCTATTTTAACATGTTACAAATTAACTTTAATTTCATTGAAAAACTTTGTAGTTACATTTCTTAATCTTGTTATTCATATCACTTGGTTATTATATTATATGTCCATTTAGAGAGGCTTATGGTGTGTTTTAAGCTTTCTTGTTTTGAATTCTCTATCAAAATTTAAAATATCTTCTGTACCCTCATTAAAGTATGACTGAAAACTGTATTTTTGTATCTCTTTCCCTTTCTAAGAGAGCTTGATCAACTCATGTATTTTTGTGTTGCTCTACTATATCAACTTATTTTCTTTTATTTCAATTCCTGCACATGCTAGGCAAGTCCTCTGCCTCAGTTACATCCCAAGATTTCAATGGCAAAGACTCCCTTCAGCATTCCACTTTCAGTATTATCCTCCAGGCCCATGGACTCTTCTAGAGTTTAAAGTTGACACCTTTGCTGTGTAACTGCTTTTACTCCTTTCACTATATCAGCTACTTTAATGGCCTTTTTATGTTTTGGTATTGATACTGTCAACCTGTAGTAGCAAATTCAGGCACACATGCCACTCACGTACTACATAGTAAGTTCTGTTTAATTTAACTGTTGTTCTTACTGTTTTCATCTTTCCTTAGTTTTTATCACCTGAAATTTTCATAGGTGCATCGAAACCATACAGTACATACATACATGCATATATTTAAAAACCACAATGAAATCAGGAACACCAGAAGACCACAGGCTGTTATTGCATGAAATGGACTGACACTTTCCACTTTGTTTCACACAGAGGCATTACAGGTTAAGCATGCCATCTCATACAGGTTCTAACACAGCGGTTCAAGTAAGAAGCAATGAGCAAGAACCAAACCAAAATTCTCTCCAAAATATTAATCAAGGATCAAAACCTTTGAGGACAGAGCACTTTGAGTGCTGAGGTACCATTGTAGTAGAAGCACATGGTGGAGTCACCTAGATCATATACATCTGACAAAACACCAGCATTAGCTTCCCTGCTGAGTCATATGAGTATTTTTTTGTCCTATCTCACAGTACTGAGGATGGAGTCCCTCTTGTGGAGCAGGCTTTAAAACCAATCACAAAGTCACTGGTTGCACCCATAACTATCATGCTACTATTTCCTGTGTGAGCACATCCTGGTTCGCATGCTGAGAATGTAAACTTGTCATCCATAACCACGCAGGAACACTATTGAATAAAGTTCTGCCCAGGAAGATGGAAAATTCCCTTCTGGCACTATGAATACTGGCCAGCAAATGGGGAGTCTTGCTGAATGCAAGTTTGATTTCTACATATTGTGGAATTAGATCGTATGGTGTCTTAAGCGATAGGCTTGGACCATGTGGTTTTGGTGTGCAACAAAGAGCAGTGTAAATCACCTGTGTGGTTTAAGATGCCTCAGAGTGTTCTCAAGTCAACAACTTGCTCCTGATGCTGGGGATTTTAGTTAATTACCTGATGGCTTCTCAGAGTGACTTTTTCCTCCTGTGCAGGTTTCCTTCATTTCAACACCTTAAGTCTACATATGCAACCCATTCTTTTTCTTTAATTAACGCCATCCCTGTTGGGTTGTAAAGCAGGTAAAGCAACATTGGACTTCATTGTCCTTGGCACTCATCTGCATATCAGTGTTTGTGAAATGAGAGCACTTTTCACTATCCATCTTCTAGGTGTAGGCATACATGACACTGATCTGGTTGAGTCCCTGATGGTAGCTTCACCTGTTTCTAGCTTACATGGAAATGCTTCCAAGAGGTCTGTGACAGTGTTCATACAGGTGATGGCATATTTGCATCCCTCCCTGACAGACATAGGCCCCATGTTCTCAATAAATTTTGTCAGGTATCATACACATACACCTCACTCACAATGATAAGGGTCCCATGAGTATCCCAGCTGTGCTTGGTCCCAGTACTCTGTGTGGGTTTACTTCCCAGTTTTAGGTGCACTTGCACAACTTTCAATGGTTTTCTATATCTGTAAGACACTCATAGGATAGTAATTACCTCATCTGTTGAAGGAATTCTTTTATGCTGAGGGGGCGCAGGGTAAAAGAGGAGAGACTTGAGCCACCACTCCATGGCTAATATCAGGACTGTGGGAGTGAGCCTGAGGGAGTACTCTACAGGGAATGTGCTGTGCATTCCAAGTAAATGTGAACCACTGTTTAGGTTCAGCAGCTGCCAGCATATTGGAAATTGTTAGCAACGTCCAGTACAGCACGAAGAGACCCCATTGCTGGTACTGATAAGTCTGTAATCCTACATGGGAGCTCAGGTCACCTCACAAGGCCTTTACCCTGAACCAGCTTCATTAGAAGAATGGTTTGGGAAGATCCATCCATGAAGTCTCAGGCTTGTCAGTGGGGATCTCAGTCAGAATCACCTGCACCTCCCAGCTGTCAAGTCGCTGGTGAAGGGTTGTTCAGGCCTTAAGGCTTCCAGAGATCCAAAATCACAGGATGTGGATCCAAACAGTCATTTGCCTCGAAACTGCAGGTTGGCACAGGTCTTTCTGCATTTCCTATCAAGGGACCCTAACAGGCAATGCTTCCTTTCTTTTCTTGTGTGTTAACAATTGGACTTCCTGGATATCTTCTACTAATCCACATCTTCTCCCTCTTCACTTTGGGAATTTCCCTGGGATCCAAATCTTTGGTTCCCAGGAGGGGCTGTTCATTCCAGATCTAATTTGTTCTCCTATGCTTATGACTCCCTAGCCATGGCAAATGAAAAGCAACTCCTTCCAATAGTTTTTATTTATCTTTCCTGCTATATCAGAGGTGTCTCTTCCCAATGTCTCTTCCTAGTTGTAATATTTTCTTTAGATGGGCAAATTCTCTCTGTGCAATTGTTCAGCCTCTGCTGTGGTTTTCTGGTTAGGTGCCATTGACCAGATTGCAATCCACACTATGTACAACAGAGGAAACATTCCTTGACACCGGGCCATTGCCAGCACTATTGTCATACTTCTCTGCTATTCTTAATTGCTTTTGATGGCTGATTCATTCAGGAATGGGCTCCTGGGTCCTTCTCCCAAGCCCCTAGTATTCCCAGGCAATCTCCCATCCAAGGAATAACCAGGCCTAACCCTTCTTAGCTTTCAGTAGCCTATGGGATCATATACCAGGGTGCAAATATTCACCCTCAGTAGCATGTTTCACCTGCCCATAGCAGTGGGTATGTAACAGCATGTATAGCTTTTTTTACAATCTTGTCGCATCTCATGCTACATTTAGAGATTTCAATATATTCTTTGCTCCATCTACTTCTATACCATGATAGGGATTTCATACCCTTTCATGAACTATCTATATTACAGGTATATGGGAGAGAAATCTCCACTTATGTGTTCAGGGTAGTATTATTCACAATAGCTCTGTTTTGGATTCATCAAAGTTCTTGTCAATGAGTTATAAAACCAAGAACCTGTGGGATATGTATGCGGAATATATTACTACCTGTTAAAAAATCAACAACAAAATCAGTCGTGGTATGGTCTCATTCACAGGGGAGGTTTAAGAAGTTGATATTAGATACACTGAGTAAAGTTGTGTTTGCTAGAGGATGATTTAGGGACACCGTTTCAGTTAATGTTCAGATCCTACCAAATTTTAGTTCTCTGAGCATAACAACTTGAAGAGGTCTACACAACATGGTGAGTATAATGCACAAATATTAATTTTGAAATGGTAATATGTATGAGAAGTGTTTTCGTCACAAAAATGATACTTATGATTTTTGAGCATTTTTATATCTTTTAAGAAGTCTGTTCAATTCTTTGCCCCTTTGTTTAATTGGATGCTCTGGGTTTTTTGATGTTTAATTGTTTGAACTCTTTCTACACACTATATATTAATCCTGTTTGATGTATAGGTAACAAAGATTTTTCTCCCATTCTAGAGCCTGTCTCTTCCATCTGATAATCGTGTCCTTTGTTGTGAAAAAGCTTTTTAATCTCACGCATTCCAATCTGTCAAATTTTGCTGTTGTTTTCTGTGCTTTGGAGTCCTATCCACAAAGTCTTTGCATATGCCTACCTCTTGAAATGTTTTCCCTATTTTCCTCCAGAACTTTCAAAGTTCAGGTTTTACATTAAAATCTCTGATACATTTTCAACTGATTTTTATAGAAGGTGAAAAAGAGGGATCTAATTTCAGTCTTCTATATGAGGATATCCAGTTCTCCCAGCACAGTTTGTTGAAGACATTGTCTTTCCTCCAACTTGTAATTTGGGCAGTTTTGTCAATTATCAAGTTGCTGTAGCTGCATGGGTTTATTTCTGGATCCTGTGTTCTGTTCCATTGATTTACATGTCTGTTTTTGTGCCAGTACATGAAATTTTTGTTATTATGGCAATGTAGTATAATTTGTACTCAGGAATGGTGATTACCCCTGCATGTTTTTTTCTGTTCAGGACCACTTTAGCAATTCAGGGTCTTTTTTGCTTACATATGAATTTTAGGATTGTTTTCTCTATTTCTGTGAAGAATGACATTAGGGTTTTGGTGGGAATTGCTTTAAATGTGTAGATTGCTTTTGGCAATATACAAGATGGCTTTGGTTCATCATTCTTACCTACAGGGAAATGCGAACCAAAAACTGCACTAAGATACAGTCTCACCCCAGTCAGAATGGCTGACATCAACAAAACAACAACAAGTGCTGGTGAGGATACAGAGAGAAATGAGCCCTTATACACTGCTGGTGGAATACAGGTTGTTGGTGTAGTGATTATGGAAATCAGTGTGGAAGTTCTTCAAAAAACTAAAAATAGACCTAACATATGACCCAGCAGTCCCACCCATGGGAACATAGCTGAAGGAATATAAGTCCATATATCATGGAGATAGTAGCTCATCCATGTTTATTACAGTTATTCATTATACTCAAAATATGAAATCAACCTAGGTGCCCATCAACAGATGAGTAGATAAGGAAAGTGTGGTATATATAGACCTTGGAATTTTGTTCATCCATAAAGAAGGACAAAATTATGGTATTTGCTGGGAAATGGATGGAAATATAGACCATCATTTTTTAATAAGCCAGACCCAGAAAGAAAAACATCACATTTTCTCTCAAAAGTGAATGTTACACTTCAATATGTACTCATTATTAAAACAAATAGATCACAACAGCTGATGTGACCTATATAGGGAAAGATAAAGGACTTAGAAAAAGGGAGAGGAGGGAAGAAGAAAGGAGAAAGGAAAGGAAATATGCACTTTGCACTTATGGCAAAATTGGGATGCATTATAAAGAGAGCTATACTACATTTTTAAAAAGGCATGCAAGTAGAAGGAGGAGGGTTGGGAGGAAGGAGATGAGGGAAGGGGTCGTGAGAGGGAGACGGGGAGGTGAATATGAGCAAGGTACAATGAAATGCATTTATCAAAATGTCGTAATGAGCCGGGCTCCGTGGTGCACACCTGTAATCCCAAAAGCTCAGGAGGCAGAGACAGAAGGATCGCAAGTTCAAGACCAGAGGCAGTCTGCATAACTAAGTGAGACCCTGTCTCAAAGAGTAAAAAAATGACCTGGGGTTGCAGCTCAGTGGTACAGCACTTGCAAAGCATGCAAGTGCAATGCCTTTGCTTCAAACCCCAGTAAAGCCAAAAAAAAAAAAAAAAAAAACCCAAAAAAAACCAACCAGTCATAAAGAGACCTATGAAGTTGTAAATCAAATATTACTAGCAACAAAAAACAATAAAGAATATTGAAGAATAACAATAACAAAATGATACTTATCTGAAATAATTTGTTACTGTATTTTGTTAGTACCCTGTTTATATATACTTCAAAATATCCTGATGTGCCTGCTAATTACATACAATTTAAATATGAAAACAACAATGAAGTGAAATCACCTGGAGGTAGTGATGCATACTTGTAACCCAAGGACTTGATTCCCTGCATGTTCACACATTTTAAAATTTCCATTTGTGAAATTTCTAAAGGATTACCATCAACCATCCCATACTAATACCAATCTGGTGTGGAAAACACCGAGCTACTTCATTCTGTTTTTGATGTGTGTTTTCTATAGACTTAAGGTATATTTTTCCTGTTAGATAACTTTGCCCATATGTTTTTAAAGATCCCATGGGCTCTCCTCCTGTTCGGCCATCTCTTGGGTAATAATCACTTAAATTTGGTCTCACCTTGCCTGAGCCCTTACCCAACATATACCTGTTCCTCATTCACTGTGTGTGAGAGATCACAGAGACCAGTTTTGAGGTAGTCACAAAAATGTCACAAATGGAAACACATGTCCTACCCTTTTTGTCTCCTGAGGGAGGAGAAAGGGGCCTGAGGGAGGAGAAAGGGGCTGGGAGTCTTTTTAAATTGCAGTGTTATATGGAGAGGAGGAAGAGGTAACAATGTTTCCATGTCTAGCATGTGACTCTCTCACTATGGTGCTCTCACTTGGACTATTATGAAGTCTTAACTGCTTTGGGTATCACTAGGGCAATTTGGTCAGAATTTTTGTTAAGTTCATAAGTCAGTTGGGAAATGAGGCCATTCTCTTTAGTATTCTGTTAGCCTGCTGGTATCCTCAGTTTAAAACACTTCTTTATATTAGATGTGAAAACCCTGTTCACCTGAACATAATGAGATGGTTTATTACCTTGATTTCTTTCAGGTATATCTTCTTATTACTACCAAGGCTTTTCACCAAAATTACACAAGAAACATTCATTTCATCAACTGATAAATGGAAGATATGGAAATTGGGGCCTTTACAGTAAATACTCAGTGAAAGAATGGAAAGATGTGAATGAGGATGGTCAGAAAGCATGTTATAATGGGCATAAGCAAGGTGTGAAAGCAAGATCCCCTGTCAGCAGAGATGAAGAATGTATCAGATCTCAGAAAATAACAGCATGTGTGCCAGTTACTCTTAAAGAGCCATGTGTTTCTGTAAGTGAATATCCACATCAGTTTTTGAACCATGACTATCCTGATGGTGGAAATATGGCAAACCTAAACACAGGTCTGTTTATTGATTCTACCGACATCTTCAATAATTGCATTGAATGTGGAAAGGCCTTTAAACAAAGCTCAAGCCTTAGTCAACATCAGAGAATAAATACTGGAGAGAAAACCTCTAAAGTATGTGACAAAGCTAATAATGATAGGTCAACTCTTACAAAACACCAAAGAATTCATAATGGAGAAAAGTCCTATAAATGTGAAGAATGTGGCAGTGTCTTTTGGTGTTCATCATACCTTAATGGACATCAGAATATTCAAACTGGAGAGAAGCCTCAGAAATGCAAAGAATGTGACAAAGCCCTTAACAGGTCTTCACACCTTAATGGACATCAGAAAATTCATACTGGAGAGAAACCCTACCAATGCAAAGAATGTGACCAAACCTTTCAGTATCCTTCACTTCTTAAACAACATCAGTATATGCATACAGGCAAGAAATCCTACAAATGCAAAGAATGTGACAAAGCATTTCACTATCCTTCAGACCTAAAAAGACATCAGAAAATTCATAGTGGGGAGAAACCCTACAAATGCAAAGAATGTGACAGAGCATTTCACTACCCTTCATATCTTAAAAACCATCAGATTATTCATACTCAAAAGAAACCCTACAAATGCCAAGAATGTGACAGATCCTTTAGTAATCCTTCAGTGCTTAAAAGTCATCAGAGATTTCATAATGGAGAGAAACCCTACAAATGCAAAGAATGTAACAAAGCCTTTCTGGCTCCTTCTGGGCTTAAACATCATCATCAGAGAATTCATACTGGAGAGAAACCTTACAAATGCAAGGAATGTGACAAAACCTATAAACATTCTTTACACCTTAATAAACATCAGAAAATTCATACTGGAGAGAAACCTTATAAATGCAAAGAATGTGACAAAGCCTTTAAATGTTCTTCATATCTTAATCAACATCAGAAAATTCATACTGGAGAGAAACCCTACAAATGCAAAGAATGTGACAAAGCCTTTACCCGGTCTTCACACCTTAATCGACATCAGAAAATTCACACTGCAGAGGAAACCCTACAAATGCAAAGAAAGTTACAAAGCCTTTAACTGGTCTTCACATCTTAATGGACATCCGAAAATTCATACTAGAGAGAAACCCTATCAATGCAATGAATGTGACAAAACCTTCAGTGCTTAAAAATCATCAGAGATTTCATATTGGAGAAAAATCCTACAAATGCAAAGAATGTGGCAAAGCCTATTACTGGTCTTCATTCTTTAATCAACATAGAATTCATTTTCTATGAATCAGAAAATTCATAGTGGGGAGAAACCCTACAAATGCAAAGAATGTGACAAAGCCTTTCACTATCCTTCTATGCTTAAAAATCATCAGAGAATTCATACTGGAGAGAAGCCCTACAAATGCAAAGATTGTGACAAAGATTTTAACTGTTCTTCATACCTTTATAGACACAAGAAAATTCATAGTGGAGAGAAACCCTACAAATGCAAAGAATGTGACAAAGTCTTCGACAGTCCTTAATTGCTTAAAAATCATCAGAGGAAACATCCTGCAGAGAATCCTTACTAATGCAAAGAAAGTGACTAAGCCTTTTTAAATTCTTCAGTACTGAAAAAACATCAGAGTGTTCATACTGGAGAGAAACCCTACAAATTGCTTGCACTATATCAGAGCCTTTCCTTATCCTTCAGTGTTTAAAGAACATCAGCAAATAGATGTTGGAAAGAAGCTTTACATCAGAGAGTTCATTCTGGAGATAAACCCTACGAATAGGGAGAGTGTACCAGAGCCTTTTACTGTCTTTCAATAATTAGGTGGCTAGCTTCACCATTAACATGCAATATGGAGGAAAGAGGGATTTGAAATGGCTCCTGCCATTCCACCATAGTGAAGACGCCATGTGCATCACTGAGGACACTGAAGGACATTTTCAAATGGGCCCCTCACCCTACCAAAGGGGTTGAGCCACTTACAAAACAATGATCCTAGGCCAAGAGCTGGGTGCCTGTCACACTGGACATTCCCAATTTCAGTAAAGCTAGTGAGTACCTGGACATACTCTTTTTTCCATTCCACTCTCATCCTGTTTCTTCCTCTTTACTCCTCACTCTTCTTTGGGCCTGCCATCTTCTCTGTCTATCCAAGGCAACTTTCCTTCTGAGAGCCTATTTAACTCTTCTGTTCTCTGGCCTCTTTACCCTCTCCTAGACAATGTTTTTATTGCTAGGTGCCATCTAGGTGTATCTGACTCATAGGGAGCCTCATAGGACTTTCAATGATTGTTTTGGGATTGCCTCAGGAATGGATTGCCATGTCCTTCTTCCATTTTTGTTGTTGTTGTTGTTGTGTTAGGTGCCGTCGAGTCGGTATCTGACTCATAGCGACCCTCATAGGGTTTTCAATGGCTGATTGTTTCAGGATTGCCTTGGGAGTGGATTGCCAGGCCCTTCTCCCATTTTTGCGGTGCTGGGAATTGAACTCGGGACCTCAGAGACTGCAGTGCAGCGCTCTACCAACTGAGCTAAATCCCAGCCCTTTCCATTTTTGAGGTGCTGTGAATTGAACCTGGGACCTCGGAGAGTACAGAGCAGCACTCTACAAACTGAGCAAAATCCCGGCCCTTCTGGGGAATAGGGACATCTTTATGCTGATTCACCCAGGGAACACAGGTTTTTCCAAGTTCCCTTGCAGATGTACCTAAGCTGCTTTAGGTGCCTCAGTTTTTCTTATAATTATTTCTTAAAGGTGTACTATTGAAGCAGTGTGGGAAAGTGAAAATACTTCAAGAGACAAAGAATCTTGGGTGAAATAAAAAATTTATTAGCTAGTAGATCAGCCTGAGGAAAACATGTCCTCTCATGGCCCAGCTGACCCTGAGCCTTTATTCTCCGGAGGTTGTATAGTTTACAACAGGATGGAGGTCATCACACCTGATTTGGACTAATCACATGTTTTAGGTCTACACTACCATTTGCAAGTGTGCTGAGCAATATCTCAAACTAGGCTAAGATAGTTGCTGTGGTTATATTGTGAGAGCAGGCCTAAGGTCACTTTAAAATCACTCTGGTTCCTTAAAATCCAATTCTCAACAAAAGCTGATGGCAGTTGTGTCACAAGATGGCTGTGCCTACTGAAAGGCTAGATTAAAAAAAATGTGGTGTCCCAAGATAACCTTGTAAAAGGTCAAATTCAGGGAATTGCAATAAAGGGCTGAGCTCTGGAAAATGGAAAGTTACATTATACTCCCCCTCTCCCTTAACTGCTGCATTCTGCTTCTGTACTTCTGCTTTGTCGCCCCCGTAAAACCTGGACTGACCAGACCTGAGCTGTTGCTCCCTCCAAGTCCACTCCCAGTGCTAGGGGCAGCCGGCTAGCCAGACTAGAGCGAAAATAAATTTATTCTTCCTATTCTGGATTCATTGGTGTCTTGGAGTATTTTTTCTGGGTATGTGCTATTGGGTACAACAATAGGGAGCAAGGACAGGGAGGAAGAAGTTACTAGCCAGGTGAGATTAGCAGTGAGGAGCACAGGGAAGAATGTGAGGGGGACTCCTACTTACACAGTGAGACAACTTTAACAAGCAGGGTTTATGCTGGGAACATTAAGCTCCAACAATTACAGTCTAAATGAAAACATTTTAATTTTCACAAAAAACTTTTTATAAATTTTTTAATTTACATTTTTCCTAAACACTATTGTTAATAAACCTGTATGATAATTTCTGTATCAGGCATAAATTTTATATGTCAAATACAAGGACTGAGACTTTGCTGCCAGTTTTCAGACCCATAATCTGAAGCTGTCTACCTGTGCTCCCCACATTTCTCTGATAACAATTAAACACCACCATAGTATTCATGGTGGTCAGAAACCTTCCAACTGTAAAGAATGTGGCAAACACTTTAGGTTTTTTTCATACCATAGTCAACATTGGATGGTTCATATGGAAAACTCCCCTATAAATGCAAAGAATGAGCAAAGCATTTGTCAAGTACTAATACAATGTTGTTGTTGTTAGGTGCCCTCAAGTCAGTATTCAACTCATGGTGACCCTGCATACAACAGGTGAAACACTGTTGTCAGTGCTTCTCTGCTGTTCATGGGGTTTTCAATGGCAGACTGATTTTTGGTAGTGGGTTGCCAGGTCTGTCTCCCGAGCCTACCTCGTGTTCCCAGGTGGTCTCCCATCCAAGTACTAACCAGGACTGACCTTGCTTAGCTTCCAAGATCTGATGGAATTGGATGCCACAGGGCTATGGATGCAGGGACTAATACAATACTCAACACTAAATAATTGATAAAAGAAACCCTACATATGTAAAGAATGCAGTAAAGCCTTTAATAGTTCCTCAAACATAAATCAACATTAGAGAATTTATGTTATTGAAAAACTGTTGTTGTCGGGTGCTGGTGAGTCAAATCCTGACTCAGAGCATCCCTCTGTGCCGTGGTCCAGCCGGGGGAAGGGGAGAGCCGAGGATGAAAGAGATGAAGAGGCCAAGACTGATGGTCTTGAGCAAAGCTTTATTTTCAGTTCTCATACTTATGTAGGAATTATCAAAAAAGCTCAAGGAGCTGTCCTTGAGGGCTACAGCTGCTTCTGGCAACCTCAGCTTAAATATCTACAACCTCAGCTGTCCTTGAAGGCATACAACCACTTCTGTTTATTTTTTAGGGTAAAAGTTAACTCTCCCAGGAACAGCACTTTCTTTGTCTAGTGGCTCCGAAACACTTTGTAGGTCCTTAAAGGAGCAGCAGAACATCCTATCTCTTATGGAACATGACCATCATTTTCTATATATAAAGCCTCAGACCCTGACACATCTGTACAAGAAATTATATGAAATACATCAGAATAGTACTGAAAACTCATCTCTGAAACACTACCTGTGTGCCCTTAAAATTGGTCTTTTTGTTTTTAAGCCCAATTCTGCAGCTACGATTTTTAATCACATTTTGACTCATTACCACATCAGCAAATGGAGGCACAAGGGGGTTTACTCCATTCCTATTATTAAGATTGACTCCAGTTTGAGGAGACAACTCTTTCCCAGTCATCTATTGAGTGCCTTCCAGCCTAGAGGATTCATTTTCTGAAACTGTACAAACGTGAAACAGGTGGGAAGGCCCTGATTGGAAACTCAACATTTATTCAACATCAGATAATTTGTTGGATACAAATATTATATGTGTAATGACATTGAAAGGACATTAGTGCAGTACATACATATCAAAAGAGCAGTATGCTTATATTGGAAAACATTTTACTAATGTAAAGATTGTAGCAAAGCTTTTCCTTCATCCTTAAGAGCTATACTGAAATTTTATGGGAGAAAAATCCTACAGAAATATAAAAATATTGTTGAACCCTGAACTAATGTTTATAATTTGCTGCAGGTTATAAGTTCATGTGGCAGAAAGAAATAAAGGAAATAGAAAGATACAACTCATCTCTGAGTAGATTCAGATTTACTATAAATCCAAAAGTTTACAAAAGATTCACTGTTAAAAAGTGCATCAACATAAGGCCAGGGACTGTCTCAAGGAAAGATAGCACCTGGGAACAGCTCTCCACCGCCTGAAAGAAGTGGTTGGTGGGTCACTACTAACAGTCTTGATTGCTGGCAGCAGGGACCAGGAGCTGTTCCCATTGCACGTAGTATGGGAATCCACAAGGTTACCCTTGGTGAAAAGAAGCAGATCATGGCTCCCCGCATCCCCTGGGCAGTTGTGATGACACCTGCAGTAAAGCAGAGAATCACTTGCCTCAGTAGGAGGCATGGGGGTGGGGCCATGTGCACTACACCCTTAAATACCAGACCCCATTAATTGGTGAACAGTAAAACACGAAGACACCAACAGCTTCGGAGAAGGAAGCAGTGAACAGTAAAATCACATCAGAAGCAGAAGGGACCTGACAGCTCTCTCCCAGTTGACAGCAACAGTGATGGCAGCGACAGAACTAAAGGACAATAGAACACTTCCAGAACAGTGACCATGGCAGGAGGACAACGGACAGAGGAAGTAAGGAGTGGATGGTGGGGCACAACCAAGGCTGATGGACAAGGCTGTAAAGAGTTAGAAACTTCACGCTTTCATCTCTAGAATTCCAGAGAGCTGTCGCACCTTGAAGACCAAAATCCTCAGACACCTTGGATCTGGGGGATGAAATATGGGCCACTGTCAGGGCTGAGAATCCTGACACCTAGTCCTGCCTGGGTTGCTGTTGTAGACTGAGGATTCCAAACTCCTCAACCTACACTGAGGTGTAAGGCTTATAGGCAGGCTGTGGATTCCTGACCTGTGTAGGAGATGTAACACTAGAGAACACTGCCGGGCTGTGGCTCCAGTGTGGCTCCAGGGTTAATGCTACTCCCTCCTGTCAAATGTCTATAGACTCAACTGCTGTCTAAGGCCAGCATTTGAAGGGCTTCTCCTTCCATAACCCATGACTGACATCCAGGTAAAGCACAAGAACCCCAGCCAGCTGACTGGTGACAACTTAACTTTGGTGTGAAGTGTGGCTTACTTAACAGGTTTGCCTTGTCGTCTTGAGTCCATGTCTCTTGTTTTCACATCTATAAGTGGGTTTAATAATCCTTGCCTCAAGACTTTCATTTCCTGGTATTTTATAGCTGACCAATTTTTCCTTGAAAATAGCTACAAAAGCTGAATAAATTAGATAATTACAAATTTAAATGTTTTAGTAAGGACTACATGAAACATTAAGGGCTTTATATAAAAACAGACTTAGCCAAGCATATAACTGATCAGCACATGATGTATAACCAGGAGGAAAAATAGCAGATCTACTGCTGATCCAGATTCTATAATTCATCAAAGAGGTGCATAAATATCAAGAAATTGATATTTTTTGATTGATGTCTGAAACAGGCTAAAAGGTATATAAGTTACAAATAGAATTGTTTGTATACAAACTATCAAATGAATACCCTATGATGCAAACTGTCACACCTATAATAATAAATGAGATTGACTGGATAAAGAAGAAAATGTTAAAGAACTGTAACCCAGGTCAGCAGAAAAAAATCCAAATTCAAGCACACATGTAATGCGACAAGAAAATATGAGCATTAAAAACATTAATGTTCCTATTGTGGGGGATGCATGGACACCTTCATTTATAGAAAACAAGTAGAGGATGGTAGTTTGTACAATTATCCAACCCATGTTCCTGGCGAATTTCCATTCTCTGGCAGTCTCCCTCCAGGTACTGTGGGCTCCTGCCTACCTCTGACTCAAGTAGAGAGGAAGAGACATGGACTGGTCTCTTTTCAGTCTTAAGACAGATCCCAGGATCTTGTACTTTGTCGGTAAGGAGTGTACCACTGAATTAAATCCCAAACTCCTTGTGTTCTCTTTAACATCCCTCTGTACAAATTAATGTGAGTTGACCTTACTTTTTTTCCTAGTGCAATAATTTATCATTGATTAAGACTTTCTCTTGTCAGTTAAATAAATGTGGACCACATTTCAATTTCCCTATTATTTTTACAATGTCTGAGATCATAAATCAAGATTTCACTATGAATAATAGTTGAACATCACAGTTATTATTATTATTATTATTATTATTATTATTATTATGTTTTATTTTAATTTTTTTGAGACAGAGTCTTGCTGTGTAGCCCAGGCTGTTCTGGAACTTGCTACACAGACTAAACCAGCCTTGAACTCATATTGATCTTCCTGCCTCAGCCTCCTTTGTGCTGGAATGACATGTGTCAGTATGCATGGCAGGTAGAGAGCATTCTTGATCCATGGGAACCTGCTGTTCTAATGACAGGACTCTCTGCTGTGAAAATAAGCAAAATTTGCTCGTTTTCTGCTGGAAGAGTATGGTGTCTGTGGGCAATATAGCCAACTCTGCAATTATATCATTTGCACAGCACCATAAGAGGCACACTTCTAGTTTCCTTCTGCATATTAGCCAGTCCACCAACTCTACCATCTTCTCACCAGAACTTCCTGACGCCCTGGCTTCTCCAAGGTGTTCAAGCATAAAGGTGGATTCTGAAAGTCGGCACAAAGGTAGAAAGGAAGATCCTGAATTGACGTATCAGGTGGTGTCCCATAACCTGGCACTCACATAGGTCGGGGAGACTCACCTGAGATCCCTGTGTCAGGGAGGAATATTCGCATGGGATACTCCTATCTGGGGTGGAGATGTGGCCACTGTGGCTGTTATTTGCATGATTGTTTGTCAGAACATGCTGGTGCTATAGAGCTGGCAGTGTGCTTCCACACAGTACCAAAGCTGGTTCTAGAAGCTATGTGAGTGATGTGGTTGAGTCCATTATGGTGAGAGGGAGGACTGGGGTCTTTAGATAGCTTGGGCCTGGTGAATATGCAGTATGAGTTCACATTGCCACTATGCCACTGACGGGTATTATGACTAATGTACAAAATATTCATTTCATCCATAAGATGATGCCATTTGTAGTACTCATGAAGGCTTACAAGTTTCCAGACAAATAAATGAGAAATGTGTGCCACAAGTCTTGATATGTGGACACTGTATTTGTGGGGTCTCTTGATTTTCAGCGCAACAAGTGAATTTCCTGACACCATGCTGCATTTTATAGTCAGCTGTTTCCCTTGGATTGATTTTATCGATGTTAAAGTATATACCTAGTTTGTAGGGACAAAATCTCTACCAGGGATATTTAGGTGATGGTCCCATTTTCTTTGGAATAAAGTAGCCCTTATGTAGTATGAGGGAAGGGCTCCATGAATAAAAATTCCACCCCAAAGAACATCCCTCTGACCTTATTCCTTCAGTAGCACTCCACAGAAGATACAGAGGAGTCCAAGAAATAGAAATTTTGGATTTCAAATGGCTTCTATAATTGTTGATGCTACTGCACAGAGTGAGCAAGACATGAGCACCTCTTCTGAAGCTATCAATGACTGGATGCTTATTGGAAGTTTGGACCAACTTTCAGAAGGGAGATGTGACTTGCGCTGCAGGATAGGCTTGCTGTTGGTAAGTATCCTTGAGTAATGTCAACTCATAGGGACCTTATGTACAAAACATGAAACACTACCCAACTTTGTGCCATGCCTAGCACCAATGTCAGTGTTTTTCCTACTGTTCATAGGATTTTCAATGGCTATTTTTTTTTTTTTTTGGTGTGGGCTGCCAGGTCTTTCTCCTAATTCTACAACACCCAGTATTCCCAGGCAGTCTCCCTTCCAAGTACTAAACTGGGGCCAGCCCTGCTTAGCTTGAGATCTGAGGAGATTGGATGCCAAGAGGCTATGGCATGAATAGGCAATGGCCTAGAAATGTTACTTATGGATGGTACCTTGAGGTCACAGTCAGGGTGACAGAATAAACTGTCATATTGAGAAGAATCTGTCTATATTATTTCCCCCATTACCTTTTCTTATTTCCCTCCTCCCCTTATAACTTCCTTTTTTTCTGTTACATTGTCCCCCTTCTACCTTTGTGACATATGTAATAAAATCTTGAATGAATATTGAAACCAAGCATCCACATATGAGAAAAAACATGGTAATTTTTTTCTTTCTGGGTCTGGCTTATTTCAGTTCAAATGATGATCTCTAATTCCATCCATTTTCCAGCAAATGCCATATTTTGTCCTTTATGGATGAATAAAATTCCTTGGAGTATACATGCCACATTTTCCTTATCTTCTCTTGTTGATGGATTGTTGTTGTTAGGTGCCATCGAGTCGAGTCCGACTCATAGCGACCCTATGTACAGCAGATCCAAACACTTGCTGATTCTGTGCCAGGCAAACAATCTTATTTATGTTTAAGCCCATTGTTGCAGACACTGTGTCAATCCATCTGGTGGAGGGTTTTCCTCTTTTGCGTTGACCTGCCACTCTTCCAAACATGATGTCCTTCTCTAGGGATTGTTCTCTCCTGACTACATGTCCGAAATATGTAAGACGCAGTTTGGCCATTTTTGCTTCCAAGGAGCACTCTGGTTGTACTTCTAGGACAGATCTGTTGATGGATACCTAGGTTGATTTCATATCTTGGCTGTTTTGTGTAGAACCAAAATAAACATATATGAGTAGATAACTGTATGGTGTATTGACTTGTATTTCTTTGGCTATATATCCAAAGATATATGGTATGTGGTATAGGTGGGTCATATGATAGTTCTATTTTTAGTTTTTTGATGAAACTCCATAATGATTTTCTTAGTAGCTGCACCAACCAACATTACCACCAGCAGTGCACAAATGCCCTTGTGTTTCCACATCTTCACCAGTATTAGTTCTTGCTTTGTTAATGTTAGCCATTGAGACTGGGTTAAGATGGCATCTCAATTAGTTTTGATTTCCATTTCTGTGACTGCTAAGGAAATTGAACAGTTTTCCTGATGTTTGTTGGCCATTTGCCTTTCTGCTTTTGAAAACACTATTCATTTATCTATTTTTTGTTAGCTAATTTGTTTTTTTGGTGTTTAAGTTTTGAACCTCTTTATATATTCCAGGTATTATTCCCCTTCATGTACATAGCTGTCAAAGATTTTTTTCCGATTCTGTAGACTGTCTCTTCACTCATAAATTTATCCTTTCCTGCACAAAAACTATTTAATTTCATGCAATCCCATTTGTCATTTCTTACTATTATTTCCTGTGCTATTTGGGTCCATTTCAGAAAGCTCTTCTTTATGCCTATGTCTTGCAGTGTATTCCCTATATTTTCCCCCAGCAGTTTCAGAGATTCATGTCTTATGTTAAGGTCTTTGATCTATTTTGAACTGATTTTTATAGAGAGTGAGAGAGAGGGATCTAGTTTCACTTCTGTACATGAGGATGTCTAGTTCTCCCAGCACCATTTGGTATAGAGGCTGCCCTTTGTCCAACTTATGTTTTTGGCACTTTTGTGGAACTTCAGGTTTGGTAGCTGCGTAGGTTTATTTCTGGATACGCTATTCTACTCCATTGGTGTACTTGTCTGTTTTTGTGTCTATGCTTTGCTGTTTTTGTTTCTGTGGCTCTATATTATAATTTGAAATCAATTGTTGCTTTTTGGGGAGTGACTTGAACCCAGGACCTCACACATACTTTGTAAGTGCTCAACCACTGGGCTGTACCCCCAGCCCATTTTTTATTTTTTATCTTGAGACAGGTGCTTGCCAAGTTGTGCAGGCCAACTGTGGCCTCAAACCTGTGATTCTATTGCCTCCACCTCCCAAGTCCCTGTGATTACAGGTGTGAGCCTCCACTCCAGGCTCTGAAACTAGGTATTGTTATACTCCCTGTGTTTCTCTTTCTATTCAAGTTTCCTTTTGTGATTGACAGTTATTTGGCCTTCTCAAGGAAGTTTTTAGAATTGCTTTTTCTATTTGTGTGAAAATTTTCATTGGAATTTTGATGGAGAGTTTCATGAAATCTCTAGATTGCTTTTGGTAACATAGCCATTTTGCTACTATTAATTCATCTCCATACACACGGAAGGTCTTCCCATCTTATGTTGTCTCTTTGAATTTCTTTCCTCAGTGTTTTTAAGTTTTTAATGTAGAGATCCCCCACACATCTGTCAGTTTGATGTACTGGCGGGGGGGCGGGGGGGGCTTGTGTGTTGCTATGAGGCTGAAAGCTATGGCACCAGTATTACAGACACCAGCAGGGTCACCCATGATGGACAGGTTTCAGCTGAGCTTCCAGACTAAGACAGACTAAGGAGGACCTGGAAGCCCACTCCTGAAAAAAATTAGCCATTGAAACCTAATGAATAGCAAAGAAACACTGTCAGATATACTGCCAGAAAATGAGCTTCTCAACTTGGAATGAACTCAAAAGACTATTGGTGAAGAGTTGCCTTCAGAAAATAGAGTGTATGTTAAATGATGGAAGTGGAGTAAAGCCTCAGGGACCTCCATTTGCTGATGTAGCATGACTCAAAATAAGGAGAAACAACTGTAAACATACATTAATAATTGGAATGTGCAATATACATAGTTGGATCTAGGAAAATTGTTGTTAGCTGTCAAGTCAGTATTAGATTCAGATCCACCCTACGTACAGCAGACAAAACAGTATTGTTACTGCTTCTCTGCTATTCATAGGGTTTTCAATTGCAGATCATTTATTGGGAGTGGATGCTGGGTCCTTCTCCCAAGCCTACAGTATCTGTTGTTCCCAGGCAAACTCCCATCCAAGTACTAACCAGGCCTGGCCCTGCTTATCTTCTGAGTTCTTACAGTATTCAAGACCTCAGTGCTGTGGCTTCAGGCCTAGGAAAATTAGTTGTCATTAAAAGAGAAATGGAGTGATGGGCACGGTGGCACATGTAATCCTGTAATCCCAGCAGCTCAGGAGGTGGAGGCAGGAGGATTGCAAGTTTGAGACCAGAGGCAGCCTGCATAATTTAGCAAGACCCTGTCTCAAAAAGTCCGAATATGGGGAAGAGGGGTTCAAGGAACTCATCTTCCAAGAAATGGACGGGGATGGGGAAAAGGAGTATGTGCTTTTTGCTCTCTAGGAATAGGATTACTGCTTCTAATTATTATGTACATAATTACTTCATGTTTGGGACTAATGCTCATAACTAATATTGTATTAAATTCTAATGAAACAAATGCTGAAAGAATGGCACAACTGGGGGAATTTGTAAATGAATTAGAGGTAACGACCACCAATTGTAAGGGTTGTATGGACAATATTCTAGTTAAAGCTGATCAGCAATTTCCACCTGGAACTCAAGCATTAAGAAATTTATGCTTCAGCTGCAGCAAGCTGAGTTATTAGCCCCTACTTGGACTGAAGTGGCCCCACCTATGGTAGCTAAGGCTTACAACGAAAGTATAAAACAATCAAGAGTACATAGGCCTGTTCCCACAGCACAAAAGCCTCCCTGACAACTTAACATGGAGGTGCTTATCTGTCCAAAGGCAGACCTTGGCTCACAACTGGAGGAAAGAATGGATACACAGCATGGGGAGGTGCTTCTCTGTCTAAAGGTAGACCTTGGTTCCCAGCTAGAGAAAAGAGTAGAGGCTATTGTTCTGGTCAGCCTGACCCTCCACTGCCTTACATAGAAACATAATGAACAAGGGGCTAAAATGATAAATGAGGATAGAGTTCAAATACCCTATTATAGCTTATCATTTATAAAAAGCCTGAGAAGAGACAGACCTTCCAGGTGTTTGATATCGAAAGATAGTAAAGTTTATGCTTTGGGCTATGGGCTATTATGATTAACAGGTGCTTGTGAAACTTTTTTCATGGATAACTGCATGTGCTATTTTTACTGCTTGCATCACCTAAACCTAAAAAGACTATAGTAAAAACTGAGCTATCTGAGCAATAAATGGAACAGAAACACACTGCCTCCGAGTTGCTGTGTCTCTGTCTCCCATTGTTGACTCCTCACCCTCCTTCAGGGACCCTGGATCCTAGGCTTCAGCTGGTCTGCAGCAGTGTTGGAGATGAATATTGAATATACCATGGACTGACAAAAGAACCAAAGGATCTGTCCTAGAAGTAATGCAACCAGAGTGCTCCTCAGAAGCAATTATGTCTAGACTGCATCATACATATTTTGGACATGTAGTCAGGAGGGACGAACCTCTGGAGAAGGACATCATGTTTGGGAGAGTGGTAGATGAATGAAAAAAAGGAAAAACCTCCACTAGATGGATTGACACAGTGGCTGCAACAGTGAGCTTAAACATAAATAAGATCATGTGTCTGACACACATTCTGGGAGTGTTTTGTTCTGCTGTACATAGGGGCATTATGAGTTGTATTTGACTCAATGGCACCTGTCAACAACAGCAGTAATGGTATGGATGTCTCGTCTCCTTGATTAGCTGTATTCCTAGGTTTTTTAATTCTTTTTAAAACTTGTGAAAGGGATTGTTTTCCTGATATCTTTCTCAGCCTTGTCATTATTGGTACATAGAAAAGCTACTGCTTCTCATATGTTGATACTGTGTCCTGATACTTTGGTGCAAGTGTTTATCAGTTCTAACAGTTTTCTGATAGAGTCTTTAGGATCTTTTAAGTATAGGGTCATATCATCTTGAAATAGGGATAATTTAACTTTCTCATTTCCTATTTATAACTTTTTTATTTCTCTTACCTTATTGCTGTGGGTAAGAGTTCAATCACTACATTGACTAAAAGGGCAAATAATGGAAAAAGCCAATTCTGTATTACTTTGTGCCCCAGTGCCATTTACCAATAAAGAGAGTGGGAAAAAAGAAAGAATAACTTTGCAGAGTATACACCCTCATCTCATTCCTGACATTAGAAGAAATGCTTTCATTTTTTCCCCTTTTAGTATGATGTTGCCTGTAGGTTTCTATGTGTTGCATTTACTATGTGAAGAGATGTTGAACTTTGTCAAAGCCCTTTGCTGCATGTATTGAGATAATTATGTATTTTCTGTGAGTCTGTGTGCTATTTTACATTTATTGACTTGAACTACACTTGAATTCCTGGAACAATACCAATTTCATCATAATTAGGATCTTTTCATGTGTTGTTGACGTTGACTTGCAGGTATTTTGTTAAGGAATTTTGCATCTGTGTTCATCAAGGAAATTGGTCTGTAGTTTTCATTTTTTGTTGTATCCATATCTGGTTTTGGTATCAAGGTAACACTGATTTCCTAGAATGAGGTTGGTAGTATTTCTTCCATTTATGTTTTGTGGAGTGTTTCAGTAGCATTTGTGTTAATTCTTCTTTAAGGGTCTTGTAGAATTCAACAGTGAATCCATTTGTTCCTGAGCTTTTCTTTTTTGGAAGTCTCCATTACTGTTTTGTCTTCCTGATCATTATATATAGATCTGTTTAAGTTGTTTATAACCTCTTGATTGAATTTAGTGCATCCTGTGTTGTTGTTGTTGTTGTTGTTGTTGTTGTTGTTAGGTGCCGTCAAGTCAAGTCCGACTCATAGCAACCCTCATAGGGTTTTCAATGGCTGGCTGTTTCAGGATTGCCTTGGGAGTGGGTTGACACCTTCTTCTCCCATTTTGCAGTGCTGGGAATCGAATTCAGGACCTCAGAGACTGCAGAGCAGCACTCTACCAACTGAGCTAAATCTCAGCCCACATCCTGTGTTATAAGGGTTTTATCCATTTCATGTAGGTTTTCCAGTTTTTTGGAATATAAAATTTCATAGTATTCCCTAGTGATTGTCTGGGTTTACATTGGTATCCTAATGTCTCCGTTTTCTTCTGTAATCTTATATTTACTCTTCTCTCCTCTCTTGCTCTCTCAGTTAGTTTGGCTAAGGGTTAATCAGTCTTGTTTATCTTTTCAAAAAAACAGCTATGTTTCATTAGTTCTTTTTATTATTCTTTTAGTGTCCATTTCATTAATTTCTTCCCTATTATTTCCTTCCACCTACTGATTTGGTGCTTTGCTTGTTCTTTTTCTAAGACTTGGAGATGCAACATTAAGTTATTTCTTTGAGTCCTATGATTTTTTAAATGTAGGCATTCATAGCTATAGATCTGAAAGGTTATGTTTTCATTTTCATTTGATTCTAGGAAGTTTTCTAGTTCTTCTTTTACTTCTTCAAAGACTCATTGACTGTTTAAGAGTGAATTTTTCAATCTTCGTGTTTTGTATACTTCATGCAATTCCTCATGGTATTGGTTTCTAATTTCACTCCATTGTAGTCTGATAAGATGCAAGAAACTATTTTGATTTTTCTGTATTTGTTAAGACTATTAATATCCTAAGAAGCACTCTCTTTTAGAGAGTTTCATGGACTTGTGAGGAGAATTTGGTTTTTGTAGTTTTTGGAGGGAATATTCTGTATATGTCAATTAACTCTATTTTGTTCTATTATTTAACTCTGAAATTTCCTTATTGATTTTTTTCTGCATGTTCCATCTATTGATGAGAGTGAGATATTGAAGTCACCCACTACTATTGTATCTGGACATATTTCTGCCTTTATGTCCAGTAGTGTTTTTTAATACTATCTACTAGCCTATGTCATATAATTCCAGAGTTAATAGTATTTATATTTATGGTTATTATTGAGAGGGGGATATTAATTGATGACAAGGCTGTGTTTTCTCCAACTTACATTTTTGGAAATTTTGTCAAATATCAGGTGGCAGTAGGTACATAGGTTTATTTGACCGGATCTTCTATTCCACTGGTCTATATGTCTGTTTTTTGTGCCAGTACCATGCAGTTTTTGTAGCTATGGCTCCTTAGTATAATATGAAAGAAAGTATTGTGATGACTCCTGCATTGCTTTTCTCCTGCTCATGATTGCCTAGGCAATTTGGGATCTTTTGTTCCTCCAAATGATTTTAGGGCTGTTTTTCTATTTCTGTGAAGACTTTCTTTGGGATTTTAATGGGGAATGCATTAGATCTGTAGATTGCTTTCAGTAATATATCCACTTTCATAACATTAAATTTCCCTTTCCATGTGCTTGGAAGTTCTTTCTATCTTTTAATTGCTTCTTTAATTTCTTTCTTCAATTTTATGAGGTTTTCATAGTAGAGGTCTTTCATCTCTTTGGTTAGGTTTATTCATGCATTTTTCAATCTTTTTGAAGTTATTGTGAATGGGATTGCTTCCCCAATTTTTTTCTCAGCCTGTTTGTGATTGGTATATAGAAAGGCTACCTATTTTTGTATGTTGATTTTTGTATTATGTTGGCTCAAGATTTTTCAAATATGTTTATTATGTGGAGGTATGTGCCTTCAATTCCTAGATTCTTCAGGGCATTTATCATGAAAGAATGCTCAACTTTGTCAAAAGCCTTTATTGAATCTACTGTGAAGATCAGATGATTTTTGTCTGTGAGTCTGTTTTTGTGCTGTATTACATTTATTGTCTGGTATGTGCTGAACCACCATTTCATCCCTTAAATGAAACCAATTGAACACTTTTATGATTTTTAATGTGTTGTTGAATTTAATTATGATTACTTTATTAAGGATTTTTGCATGTATACTCATCAGGGTGATTTGTCTGTAGCTTTTGTTTTTTGCTATATCCTTATCTAGTGTGGTATCAGGGTAGTACAAATTTCATAGAATGAATTTGGTAGTGTTTCTTCCATTTCTGTTATATTGAATAGTTTGAGGAGCATTGGTATTAATTCTTTAAAGGTTTTGTAGAATTTGGTAATGAATACATCCAATCCTAGGATTTCTTTTGGTTGTATTTTCATTTTTGTTTGATTCTATGAGTCTCTTGATTTCCTCTCTCATTTCTTCAAGGACCAACTGATTGATTAAAAGTATATATTTCAATCTACATGGATTTGTAAAGTTTCTGTGATTTCTCTTGCTGTTCATTTCAAGCTTTTTTTCATTATAATTTGATAAGATACATGAAATTATTTCCATTTTGCTGTCTTGGTTTGTGGCCTATCATGTGATCTATTTGCAAGAATTGGCAAAAAAGAAGAATGTGTATGTTTTGGGATAGAATCCTTTTAGATGTCAATTAAGGCCATGTGATCTATAGTACCGTTTAACACTGAAGTTTGTTGATTATTTTGTCAAAGGCTCTGTCTTTAGATGAGAATGGGATATTGGGGTGACCCACTATTATTTTATCTGGACATTTCTTCTCTATATGTCTAGTAGTGTTTGTTTTTTGAAATTGAGTGTACTGATTAGTACACATATGTTTAGAGTTATAACTTCTTGATCGGCTGACTGTTCATTTCATTAATATGTAGTAACTGTCTTTACCTCTTCTGACTAATTTTAACTGGAAACTTACTTTGCCTGATACAGTGTGGGCACTTCTCTTTTTCTTAGTCTTCCACATGCTTACTATATCAATTTCCTTCCTTTCATTTTGCATCTGTGAGAGTGTCCTTGCTAGTGGTATGTTTCTTACAGAGAAGAAATTTTTGAATATTATTTTTAATCCAATGTACTAGTCCAGATCTTTTAATTTGAGAGTTAAGATCATTTATATTTAGAGTTATTGAGATGGAGTTGTTGATTCTTGTGTTAGGTGTTTAACTGGTTGGTTGACTAATATTTTTTCTTTCTCCCTTATTTACATTCAGGTTTGCTGGTGTTTTGAGTTGGACATGACTGATGGTTTCTTAATTCTCAGTTTATCTGATCCACATGAAGTTTATACTTACAGGTATTCTCATGACTGAGATTGTTTTTCTTCTCCCATGCATGTAGAATTCTTTTCTTTTCTTTTCTTTTTTTTTTTTTTTTTTTTTTTTGTGGTACTGGGGGTTGAACCCAGGGCCTCATGCTTGCATGCTTTGCAAGTACTGGACCACTGAGCTGCACCCTCAGCCCAAATTTCTACTTTATGAGACAGGGTCTCGCTAAGTTACCCGGACTGCCTCTGGTATCGAACTTGTGATCCTCCTGCCTCCACCTCCCAAGCTGCTGGGATTACAGGTATGCCGCCACCACGCCCAGCTCACATGTAGAATTCTTTAAATCTTCTGTAGTGCTGGCTTGATAGTCATGAATTGTTTACTTTGTGCTTTTCCTGGAAGGCCTCTATTTTTCCATGGATTTTTAAATGATAACTTTGTTGAGTGTAGTAGTCTTGTTTGGCACTTAAGTACTTTTGAGGCTTTAAAAGTGTTGTCCCATGCCTTCCTGGAGTTTAGAATTTGTGATAATAGGTTGTATGTTATTATGAAGGGTTGCCTTTGTAAGTGATTTGGTGTTTTTCTCATGTGACTTTTAATATTGTTTCTTTGTTCTTTAGTTTTGGCATTTTAACTGTACTGTGTCGTGAGTATGTTCTTTATGGTTGTGTCTATTTCGGTTTCTAAATGTCTGTTGTGGTTGGATATCCATTTTTCTCCTGTGATTTGAGATGCGTCTGAGATAATTTTGTCAAATAAATTACCCATGCCTTAATTTTTATTTTTATCTCTTCTTTTTCTTTTACCACCTAGATTTTTAGATTTGGTTTCTTGATCATGTTCCAGAATTCTTAGAAATTATGGTCATGTTCTCTTCTGTGTTTGTTGTCTTTGTTATTATGTGAACATAGTATTTCCTTAACCATGTTTTCCATCCCTTGTACTCTGAAATCTGCTTGATCTAGTCTACTGGTG
>VMDO01001155.1:137948-227730 GCA_007922755.1 Pedetes capensis
TTTTTTTTTTTTTTTTTTTTTTTTTTTTTTTTTTTTTTTTTTTTTTTTTTTTTTTTTTTTTTTTTTTTTTTTTTTTTTTTTTTTTTTTTTTTTTTTTTTTTTTTTTTTTTTTTTTTTTTTTTTTTTTTTTTTTTTTTTTTTTTTTTTTTTTTTTTTTTTTTTTTTTTTTTTTTTTTTTTTTTTTTTTTTTTTTTTTGAGTGCTTCACTTCAAACTTTCTGTTTGGCTTTTTAATTTTGTTGTAATAGACCTTGGACCCAGGGAATCATGTATACTTTTCAAGCACTCTACCACTGACCTGCACTCCCAGCCCATGTTATTTTTTACTGATCTCCACCTTCTCTGTCCTCACTATGAGGATTTCCCTGGATTCCAAGTCTTTTGTTCCCAGCAGGGGCTGTTCATTCCAGATCTAATTTGTCCTCTTATGCTTACTACTCCATAGCTATGGCAAATAAAAAGCCAAATCTTCCTAATCTTTTTATTTACTTTTCATGCCACATTGGAGGTGGAGGATGCCACCCAGCATCTCTTTGTTTTTGTAATATGTTCCTTTCATGGGTGACTTCCCTCTGTGCAATTATTCAGCTGACGTTTGTGTTGTTGTATTTGTTGTTAGATGCTCTTGACTTGATTCCAATTTACAATGTCATTATGTACAACAGATGAAATACTCCCCAACACTGTGCCATTGATGGCACTATTGTCAGTGCTTCTCTGCTATCCATAGGGTTTTTGATGGCTGATTCTTTCAGGAATGGGCTTCTGGGTCCTTCTCCCTAGCCCACACCACCTGGTATTCCCCAGCAGTCTCCCATCCAGGGACTAATCAGGCCTGACCTTGCTTAGCTTCCAAGAGCAGATGGGATCAGATGCCAGGGTGCAATTATTCACCTTCAGTAGCATGTCTTAACTGCCCATAGCAGTGGGCATGTAACAGTATATATAGCTTTCTTACAATCTTGTCCCATTTTATGCTACATTTAGAGATTTCAATATATTCTTTACTCTATCTGCTCAAATATCATGATAGTTATCTCACATCCCTTCATGAACCACCTTTACTACAGGTATGTTGAAGAGAAATCTCCACTGCTATGTTCAGGGTAGTTTTATTCACAATAACCCTGGCTTGGCTTCATCAATGTTTTCAACAGTGAATCACTGAACCAAGAAACTGTAGAATATGTATGCAGAATGTGTTATTACCCCTTAATAAAACAACAAAAAGACCAATTGCTATATGACCTCATTCACAGATTTAAAAAATTGATCTTAGATACATTGAGTGAAGTGGTGGTTGCTTGAGGATGTTGTTTTTAGGGATGACATTTCAGTTAATGTTCAGATCCTACAAAATTTTAGTTCTCTGGGCATCAGAAGTTGAAGAGGTCTATACAACATGGTGAGTATACTACACAAATATTCATTTTGAAATGGAAATATATTATAAATGGTTTTCACCCCAAAAATGATACTTACAATTGTTGGGCATTTGTATATCTTTTAAGAAGTCTGTTCAGTTTTTTGCCCATTTTTTTTGGATTGGATACTTTGCTTTTTTGGTGTTTAATCTTTTGGACTCTTTCTTTATTCTAGATATTAATCCCCTGTCTGATCTATAGCTGTCAAATTTTTTCTCCAATTCTGTAGCCTGTCTCTTCACTTTGATAATTGTGTCCATTACTGTGAAGAAACTTTTTAATCTCATGCAATCCAATTTGTCAATTCTTGCTATTATTTCCTGGGCTTTGGAGTCATATCCAGAAAGTCTTTGCATATGCCTACCTCTTGAGGTGTTTGCTCTGCTTTCCTCCAGCAGCTCCAAAGTTTCAGGTTTACATTAAGATGTTTGATCCATTTTGAACTGTTTTTTGTACAAGGTGGGAAAGAGGGATCTAATTTCCATCTTCTGTATGAAGATATCCAATTCTCCCAGAACAGGTTGTTGAAGAGGATGTCTTTTCTCCAACTTGTAGTTCACACACTTTTGTGAAATATCAGGTGACTATAGCTGCATGGGTTTATTTCTGGATCCTGTTCCCTTGGTCTACATGTCTGTTTTTGTGCCATTACCATGCAGTTTTTGTTATTGTATCTTAGCTGCATGGGTTTATTTCTGGATCCTGTTCCCTTGGTCCACATGTCTGTTTTTGTGCCATTACCATGCAGTTTTTGTTATTATATCTTGGTAGTTAATTTTAAATCAGGAATGGTGATTCCCCCTGTATTGTTCTTTCTTCTCAGAATCCCTTTAGCAGTTGGGGTCTTTTTTGCTAACATGTTAATTTTAGGATTATTTTTTCTATTTCTGTGAAGAGTGACATTGTCATTTTGATGGGGATTGCATTAAATCTGTAGATTGCTGTTGGCAATATATAAGATGGCTTTGGTTCAACATCCTTAGCTATCAGGGAAATGCAAATCAAAACTATACACTAAGATACCATCTCACCCCAGTCAGGATGGCTAACATCAATAAAACAAACAACAACAATTTCTGGTAAGGATATAGAGATAAATGAGCCCTTATACACTGCTGGTGGGAATGGAGGTTGTTGGTGCAGCCACTCTGGAAATCAGTATGGAAGTTCCTCAAATAACCAAAAATGGAGCTACCATATTTCCCAGCAGTTCCACTCCTGGGACCATATCTGAAGGAATATAAGTCAATATACCATAGGGATACTTGCTCATCCATGTTTATTGCAGTTATTCATTACCCAAAATATGGAATCAACCAAGGTGCCCATCAACAGATGAGCAGATAAGGAAATTGTAGTATATATACACCATGGACTTTTGTTCAGCCATAAAGAAGGACGAAACTATGGCATTTGCTGGAAAATGGATGGAACTCTAGATCATTTTAAGCAAAATAAGCCAGATCCAGTGAGATAAACATCATGTTTTTTCTATGTGGATGTTATACTTCAATGTGCATTCATTATTAAAACATAGATCAGAAGAGCTGATGGGACCTATACAGAGAAAGAAAATGGACTTAGGAAAATGGAGAGGAGGCAAGAAGAAAGGGTAATAGGAGAAAAGAAAGAAAATATATATTTTGCCCTTATGGCAAAATTCAGATGCATATATAAAGATAAATATACTAAATTAAACAAAAAGACATGCGAGTTGAGGGAAGATGGGGGAGCAAAGTCATGAGAGGGAAAGGGGGAAGTGAAGAAGAGCAAGGTACAA
Organism: Pedetes capensis; assembly: GCA_007922755.1. NCBI lineage: Eukaryota > Metazoa > Chordata > Mammalia > Rodentia > Pedetidae > Pedetes > Pedetes capensis. The sequence continues at coordinate 141,152 of VMDO01001155.1, forward strand.
TGAAATGCATTTACGGAAATGCTATAAGGGGACCCATTATGTTGTACATTAAAAATTAGCAAAAAAAAAGTTAATAAGGAACATTGAAGAACAACAGTAACAAAAATGATACCTATTTGAAATAATTCATGTTTGTAACTATTCTTTATTACTACCCCATTATATCTACTTCAAAATACCTGATGTGCCTGCTAAGTATGTACAATTTAAATATGCCAATAATATTAACCTGTAACTGTCTTACAAATATAGAAAGGCACCTGAAGGTTGTGCAAGTGCACCCAAAGATGGGAAATAAACCCAAACACAGTACAGGAACCCAGCACAGTGGGGGAATTCATGGGACTCTTATGGTTGTGAGTGAGGTGTATGTGTATAACACCTGACAGGGCCTGTGTCTGTTAGGGAGGGATGCAAATATGCCACCACCTATGTGAACACTGTCACAATCTTGGAAGGATTTCTATGGAAGCTAGCAATGGGTGAAGCTAACACCATGGACTCAACCAAATCAGTGTAGTGTATGGGTACACCCAGAGAATGGATAGTGAAAACTGTGCTCATTTCACAAACACTGCTGTGCAGAACAGTGCCAAGGACAATGAATTCCAATGCTACTTCACCTGCTTTACAACCCAATAGGGACTGGGTTAATTAAAAGAAAGAATGGGTTTCTAAAGCAGTAGTTAAAGAGTTGAAATGGAGGTAACCTGCACAGGTGGAAACAGTCAATCTGAGAAGCCATCAGGTTATTAAGTAAAAGTCCCAGTGTCAGGAGCAAGTGGTTGGCCAGGAATCACTCTGAGGCATCCTACACCACATAGATGATTTACACTGCTCTTTGTTGTACACCAGAACCAGATGGTCCATCTCCATTGCTGGACACTATTATGCTCTAATGGCAGAACATGTAGAAATCAAACCTGCATTTAGCTAAACTCCCCTTATGTGGGCCAGTATTCATAGTGCCAGAAGGGAATTTGCATGCTCTTGGGCAGAACTTTTAATAATGTTCATGCTTGATTGTGGGAGACATGTTTACATTATCACTGTCCCACCAGGATATGCCTGCATGTGCAATAGTTGCATGATAGCTGTGGGTGCAACCAATGACTTTTTGATTATTTTAAAGTCTGTTCCACAAGAGGTAACCCATCCAGGGTACTGTATATAGGACAAAAATCTGTTATGAAAATCATATGGCCCAGCAGGGAAGCTACACTAGTGTTTTGTTAGAAGTATTTGATGTAGCTGACTCCATGTCTTTTAAAGATCCCATGGCTTCTCCACCTGTTGGGTACTTGTCATTCTGCCACCTCTTGTGTAATTATTTACCTTTGGTCTCACCTTGCCTCAGCTGTTAGTCAAGATGTACCTGTTCTCACAGTGTCTATCAGAGATCACAGAAACCAGTTTTGAGGTAGCCACTGAGAATGTCAGAAATGCAACCACTTGTGATACCCTTCTCTCCTGAGGGAGGAGAAAGGGACTGGGAGTCTTTTTAAATTTCAGAGTGCTGTATTGACAGGAAGAAGAGCTATGCTTGACACAGGTAACAAACTTTCCATGTGTAGTATGTGACTCTCTCACTATGGTGTTCTCACTTGGACTGTTATGAGATCTTAACTAGTTTGACTGTTGTGACTAGGGAAATTTGGTCAGTATTTTCATTAAGTTCATAAATCAGTTGGGAAATGAGGCCGTTCTCTTTAGTATTCTGCTACCCTGCTGATATCCTTGGCCTGAAACACTTTTTATATTAGTTGTGAAAACCCTGTTCACATAAATAGTTAGATAGTTTGTTGTATTGATTTTTCAGGTATGTCTTCTCATTACCTCCAAGGCTTTTCACCAGAATTGGGCAAGGAACTTTCATTCTACCAAGTGACATATGGAAGATATGGAAATTGGGGGCTTCACCATAATGGCTCAAGGAAAGAATGGGAAGGTGTGAATGAGGATGCAGGTCAGAAAGCATATTATATTGGGAATAACCAAGGTGTGAAAGCTGTTCATAACAAAAGATTCCCTGTCAGCAGAGATGAAGAATGTATCAGATCTCAGAAAGTAATGTGTGTCAGTTACTTATAAGCAGACATGTGTTTCTGTAAGTGAATATCCCCACCTGTTTTTGAACCATAACTATCCTGTCAGTGGCAATAAGGGAAACCAAAAAACAGGTCTGTTTATTGATTCTACTGACAACTTGAACAATTGTATTGAATTAGGCAAGGCCTTTAAACAGAATTCAAGCTTTATTCAACATCAGAGAATAGATACTGGAGAGAAACCCTATACATGCACAGTATATGAGAAAGCTTATAATAAGTCACCCCTTACAAAACACCCACAAATTCATACTGGAGAAAAGTCCTATAAATGCAAAGAATGTGGCAAAGGCTTTTGGGATTCATCATACCTTAATCATCATCAGAAAAGTCATACTATACAGAAATCCTACAAATGTAAAGAATGTGACAAAGCCTATAACCATTCTTCAAAACTAAATGAGCATCAGAAAACTCATACTGGAGACAAACCCTACAAATGCAAAGAATGTGACAAAGCCTTTTGCAGTTCTTCATACCTTCATCGACATCACAGAATTCATACTAGAGATAAACCCTATAAATGCAAAGAATATGACAATGCCTTTAACCATTCTTCACAACTAAATAAGCATCAGAAAATTTAGAATGCAAAGAATGTGACAAAGCCTTTACCTGTGCTTCATATTTTAGTCAACATCAGAACATTCATACTGGAGAAAAACTCTACAAATGCAGGGAATGTGACAGAGTCTTTCACTTTCTCTCAATTCTTAGAAAACATCAGTGTATGCACACAGGTAAGAAACTCTACAGATGCAAAGAGTGTGACAGAACCTTTCACTACCCTTCAGTGCTTGAACAACATCATTGTATGCATATATGCAAGAAAGCCTACAAATGCAAAGAATGTGATAAATACCTTAATAATCATTTGGTGCTCAAAAAACTTCAGAGAATTCACACTGGAGAGAAGCCCTACAAATTCAAGGAATGTGACAAAGCCTTTAATGATTCTTCACAACTTATTTGACATCAGAAAATTCATAGTGGAGAGAAACCCTACAAATACAAAGAATGTGACAAAGCCTTTAACTGTTCTTCACACCTTAATGCACATCAGAAAATTCATACTGGAGAGAAAATCCACATATGCAAAGAATGTGATAAAGCCTTTCACTGCCCTTCAGTGCTTAGACAACATCAAAGGATACATACTGGAAAGAAGCCGTACAAATGCAATGAATGTGCCACATCTTTTAGTAATACTTGAGTGCTAAAAAATGATCAGAGGATTCCTACTGGAGAGAAACCCTACAAATGCAAAGAATGTAAAAAATACTTTAACCATTTTTCATTCTGTAATCAACATCAAAAATGTCATACTGCACAGAACTTCAACAGATGCAAAGAGTGTGGCAAAACCTTTTGTAATCCTTCCATGCTTAAATAATATCAGAGGATACATACTGTGGAGAAGCCCCCCAAAATGCAAAGAATATGACAAAGCCTTTTGAAATCCTTCAGCACTAAAAAAACATTAGAGCATTCATCCTGGAGAAATCCATATAAATGCAAACAGTGTGGCAAAGCCTTTCACTATCCTTCAGTGCTTAAAAAACATCAGAAAATGCATGCTGGAGAAAAGCTCTACATTGGAGAATTCATGCTGGAGATAAACCTACAAATATGGACAATGTGCTAGAGCCTTTTACTTTCCTTCAATAATTAGTTAGCTAGCTTGAGCATTAGCAGACAAAATGGAGGAAATGGGGATTCAAAATGGCTCCTGCCATTCCACCATGGTATAGATGCTATGTGCATCTTTGTGGACATTGAAGAACAATTTTAAGTGGGTCGCATGCCCTACACAAGCTGTTGAGCCATTTACAAAATAATGATCGTAGGCCCAGACCTGTGTGCCTGGCACACTGGGCATTCCCAAGTTTCAATAAAACTAGTGAGAACATGTGCTCTCTCTCTCTCTCTCTCTCTCTCTCTCTCTCTCTCTCTCTCTCTCTCTCTCTCTCTTTCTGTTCTACTCTCATTCTTTTTCTTCTGCTTTACTCCTCAATCTTCTCGTGGGCTTATCATCTTCTCTATCTATCCAAGGCACCTTTCATTCTAAAACTGATCAATTCTTCTGTTCCCTGGCCTCTTTACCTTCCCCTGGGGAATGGGGACATTTTTATGCTGACTCACACAGGGAACACAGGTTTTTCCAATTTCCTTTGCAGATCTACCTAAGTGTCCTCAGGTGCCTCAGTTTACCCTGTTATTATTCCTTAAAGTTGTACTATCTTTAATAAGCCTATACTGTAATTTCTGCATCAGGCATAAGTTTTATATGCTGAGTACAAGGACCAATATTTTTGCTGCCTGTTTTCAGACCAATGATCCAAACCTGTCTACCCATGCTCCCTATGTCTCCCTGATAGCAGTTAAACACCACCAGAGTATTCCTGCTGGTCAGAAACCTTACAAAGGTAAAGAATGTGGCAAAGCCCTTAGATATTTTTCATACCATAGTCAACACGAGATAATTCATATGGAAAACTCCCCTTTAAATGCAAAGAACTATTGAACTGTAAAGATGTCACTTTGAAAAAAAGGTGCACCTGACTCATGCCATGATGTTTTCACTTGCATCATATGGTTGTGAAAGCTGGACATTGAATAAGGGAGACAAGAGAAGAATTGATGCTTTTCAACTATGGTGCTGGAAACAAATACTGAATATACCATTGATGGTCTAAAGAACCAACATATTCATTCTAGAATTGCAACCAGAGTGCTTCTTGGAACCAAGGATGGCTAGACTGCATCTTACATATTTTGGACATGTTGTTAGGAGAGACCAATCCCTAGAGAAGGACATTGTGTTTGGGAAAGTGGCAGGTCAGTGAAAAAAGGAGGACTCCCCCCAACTAGATGGATTAACACAGTGTCTGGCACAATGGGCTTAAACATAAATAAGATCATGTGCCTGGCACAGTATCTGGGAGTGTTTCGTTCTGCTGTACATAGGGTCGCTATGAGTTGGACCCAACTCAATGGCACCTAATAACAACAACTGGTTCCCTGGAAGCAGCCAGTGGACATCATTGGAAGGATAGCAGCAGAGTCAGAGTCTCCTGGGCATTTTCTGGTCTACTAGAGTGAGGGGAAGACAGCAGCCCAGAACCCTGGAGCTGTCTGCTGCCTGAGAATTGCAATTCTTTGCTCCAGGATATAGAGACTCTCCAATCACCAGGAGACAGAGTTAATGTTGGTTTGGATAATGCAGAAAAAACTACCTACCTTCACCAGTTTTCTAAAAATGATGTTGTACACACATCTCCTACAATTGGAAGTAATGTACGAAAGAGAGTGATTAATAACAGAGGTTTCCTAATGTGAGCTATAGATGGCCCAGAAGGTCCACATTCTTCCTGGAACACTTAATATACCCATATGGAGTTTGTAATAATTGTGCGCCCTCTCGGCAAGATGGCGGACAGATAACACGTGCCTTCTGTCCCAGAGTAAAGAGAAGCCTCGATTAGGGGTTTAGAACTCACATTGAATAGATAGAAACAGTGATACTTTAGATTGGGAGATAGAGAATGAAACTGGATGAACACTGAAATCGAGCATTTGGCTTCGGAGGAGCTACACAGAGGTCAGTAGCAGGACTGCCATTCTGTCATTTCGCCATCACGCAGACGGCAGGACAGAATCCCGAAGACTCGGAGGGGACTTCGCCCACCCACCCATGGGAGCTGGACCCAACACAGAGTGCAACCTTGACATCACACTGTCACCCTGCCCACGGGACACAAACTACAAGTTTCGGGTGAGTCAGTTTGAGGTGGCACATGGAATCACTATCTTTAGTGGCATACGTTCCGCAGCCTGAGATGCTGGGCTATTGTAGGTCCCTCACGCGAGAAAACAGGGATCAGATCCATGAGAGTAGATACTGGAGGGTACGGGGAGTAATCGCGGAGAAAACTGGGAAATCAGTGCCAGCAGTACGCATCCAGAGCTGAAACATGGCTCCCTCCCTCCTGTTGTGATGGGACAGTCATGCAGATGCAATCTCCACAGACATACAGGCACACATACGCCTGGATCCCAGACACACCAGAGGGGATCCTAAGTCATCCCACTGCACTGTGGAGAAAGGTGAGGTCTGTGGAGGCTGCTGAGCCCCACACGAACAGAGTGCTCCCTTTTGGCAGAGTCTTGTGGGACAATTAGACACAATAAGAACAGTTTCGAGCGCAATCGCCGTGCATGGACAGACCTGCTACAGACTCTCTCCTGGGGGGTTGAACATCATCCTGCCCACAAGAGGGTTTGGTTCTCCCAAGTGGTCTCCCAAGTGGGTGGAAAGCCCTGCAATAAAAAAATCCATGATAGAAGCCATATTCCCTCCATGCTACAGGCTTTGGGCCAGAAATCTCTGATTTGGGGAATTGGCGCCCGAACTACGTGGGACAGGGAGAACCCCAGGGAGGACCCCACAGGTTCCATTGCCTCACAAACAATACAATAGACACAGAATATTTCATGGAACCATCTCTTTGGTCATTCGGGGTTCCACTTAAACCCAGGACATTGTGGGGCAATCTGCCATTTTCTACATAATCGGCAAAATCTCTATAGACTAAGACAGACTGCTTCTGCAGATTGTGTGAAAGCACTGCCATCCTGAGTTCTGGAGGGAGCACTGATTCCTGCAGCATCAACTTCACCCGGGGGAACTGGGTGCCCACAGTGCAGATTCCACCTGCAAGAACATACAAGGGTTTTTTTCCTTTTCTTTCTTTTCTTTTCTTCTTTTTTTTTTCTTTTTCTTTTTGTATGGGGATTTGAATCCAGGGTCTTGTGCCTGCTTGCTTTGTAGGTGCTGGACTGCTACACTGCGCCCCCAGCCCATATTTTTTACTTTTTGATACATGGGCTTGCTGGGTTGCACAAACTGCCTCTGATCTCAGGCTTAAGGTCCTCCTGCCTCCACCCCACAAGCCGCTGGGATTGCAGGTGTGCACCACTGCACCTGACTAGAAGTGTTTTTATATGTGTGTATGAGCGTGTATGCATGGTTTTGTTTTTGTTTTTGTTTTGATTTTGTCTTTTGGTTTTTGTTGTTGTTGTTGTTGTTGTTGTTGCTTGTTGTTGTTGTTGCTTGTTGTTGTTGTTTTGTATGGGGGTTTGAAACCAGAGTCTTGAGCCTTTTTGCTTTGTAGGTGCTGGACTGCCACGCCACGCCCCACCCTATATTTTTTACTTTTTGAGACAGGGTCTCGCTGGGTTGCGCAGGCTGCCTGTGATCTTGGGCTTGCGATCCTCCTGCCTCCGCCCCCCAAGCCACTGGGATTGCAGGTGTATACCACCACAACTGACTAGAAGCAATTTTATATGTGGGTGGGAGCATGTATGCGTGAGGTTTTTTTCTTTTCTTTTCTTTAATTTCTATTTTCTTCCTTTCTTGTTTTACTCTCTTCCCTCTTTCTATTCTCCTTCTCTTATTCTTAAGCTATATATGTGTCCTTGTATTAATTATTTTACCCTTAAGTCTTAACCTTAATTTTAATTTTGACAGTAATTTCTATTAGCCTCTGTCCTCTACCTCCTCCTTCCCCGCTTCTGTCACCAGATCCCCCCACCTTTCTCACCCTACAGAGGAGAAACAAAATCTACTGCGTCCCTAGCCCTTAGCCCCGTTGGAGTTGGGCTGGTGGACTAAAGAGAGAATCACACAGACCAAAAAGCTGAGAATATACCCAGCTTATAAGCTCAAATAAGCACCAGAGCCCCCACACGTCTGTCAGTTTGCGACACTGTGGGGGCTTGCTTGTTGCAATGAGGCTGAGAGCTCTGCCACTGTAACCTCGGACATGAGTAACGTTACCCATGGTGGACAGGTTTTCAGCTGAGCTTCCAGACTAAGACAGACTAGGGAGTAGGACCTGGCAAGCCACTCCTGAAACAACTAGCCATTGAAAACTCTTTGGATAGCAAAGAAACACTGTCAGATATAGTGCCAGAAAATGAGGTCCCCAGGTTGAAAGTCACTCAAAAGACTACTGGGGAAGAGTTGCCTCCTCCAAGTAGAGTCTACGTGATGACGGAAATGGAGTAAAGCCCCAGGGTGCTCAACTTGCTGATGTGACATGACTCAAAATGAGGAGAAAAAACTGTAAACATCCATTAATAATTGGAACTTGGAATGTACGTAGTATGAATCTAGGCAAATTAGAAATCGTTAAAAGAGAAATGGAGTGCATAAACATTGACATTCTAGGCATCAGTGAGCTAAAATGGACCAATATAGGCAATTTTGAGTCAGACAATCATATGGTCTACTATGCTGGGAATGATAAACTCAAGAGAAATGGGGTTGCATTCATCATCAAAAAAGACATTTCAAGATCTGTCATGAAATAAAATGTTGTCAGTGATAGAATAATGTCCATATGCCTACAAGGAAGGCCAGTTAATATGACTATTATTCAAATTTATGCACCCACCACTAAGGCAACAAATGAAGAAAGGGAAGACTTCTATCAGCTTCTGCAATCTAAAATAGATCAAACATGCAATCAAGACATACTGATAATCACTGGTGACTGGAACGCAAAGGTTGGAAACAAAGAAGAAGGCTCAGTAGTTGGAAAATATGGTCTTGGTAACAGAAATGAAGCTGGAGATCACATGATAGAATTTTGTCAGACCAATGACTTTTTCATTGAAAATACATTTTTTCAACATCATAAACGGAGACTACACACATGGACTTCACCAGATGGAACATACAGGAATCAAATTGACTACATATGTAGAAAGAGACGATGGAAAAGTTCTGTACAAAATGTCAAAACAAGACCAGGTGTTGACTGTGGATCAGACCATCAACTTCTCACATGCAAGTTCAGACTGAAGCTGAAGAAAATTAGAACAAGTATACGAGAGCCACAGTATGACCTTGAGTATATCCCACCTGAGTTCAGAGACCACCTCAAAAATAGGTTTAATGCATTATTGAAGAACACAAATGATAGGAGACCAGAAGAGTTGTGGCATGACATAAAAGATATCATTCAAGAAGGAAGCAAAAAGTTCTTAAAAGACAAGAAATAAAGAAAAGACCAAATTACATGTCAAAAGAGACACTAGACCTTGCCCTCGAACGTGGAGCAGCTAAAGCAAAAGGAAGACATGAGGAAGTTAAGGAACTAAACAGAAGATTTCAGAAGGCAGCTTGAGAAGACAAAAGCAAATATTATAACATATGCAAAGAGCTGGAGGCAGAAAACCAAAAGGGAAGAACACGCTCTGTGTTTCTCAAGCTTAAGGAAGTGAAGAAAAAATTCAAGCCTCGAGTGGCAGTAGTGAAAGAGTCTACAGGTAAAATATTAAATGATGCAGGAAACATCAAAAGAAGATGGGAAGAATGCACAGAGTCATTATACAAGAAAGAGTTGGTAGATGACCAACCATTCCAAGAGGTTGCATACAAAGAGGAACCAATGGTGTTAAAGGACGAAGTGGAAGCTGCCTTGAAAGAACTGGCGAAACACAAGGCTCCAGGAATTGATGGGATACCAATAGAGATGTTTCAACAAACAAATGCAGCACTGGAGGTGTTAACATTTTATGCCAACAGATTTGGAAAACAGTTACTTGGCCAACTGACTGGAAGAGATCCATATTTGTGCCTATTCCCCAAAAAGGGGATCCAACTGAATGTGCAAACTATCGGACAATATCATTAATATCACACACCAGCAAAATTCTACTAAAGATCATTCAGAAGCGACTGCAGCAGTATATAGACGGGGAATTACCAGAAAATCAAGCTGGATTCAGAAGAGGGCGGGGAACCAGGGACATCATTGCTGATGTCAGCTGGATATTAGCTGAAAGCAGAGAATATCAGAAAGATATCTATGTTTTATTGACTATGCAAAAGTATTTGATTGTGTGGATCATAACAAATTATGGATAAGTCTTCGGAAAATGGGAATACCAGAACACCTAATTGTGCTCATGAGAAATCTGTACATGAACCAGGAGGTAGTTGTTTGAATAGAACAAGGAAACACTGAGTGGTTTAAAGTTGAGAAAGGTGTGCGTCAGGGCTGTATACTTTCACCCTATCTCTTCAATTTATACGCTGAGCAAATAATCAGAGAAGCTGGACTTTATGAGGAAGAACGTGGCATCAAGATTGGAGGAAGACTCATAACAACCTGCATTATGCAGATGACACCACTCTGCTTGTTGAAAGTGAAGAGGAATTAAAACATTTACTGATGAAGATCAAAGATCATAGCCTTCAATATGGGTTGCAACTAAACATCAACAAAACAAAAATCCTTACAACTGGGTCAGCACGCAACTTCACACTAAATGGAGAAAAGATTGAGGTTGTCCAAGATTTTGCTTTGCTTGGCTCTATAATCAACACCCATGGAAGCAGCAGTCAAGAAATCAAAAGATGCATTGCTCTAGGAAAAGCTGTGGCAAAAGATCTCTTTAGAGTATTGAAAAGCAAAGATGTCACATTGAAGACGAAGGTGCTTCTGAATCATGCCATGGTATTTTCAGTGGCATCATATGGTTGTGAAAGCTGGACACTGAACAAGAGAGACAGAAAAGAATCGATGCTTTTGAACTGTGGTGTTGGAGACGTCTATTGAATATACCATGGACTGCCAAAAGAACCAACAAATCTGTCCTTGAAGAAGTACAACCAGAGTGCTCCTTGGAAGCAAAAATGGCCAAACTGTGTCTTACATATTTTGGAGATGTAGTCAGGAGAGAACAATCCCTGGAGAAGGACATCATGTTTGGGAGAGTGGCAGGTCAAGACAAAAGAGGAAAATCCTCCACCAGATGGATTGACACAGTGTCTGCAACAATGGGCTTAAACATAAATAAGATCGTTTGCCTGGCACAGAATCAGCAAGTGTTTCGATCTGCTGTACATAGGGTCGCTGTGAGTCGGACTCAACTCGACAGCACCTAACAACAACATGAGTTGGATACCGACTCAACAGCACCTCACAACAACAACAATGTATTGGCTCAGAACGATCTACTGAAAATGTTTTCACTCACTGATATCTGCATTCAATATTTAAAAGTAATTTACAAGCCTAGGATTTGCTATCATAGGTTTTAAGAAACAGGCTTTTGACAAAAGTTTATGTATTCAATTAGATTATGGAGGTCTTAGAAAAGAGTTTTCTTTTCTGCATGTGTTGCACTATAACTTACTGGCTTGCAAAATGCATTCTACTGGATTATATCTGCAGTGGGAATGATCTGGTATGGCAAAAAGAGATAAAAAGGCATTTTTCTGACATACACTTGCCTGCCTTCATTCAGCTGTGGGATTGTTTCTAGTGTATCCCTGAGTATCTAGAGTATCCCTGAACAAATTAAGGCTGGAGCTCTGGCTATAAATTTACCTAATGTGAATATTGTCATTGTTGAGATGAGTTCAATCTTCCCTGGATGTGTTCACTGCATTTTATCTCCTCCCACTCTCAGGGGGTTTCTCATGTTCAGGACCAACATTCATCCCCAAAAACCATGAAAACCTCCTTTTGTCTGAGGAGAGAACTGAGGAAAGTCCAGGATGATAGCTGAGTATTTATATTGATCATGCATCACTTAAATACATGACATCGTATTACATATAAAGAAAATACATCAGACTTTAGAGAAAACTTAGTGTCCTCAAAGAAATCTGTCCAAACATCCTCCATCCTCACTGATGGGCTCCTCCTTGTTTCACCTTAAGCCATACCCTGTGGGAGCTCATCTGGGTTAAAAGCCTGGTGAAATTTTTCTTTTGCCCCAGGTCTTGTCTTTGCTCCAATAGAGAAATCATGTTATCTGCAGAGTTCATTCCTATACTTGAAAACAATAGGAATCCTTTTCTACCAATTATGGAACACTTATTACATACCAGTACTATTCTGTGTATTTAATGCAAGTATCAGAAGATTTTATGATCTATAAAGCCACCTCAATTTTCTCCTGAATTGGCCCTGTGAATTTACTAAATTTAATGTCATCACTCAAATTGAAAAGAACAAAAAGTTTACAAATAATTGTTCTTTTGAGAAAGAAATAATATAGTATACTTCACAAACTGTATTTAGGATGTTTCTGAACTCCTTTAAGCATACTAACACATGATTTGGGGTGGGATTTAGCTCAGTTGGTAGAGGACCACTCTGCAGTCTCTGAGGTCCTGAGTTCAATTCCCAGCACCACAAAAACGGGAGGACGTGGCAATCCACTCCCAAGGCAATCCCCAAAACAATCAGCATGGAGAACCCTATGAGGGTTGCTATGAATCGACTTGATGGCACCTAACAATAACAACGTATGTCCTATGCACTCAAGTGATCATATAAACAAAACTTCATAGACTTTTATCAAGTAAAACATATATTAAGTCTTCCATGAGTTACAGAGGAGAAATAGCACAAGGAGATCCTAAATGAAGAACAATGTCATTTTGGAGAAGGTTCGTGGAAGACAAAATAGGTTTTCTTGCATAAAAGATAAAGTTTCAAGTTCACTACTAAATAACTAAATTTCAAAATACTCTGCTTCAAAAATTATCTTTTTCCTTAGTAAACATAAACTTATAAATTCATATGCACTTCGGATCTTTTCCTACTGAAGTATATCATTAGCTTATAATATTTGTATATTTCAGTCAATGTAAAAGAATACCAAAACATCTGTGTGCTTTGTAGACCTACAAGGGTGGCATGTTGAAAAAAAAATGTATTTTGAAATCTTATGAATAGTAATGCAAGACTCGGAGAATTAGGGGATATTATAAAATTCCTATAATCCTAATTGAAAGTAGTTACAAAAATAAAAATGAAATATAGAAATGACATCCTCCAAGTAATGTAAATTATGACACTGAGAAGTAGATTTCTAGTCTTTCCACAATATCCCCAATAGTGTATTATTAAAATGTGTTGCCTAAATCTCTGAATAGTGAGGAATTTTATGTCTGAGACAGAATATACTTGCAGTCAATACACAAAAGTTGATAACACATTAAAAAGCATTCAATTTTATTTACTAAAAGTCTGCAAATAACCTAAAGGTTGTTGTTGTTGGGTGCCATTGCTTCGGGATTGCCTTGGGAATGGATTGCTAGGCCCTTACTCCCATTTTTGCGGTGCTGGGAATTGAACTCGGGGCCTCAGAGACTGCAGCACAGCACTCTACCCACTGAGCTAAATCCCAGCCCAATCTAAAGGTAGTGTTTCAAAATACACTATGTGGTCTTTGATAAAATACACACCAAAAACTCTAAGGAAACAGTATTTTTTTCCTGGTATAATGATCTGAGAGTTGTGCTTCATGCAGTTTTTAGCAGTGAGGCTGTAAAAAAAAAAAAAATTGGATTTATGGCAAATCTATATCATTTCAGAGATGAGTTACCTGTACTATTCTGATGTATTTCATTTATTGATTTCTGCCACATCAACTTATATCCAGCAAATTATAAATAGTTCAATGTTTAACTACATTTTATATTTTGTATGATTTCTCTCCCATAACATTTGCCTTATGCCTCTTAAGAATGCAGGTATGAGGAAAAGCTTTGCAATTCTCTTTGTATTAGTAAAATGTTTTCTAGTACAAGCATGTTCCTCTTCTGATATGTATGTACTGCACAATAGTCCTTTCAAAGTCATTAGACATTTATTTACCCAATTATCTGATGTTGAATAGGGGTTGAGCATCCATGAAGAACCTTCCTACCTATCTTACATTTGCATGGTTTTGGAAAATGAGCCCCCTAGGCTGGAAGGCACTCAAGAAATGACTGAGAAAGAGTTGCTTTCTCAAAGTAGAGTTGACTTTAATAACAGGAATGGAGTAAACTCCCACGTGCCTCCATTTGCTTATGTGGCAAGGACTCAAACTGTGAAAAAATACAGTGGAGGCAGAATTGGGCTTGAATACAAAAAGATTGTGTATATGGTGTAGCGTTGGGTAGTGTTTCAGAGATGAGTTGTCAGTACTATTTTGAAGTACTTTATTTTTGTACATAGGGTTACTATGAAACAATTTGACTCAATAGCATCCAACAACAATAGTTTCTCAACAATATAAATTCTCTGACAGTGATTTAGGTTTGAAGAACAGTTAAAGGCTTTATCACAGTCTTTACATGTGTATGGTTTATCATTTGGTTTTGAGCACTGTTTTAGTACCTGACAAATGCTTTGCATATTCCTTGCATTTAAAGGGGAGTTTTCCATATGAGTTATCTGATATTGATTATGGTATGAAAAATATCTCAGGGCTTTGGCATATTCTTTACATTTGTAAAGTTTCTGACCAGCATGAATATTCTGGTGGTATTAAACTATTGAAGGAGAGTAAAAGGCTCAGGCACATTCTTTGTATTTGTAGGGTTTAACTCCAGCATGTAAGGCTTCTCTCCAGTATGCATATGTTGATGTTTTATAAGCACTGAAGGATGGTGAAAGGTTTTGCCACACTCTTTGCATTTGTAGGGTTTCTCTCCAGTATGAATGCTCTGATGTTTTTTAAGCACTGAAGGATTACAAAAGGCTTTGTCACATTCTTTGCACTTGTAGAGTTTCTGTGCAGAATGACTTTTTTGATGTTGATTACAGTATGAAGAACAGGTGAAGGCTTTGTCACATTCTTTGCACTTATAGGGTTTCTCTCCAGTGTGAATACGCTGATGTCGATTAAGAAGTGAAAAAAAGTTAAAGGCTTTGTCACATTCTCTGCATTTGTAGGGCTGCTGTCCAGTATGTATCCTCAGATGTTGTTCAAGTCCTGAAGGATTACAAAAGGCTCTGCCACATTCTTTGCATTTGTGGGGTTTCTCTCCAGTATGAGTTCTATGATGTCGAATAAGGCCTGAAGAAAAGGTAAAGGCTTTGCCACATTCTTTGCATTTGTAGGGCTTATCTTCACGATGAATCTTCTGTTTATTACACATTGAAGGAATACAAAAGGCTGTGTCACAGTCTTTGTACTTGTAGGGTTTCTGTGCAGTATGACTTTTCTGATGCTGATTACGGTATGAAGAACAAGTAAAGGTTTTGCCACATTCCTTGCATGAGTAGGGTTTCTCTCCAGTATGAATTCTCTGGTGTCGAATGAGGTATGAAGAACAGTTAAAGGCTTTGCCACATTCTTTGCATTTGTAGGGCATTTCTCCAGTATGTATCATCTGATGTCGTTTAAGCACTGAAGGATTAAAAAAGGCTTTGCCACATTCTTTGCATTTGTAGGGTTTCTCTCCAGTATGGATACTCTGATGTTGAATAAGGGCTGTAGAGGAATTAAAGGCTTTAACACATTCTTCACATTTGTAGGGTTTCTTGCCAGTATGGATACTATGATGTCGACTCAGGGATGAAGAAGATTTAAAGGCTACACCACATTCTTTGCATTTGTATGGTCTCTCCTCCGTATGAATTCTCTGATGTCGGATAAGGCATGAAGAAGATTTAAAACCTTTGCCACATTCTTTGCATTGGTAGGGGTTCTCTCCAGTATGAATCCTATAATGATTTTTAAGCACTGAAGGATTACTAAAGGATTTGTCACATTCTTTGCATTTGTAGGGTTTCTCTCCAGTATGGATACTTTGATGTCGAATAAGGGATGAAGAAGAATTAAAAGCTTTACCACATTCTTTGCACTTATGCGATTTCTCTCCAGTATGGATTTTCTGATGTTGACTAAGGGATGAAGAAGAGTTAAAGGCTTTGCCACATTCTTTGCATGTGTAGGGTTTCTCTCCAGTATGAATTCTCTCGTGTCGAATGAAGTACGAAGAACAGCTAAAGGCTTTTCCACATTCTTTGCATTTGTAGGGTTTCTCTCCTGCATGAATGATCTGTTGGTCAGAAAGATCTGAACTGTCATCGCAGGCTTTTCCACATTCTTTGCATGTATCATGTTTCTCTCCAGTGTCACTTCTCTCTCCTTGAATAAGGCTTGAGCTTTGTTTAAAGGCCTTGCCACATTTGATGCAATTGTTCAAGTTGTCAACAGAATCAATATACAGACCCGTTTTTAGGTTACCCAAGTTTCTATTGACTGGATAGTCACTGTTCAAAAACTGATGTGGATATTCACTTACAGAAACACATGGCTCCTTAAAAGTAGCTGACACACATGCTGTTATTTTCTGAGATCTGATACATTCTTCATCTCTGCTGACAGTGAATCTTTGGTTAGGAACAGCTGTCACATCTTGGTTATACTTGGTTTTCTGACCTTCACTCTCATTCATACTTTCCCATTTTTTTCCTGAGTGATAAAGGTAAAGGCTCCAGTTTCCATTGTTTGTATTTATCAGTTCGTGAAATGAATGTTTCTTGCCTAATTCTGGTGCAAAGCGTTGGAGGTAATGAGAAAACATACCTGAAAGAAATCAAGGTAACAAATTATCTCACTATATTCAGGTGAATTGAGTTTTCACATCTAATATAAAGAAAGGTATCAAACTAAGGATATCAGCAGGCTAGCAAAATACTAAAGAGAAAGAGGGCTCAGTTCCTCACTGATACATGAACTAAAAATACTGACCAAACTGCCTTTGTGACAACATAAACTAGTTAAGACTTAGTAACAGTCCAAGTGAGAACACTATGGAGGATCTCATACTAAAGGTGGAAGGAAACTTTGTTTCTTGTGTCAAGCACAGCACTTCTGCCTCTCAGTATGTTGTTGTTGTTGTTAGGTGCCATCGAGTCATATCCAACACATAGCAGCCCTCATAGGGTTTTCAATGGCTGATTCCCAGGCCCCTCCTGGGAACCAAAGGGGTTCCCAGGCCCCTCCTGGGAACCAAAGACTTGGAACCCATAGGGAAATTCACAGGAAGGGGAAGATGGGGACCAATAGAAGATATCTAACAGGTCCAATCGTTAACACAGAAGAAAAGAAAGGAAGCAGGGCCTGCCAGGGTCATTTGAAAGCAAATGTGGCAAGACCCATGACAAGCTGGAGCTCCGAGGTAAATGACTGTCTGGAACCAGGTCCTGTGCTTCTGGATCTCTGGAAGTCTTTAAGGCTTGTACAATAGTTCAGCAATGGGGGTTGATGGCTGGGAGATGCAGGTGATTCTGACTGAGAACCCTGTTGAGGAATGCCAGACTTCAGGGAGGGAACTTCCCAAACCACTCCTCTAATGATGCTAGCTCTGGGTAAAGGCCCTGTGAGGTGACCTGAGCCCTCATGTAGGATTACAGACTTATTGGTACCAGTGATGGGATCTCTTCATGCAGTATTGGACCTTGCTAACAATTTCCAGCATCCTGTCAGCTGCTGAACCTAAACAGTGGTTCACATTTACCCAGAATGCACAGCGCATGCCCTTTAGAGTACTTCCTCAGGGTCACTCCCAGTCCCCATATTAGCCATGGAGTGATGGCTCAAGACTTTCCTGTTACCCTGGGCCCCCTGTGTAAAAAAGGATTCTTTCTACAGCTGATGTAATACTAATAAGTGTCTTATAGAAAGGCATCTGAAGGTTGTGCAAGTGCAGCTAAATATGGAAAATAAACCCACACACAATACATGGACCAAGCACAATTGGGAAATTCATGTGACTCCTGTGGTTCTGAATGAGGTGTATGTGTAAGACACCTGACAAGGTTATAGAGAACACCGGGCCTATGTCCGTCAGGGAAGGATGCAAATATGCCATCACCTGTGTGAACCCTGTCACAGACCTCTGGGAAGTACTTCCATGTAAACTAGCAATGGGTGAAGCTAACAACAGGGACTCAATGTAGTCAGTGTCATGTATGGGTACATCCAGAGAATGGACACAGAAAAATGTGCTCATTTCACAAAAGCTGATGTGCAGAACAGTGCCAAGGACAATGAAATCCAATGCTACTTCACCGGCTTTACAACCCAACAGGGACTGGGTAAATTAAAAGAAAGAATGGGTTGCTAAATCAGCAGCTAAGGAGTTGAAATGGAGATAACCTGCACAGATGGAAAATGTCATTCTGAGAAGCCATCAGGTTATTAAATAAAAACCCCAGTATCAGGAGCAAGTTGTTGGCCAGGGAACACTCTGAGGATTCCTACACCACACAGGTGATTCACACTGCTCTTTGTTGCACACCAGAACCACATGGTCCACTCCTATCACTGAAGACACCATATGCTCTAATTGCAGAACATGTAGAAATCAAACCTGCATTTAGCTAGACTCCCCCTCTGCTGGGCAATATTCATAGAGCCAGAACAGGATTTTGCATGCTCCTGGGCAGAACTGTCAATAATGTTCCTGCTCAGTTATGAACATGTTTACATTATCACCATGCCAACCAGGATGTGCCTGCATGTGCAATAGTGGCATGATAGTTATAGGTGCAACCAATGACTTTCTGATTGGTTTTAAAGTAGGCTCCACAACAGGGAACCCATCCTTGGTACTGTAAGGCAGGACAAAAACCTGTTAGGAAGATCATAGGGGCCAGTGGGGAAGGTAATGCTAGTGTTTTGTTAGATGTATAGGATGTGGCTGACTCCACCAGGTCCTTGTAGTACCAATGGTACCTCAGCACTCAAATTGCTCTGTGCTCAAATAATTTGATCTTTGACCTTTATTTTGGAGAGAATTTTGGTTTGGTGCTGCCCACTGCTTATTATTTGAACCCCCATGCTAAAACCTGTATGAGATGGCACGCTTACCTGTAATGTCTCTGTGTGAAACAAAGGGGAAAGTGTCAGTCCATTTCATGCAATAAAGGCCTGTAATGTCTTGTGTTCCCAATCTCATTGTGATTTAAAATGTAGACATACATATATGTAGTATATGATTATCAAGGTACCCAAGAAAGTTTCTACTGATAATAGTTAGGGAAAGAGGAAAACAGAAAGAATAATAATTGAATTAAACAGAACTTGCTACTCAGTATGTAAGTGGCATATGTGCCTGAATTAGGTATCATTGTTGTTATTAGGTGCCACTGAATCAGTGCCTGACTCGTAGCAACCCTACATACAACAGACAAAATACTATTATCAGTGCTTCTCTGCTATTCATAGGGCTTTTAATGGCTGATTATTTTTTCGGAGTGGGTTGCTGGGTTTTTCTCCCAAGCCTACAGCACCTGGTGTTCCCAGGTGGTTTCCCATCCAAGTACTAAGCAGGTCCAACCCTTCTTAGTTTCTGAGATAATATCAACAAAACTGAAACATAAAAGGCCATTAAAGCAGCTGATATAGTGAATGGAGTAAAAGTGGTAATAAAGTAAAGGTGTCAACTTTTGTCTCTGGGAGAGTCCATGGGCCTCAAGGTTGATACTGACAGAGAAATACTGAAGTTAGTTCTTGCCATTTAAATCTTGGGATGTAACTGAGAGGCAGATGACTTGCCTAGTATTTGCAAGACTATGGGTTGTATCCCCAGCACTGTCACAGAACAGAAATAAAATAAACTTATGTAGTACAGCAACACAAAATACATGAATTGTTAAAGCTCTCTGTGAAGAGGATATGTATATACATATGTGCCTGCAGCCGCAGCCCTGTGGCATCCAATCCCGTCAGATCTCGGAAGCTAAGCAGGGTCGGGTCTGGTTAGTACCTGGATGGGAGACTGGCTGGGAACACCAGGTGCTGTAGGCTTGGGAGAAGGACCTGGCAACCCGCTCCCAATAATCAATCTGCCATTAAAAGCCCTATGAACAGCCAAGAAGCACTGACAATAGTGTTTCGCCTGTTGTATGTAGGGTCGCTATGAGTCGGATACCGACTCGATGGCACCTAACAACAACAATATACATATGTAGATTTCAGTCATACTTTATAAGGATGCATAAAATGTTTCAAATTGATTAAGAATACACAACACAAAAGCTTAGAACTTGCCCAAAGCCTCTCTTAATGGATATACAATATAATAATAGTGTGATAGCAATAACAAGATTGAGAAGTAATGTAACCACAAAGATCTTTCAATGGAATTGAAGTTAACTTGTAACATGTTTGAAATATAACCAGCTTACAGTCTGGTTATATAATATTCAAACTAAGGATAAAATAAATATCTATAAGAGATAAACAAAGGAAAATGGGAATGTAATCACAGCTTGTATCACTATGACATCAAAAACCCACAGATTAAACAACAGGGAAAGAACTGTAGGAAAAATCAATTATAAGTCCATAAAATATGAAAATGCAGTAAGAAGTTCTTTGTCCTTAATTTCTTTAAATTTTGATGGATTAAAAACAATAGAAAAATTGGCAAATGGGACTAAACCTGAAATGAACCATGTACATTGTACACACAGGAAATTCTTTTCTGATTATACAAACATAATAAAAATAAAAAGATAGAAAATACATACCTGTAAAGAGGGATAAAAATAAACCACAGTGGCCATAATTATATTATACAAAATGCACTTTAAAACAAAAATACGAGAGAGAACACAACTTATATCAAAAATTTTTATGAGACAAGGAAAGTCATTATATAATAATAAAAGAACATTTCCTAGGAAATATAATAGTAAATGTATTTCCAACTCACTTCATTTTTTCCAAATATAGGAAGAAAACATTGGTAGAATTGAAGAAATAATAGAAGGCAAGATAATAATTGTAGGAGGATTCAATTCCCTACTTTCAGCAATGGAAAATAAAAAACAGAGAATTTTAATTAGGAAATAGAGGAACTAGAAAATCTTATAAACCAAAGAGACATGACAAAGAAGATTCCACACAAAAACATCTTTAACATATAATGGAATATTCCTCCAAACAGATGAGCTGTTAGTCCATGAAATAAATTTTACTAAATTTTAAATGAATACATTATTTTCTAACAACACTGGAAGACAACTAGAAATAAATAGTGGAAGGGAAATCAGAAATGCCCAAAATAATGTGGCAAGAAACAACATGCTAGTGAGCACACAATTGTTTTACGACTGGTAGGTAACATTAGGAGATTTCTGTACTGTACTACACAAAGTGGTCTAAATATTCCATGCAATTCCTCCAAAAAAAACATTTTCATTGTTTTTATATAGATAAAAAAATCAATCCCAAATATATGCATTCTGAAAAGTCCATGAAGAACTAAACAATATTCAAAATAGAAAAAAAAAAAAATTGGAAGCCATCACCTTTCCTGATGTCAAAACATTCAACACTATAGAAACAAAAACAGTTTAATACTAGCATGAAGGAGAAAGATACAATATGGGACAGAATTGAAAGCACAGTAACAAGCCCTCCCATGTGTGGGCAAATGTGTCCCACACAAATAGTTGCACAGTAGTGTTCACTGTTGCATTATTAAAATAACATAATTGGTGGGAGCAATTGAAATTTCCACTGACATAAAAACAATTTGGAATACACATTTAAAGGAATATTACTGAACCTTAAAATGTAAGAACTCTTATAACATCAGTACAATGGATAAATACTAAGGACATTATGCAAAGGGAATAAGCCAGTCACAAAGAGGACAGATAGTACACAATTCTATCCATAGGAGACAGCTAAAGATGGCAAACCTTTATGACATAACATAGAATGGTGATGGAGACAAGTTGGGGGGACACACAAAGAAGCAATTGCTTTTTCATCCATATTGAATTTTAGTTTGGAAAGCTGAAAACTTTCTAGGACACGCTGTATAACAATTTAAAGGGACTGAACACTACTAATTTAAAATGTTTCATATAGTAAATTTTTTATGTGGTTTTGACCACAAATAACTCAAATAAGAAAATATAAAAATTTTTAAAAGTTACCCTTGCTGGGGGTGGTGGTGCACGCCTGTAATCCCAGTGGCTTGGGAGACAGAGGTAGGAGGATCACAAGTTTGAGACCAGAGGCAGTGGCAGTCTGCGTAATTTAGCGAGACCCTGTCTCAAAAACTAAAAAAAAAAAAAAAAAAAAGGGCTGGGGGTGCAGCTTAGTGGTCCAGTACTTGCAAAGCATGCAAGTGCAAAGCCCTGGGTTCAACCCCCAGTACAAAAAAAAAAAAAAGAAGTTACCCTTTAGTCACAGAAGTATTTCATATAAGGCAGCAAATCCATGAATAAGTGGATGATGAAATTAGCATAATTTTTATGAATATTCACTTGACAAGATAAAAAACACTGAGCACCAACACAAAAAAATATATACAAATCATGAAAAGTAGGGTGATATTTATAAAGGCAAATAAAAATAAATATATGCATCACAGATCCTGTAATTACATCTGCCATTTTCCTTAGGTGTATTGTATTCTGAATTCCCATCCAATCAAAACATATAGCTTAAAAATTAGAAGTTCCATCTAATGATGTGAGGGAACTTCTTAAAAAATGAAAACCCGATAATGAAATTGTAAAACAACTAAAAGGGAACCTTCAACCCATAAAGTCCTTAATAAACACTGATATACTACTAAAAGGCCTGCAGCTGTAGCTCTGTGGCATCCGATTCCGTCAGATCTCGGAAGCTAAGCAGGGTCAGGCCTGGTTAGTACCTGGATGGGAGACCTCCAGGGAACACCAGAAGCTGTAGGCTTGGGAGAAGGACCTGGCAACCCCCTCCCAAAAATCAATCTGCCATTGAAAACCCTATGAACAGCAGAGAAGCACTGACAATAGTGTTTCCCCTGTTGTACAGAGGGTCGCTATGAGTTGGATACCGACTTGACGGCACCTAACAACAACAACATACTACTAAATAAAGTCCTCTCAAGCCAGGCATGGTGGCACACAGTTGTATGCCCAGCATTCACTGGTTCAGCCATAGGGTCTGAGTGTTCAAGGGCAGCCTAGCCTATATAGCGAGCTCCAGGCCACCTGGGCTTCACACAAGGAACAAAAAATAGAGAAGATAGAATGAAGGAAAGGAAGAAAGAGAGAAAGAGGGAGATAGAAAAAGACAGAAAGAGAAAAAGAAAGAAAGGAATGAAGGAAGGAAGGAAAGACAGAAGCAAGCAACACTTTTGGATAAGTATGATTTACCCAAGTGATTACATATGTATGAAGAGCATGTATATGAAATCACTGACATTCAGAATATGGCAGAAAAAATTGATAAAAATCCATTTGAATCACTGATACAGTACTCTGATGAGGTAATTATAAGGAATGAATATGTAAATATTTGTGGAAATGTTTTATGATAGCATTAACATATTATAATAACTTGACATATATAGGTCTTCAAAATTGGGCACAAATATTCCGAAGTCTACAAAGCAATAAAAAAAAGTGTAGGTTATGCAGACCCTCACAGGCAAAGGGAAGGACATTCACAGTCACTGTCAAAGTACTGGGAGCTCATTAGAGGGGGAGGAAGAGTCTTAGAGGTCAAAAAAACATGAGAAACATAGGGAAGGATCACTGGACCTCTCACCTTGTCTTCTGATTCACTCGTTCCTACCTACCTGGGGGTAAGGCCACTGTCTCTTGCCTGTTCACATTCCAAGCCTTTTTCCATTGCTCCAGAAAAGTGACCAGGTATGGCTTAGAGACAGCAAGACCTGTTTATTTGAAAATGAAATATGAATATTTCTATCCTGGTACAGTGCTTAGCAGAAAGGAGAAGATATCACAGTAGAATCTAGAGAGTTTCCCCAAAGTTTCCTTTTTCATTTGGTGCTTGGGAGTTCAAGCCAGAGCCAAACACAGACTGTGCAAGTGTTCTACCATTTTTTTAAATCTTGAGACAGGGTCTCTCTATATTCTGCAGGCTGCCTCTGGCCTTGAATCTGAGATCTTCCTGCCTCAGCCTCCCAACTTGATGGGATTAGAGGGGGGCTCCACTGTACAGGGCCTCAAATATTTCTTGACAAACACACTAGAATACTTAGGAGTCTTTTTTTTTTTTTTTTTTTTTTTTTTTTTTTTTTTTTTTTTTTTTTTTTGCAATGACACTGAAAACAAGGCTAAAGGGGAGATACTGGATTTGATCTAGGCCACAATTCTTGAAGCCACTAAGTGTCTACAATTATATTGTAGGCCAAAGAACTGCGTGCCACTGACTTTCTAATCATCATTAATATAGACTGAAGGATGCCAATCTCCTCAAAAAGGAAGGTGGAGGAAGAAAAAAGAAAAAATACAATGAAAATTGTTTTTTCGGATATATCACCAAACCCCCAAATTTTTCTATAAAAGCAGGATTTGAAACTAACTGCTATAAAGGACAAGTTCCTAAGACACAGTCAATGAAAGAAGGAATTCAGAAGGTTCATAGTAAATTTAGAATTCCGGAGGGAAATGGTCCTCACCCAAGGAGACAAGGTTTCTGTAATTCTCCAACATCACATCTCTATACAAATTCCACTGAGCAGGGTCCAGGCATTCCAACTCCTCTGGAGAGAAATCAACGGCCACATCTTTGAAGGACAACAGTTCCTGAAACAAAAATAAATGAATAAACACCAAGCAGACCATGCTATCATTGATAAAATTGTTAATTTGACCCAAAATGAAAAGAGAGAACTCATAATAAGTTAGAAGGTTATTTCACAAATTTTACTGTATATAACCATGAACAGGAAATTTAATTAGAATGCAGATTCTAACTCAGTAGGGTTTGGTTACTCAATATGTACCAATCTCCCAGTGATGCCAATATCAGTGTTCTTTGGGGCAAAATTTTATATTGTAATGATAGAGAATAACAAATGAAAGGATGCATAGATGAGTTAGATTTGCCAGAGTTTTACCAGATGTACACAGTTTTATACGAAGAACAAAAATAATCCTTTTCAAAATTTAAAACACACTAAATTTCCTTCTAATAGTTTGTCATTTTCTAATGCATAAAATCCCAAAATAACTTGTAAGAGGAATGATATTTTTCCACATTGTTTATTTTTAACTGATACACAAACGTATAAAAGTTGCACATGGTATTAGGATGACATGTAATGTTTGGTGCATGGATACATTGCATAGTGTTTAAATCAGGTTAAACATTTACTTTCTGAAACATTATGTCATTGTGGTGAAAACTTTCAGAACATTTTGTGCTAGCTATTTAAACTCTTTCATCTATGTTTTTTATCTGTAGTCATCATTCCATGCAATAGTATCCCAGAGGCTTCTTGTTCCTCTTTAACTGTGTGTTTGCACCCATCGATCAGTCTTCTCCTCACCCTGATAATACTCCTGTCCTCTGGTAACCACCATTCTGCTCTCATCTTCCATGACAGCACCATTTTTAGATTCCACCTGTGAGAGAGCTCATGCTTCACTGGTCACTCAGGCCCTGACTTATTTCACCTAACACAATTAACTCATTTCAGAGACAAGATTTCACTGTTTCTATGGCTAGATGGTATTCTATTGTGTACCTGTAGAATATTTTATTATTTTTCCTTTTATGATGGCGTTTTCTTAAGTATCCCTTCACAGCACAAGCCTTCTGGCCCTGAACTCCCAGTGTGTCCATTGTGATCACTGCCCCTCAGGAACTGCCTCCTATGGCCATCTCCTTCCCAGATGCTCTGAAAGGTGTCTCCAAGAACCCTGATTTGGGAGTATTTCTGGTTTTCAGGACCCTAGAATAGCTCAGCATAGGCAGGCCACCTCTGCAGAGGTAGTGAAGTAAAGATGTGCATGTTCTAAATACAAGATGCTTTGGAAGGAAATCTGAACATGGCCCACGACCTCTGGGAGGCCTGCTATTTCTTTTTCCTCCTTCTCTGGGCTTCGCTGTCACTCAACATTATCTCTACAACTCAAACCTGCATCTTGAGAATCAGCCTCTAAGGGAACAGAAGAGCAGCCTGTGAACATATAATGAGGAGGAGGATGAACTGAGCATGGGGATAAAGCATCTGAGATGTCATCCAAGAACCCCAAAGGGAGGAGGAAGAGCCACTAAGCAGGTACAGAATAGCCTGTGAGGAACTGTGACCTCAGCCTGTATTCTTAGAGCTCCAATGCCTCATACAAACTACATATGAGTAGTCAAGGCACCAAGGAGGAGGGGCTAGTTTTTGAGAGGAGTGGCATTAAGGGAGATGAGTAAAAGGTGATGGAAAAAAGAGTTCTGAAATTACAGAAATAGAAAGTTCCTTCTATAGGGGGAGCTCTTTTGGTTGGACATCTGAATTGGCCCTAGTAGCCCTTGTACTTTTAGGTACCTAAGTCTCCTCTGTTACTCTCTTCATGGTCAATTCCTATTCCTGACAACTCCACCACCACTAGTTCTATTTGTGCTGAGATCATTCTTGCAAGCACCATGCCATGTAAGTGTGAGCAAACAGAATATCAAATACAAACTCAAACAAGAATAGAAAGAAATGAGATCTATGAAGTCCAACATGATTTCTTCTGGTAGACAGAGCTGTATGATAGATTATAAACAAGACCTGACTCGGTGAAGACATGCCTTAGATAAACAGAGTAAGACTGCAGGAAGTTTTCTCATATTTTTGGAATTCATCCTGTGCTCAGAAATATATTTGAGATTATATCCCAGTACAGAATTATACACACCTGAAAAATTGAAACAAAAGTGAAAGAAAATGTACCTTTAAAGGATATAGTATTCTCTGATGAATTACTTTTACACAGTATTCTATTTTAATTATGGGGCTGGTGTTAGCTCAGTTGATAGAGGCTGAATGGCACTGAGGACCCGGGTTCGATTCCAGCATGGCAGAAGCTGGAGAAAAGACATGGCAATCCACTTCCAGTGCAATCCCGGAACAATCAGCCATTGAAAACTTGATGAGATTTGCTATGAGTTGGACTCAACTTGAAGACATCTAACAACAAAACAACAGTTTAATTATACATAACTTCATGAAGCACCTCAGAGGTGACTCCATCTGGAATATTAAAATTATTGAGTTATAGCAACAACTGCCAAATGAGATTGAATATAATTTAAAAAATTTCTGCATAGCAAAAGATACAATAGAGACAGCCCATAGAATGGGAGAGCCTTTGCAACTACACATGAGACAGAAGAATGCTCTCTAGAACATATAAACAATGAGAAAAAATTAAAATTGACCAGTTCTCAAAAGAAGTACAATTGGTCAATAAGTATATGTAAAAACTATTGAACATCCTTAGCTACCAGGGAAATGCTGATCAAAACTAAATGGAAATTTAATCTCAGCCTGTCAGCATTGTTATCATCAAAAACAAAATAAAACAAAACAAAAAACAGAAAATGCAGAGAGGATGTCGGGGTGGGAGGCTCTTATTTATTGCTGGGAGCATGTAAATTAGTTCAGCTGCTATGGAAAACAGTATGGAGGCTCCTCAAAAGACTAATAGAGAACAACCATTAGATTAAGCCATTCCACCTAAAGTACATAACCATAAGAATGAAAGTCATCTTACTACACAGATAACTTGCATAAACAGGTTTACAGGAGCACTACTTAGGATAGCCAAATTATGTAACCTGCCTTGGTGCCAGGCAAAAGAAGAATGGCTGAAAAAAACTGTGGTATATGTACACTATGAGGTTTTAATCTGCCACAAAAAAGAAAAATTATTTCATTTACTTGAAATTGGATGGAATTGGAGCTCACGATGTAATGTCAAATAAACCAGACTCAAAAAATAATGTTGTTAAAAGTGTGTAAAGGTAAGACATAGAGTGAGAAAAATATCTCTACAGAGCACATTTCTAACAGGCTTGTAATGTGTAACATACTAGGTTCTATATATTTCTATGGCAAAACTAGACATCCCGAGTGGAGAAAAGAATATATGAAAAGATTTTAACAAGCACTTCAGAAAAGAGGAAACATTCCAATGACAAAGAGGTATAGGAATATGTGTACAAGTCAATACCAAATAGAGAAGTCAAAATTAAAGGAAGGATACTGCACAATCACCACGAAGGTAAAAAAAAAAATAAATAAGAGAGATGTAAAAGGGTTAGCATTGTCCAATGGGCAGGGCATGGTGGTACACACATGTAGTCGCAGCAATTATGAAGCTGGGGCAGGAGATTCAAGGTGTATTCCACTGGGCTACAAAGTGAGACCCTCTCTCAATAAATAAAAAAAGAAAAAAAGAAAAAAAGGAAGAAAGAAAGAAAGATGAAGGAAATAAGGAAGGAAAGAAGGAAGAAAAGAAGGAAGGAAGGAAGAAAAAAAAAGAAAAAAGAGTTGTCTAATGGTACTGGTGGTAGTGTAAATTGGAGTCACTTTCAAAAATGATTAGGTACAAGGTACAAAGAAGTGCCCTATGAAATATGAATTCAACTCCTAGGCAGAACAGAAATGTATAATATCATTCTACAAAAATGTTCTAACAACTCTTGATGTACTGGTTAATACTTGTAATCCAAGCACTAAAGAGGCTGAGGCCAGTCTGAGCTACTTAGTGACATCCAGGTCAGCAAGGGAAGTGCAGAAAGTATTTCACACAAACAAGAGATGCTCTAACACTACTAGGTTCAAAAGAAAAAAATGGTAATTATTGTGAGGGAGAATGAACAAAATAGTGAGAGGAGGAAGGCATTAAGGAATTTTGTTGAGCAACAGTAATTTCCCATTTGTTCATCTACTTTCCAGTTACAAGGTATTTTCCCATGGTGATAATTCCCTGGTTTGTGTAATGTTGATGTTCCTCCTCTTTTGTTTTGCTCCATAAAACCAATCTGATGAAATACCAGGTGGTGGTAAGAGCAGGAAGGCTGGATTCTATGGAGAAGTGCACTAGGGAGCATGCTGGCATGCTGGATGTGGTAACTCTGCTGACTGTGAAGTCGGTTTCTTGGATGTTTTTAACATGTCAAAAAAATAATTCTACCAACTCTGGATGCAGAGGCAGGAAGATCACAGGTTTCAGGCCAGATGCAGCCTGTGTAACTTAGTGGGACCCTCGTCTCATTTAAAAACATTAAAAATGGGCTGGAGGTGCAGCAGTGGCAGAGCACTTGCAAAGTATGTGTGAGGCCCTTGCTTCAGCCCCCAGTACTGCAAAAAGCAAAACAAAGAAAAAACAAAAAAAAAGAATTATGTATATAAAATATGGGCAGATTATAACATAGTGTGTTAATTAAGCTGAAAAGAAATGGATGCATCTCAAATCAAAGACAGAAACATAGTCTTAAATAGGAAACATAAAAATGACAATAAGAAGTCATTAGATAAACTTCATTCTCCATACTTCAGAAAAGGCAGATATTATAAAAAAGAAAATATAGGAATGAAAGTCTAAAGGGTAAAATTTGAAGATATTGAAGTTGAACATACCATAGAATTTCAGCAATGACAAATGATGGCTTTTGAAAAACAGGCAGGAATTAAAATAGGTCTGGTCATTTGAAAAAAAAATAAATTATACATATAAAGAGTCATAAAACACACACATACACACACACACACACACACACACACACACGGTCAAGCCTCACTTCATGATGGAGATACCTGGGAAATGAATTATTAGCTGAATCTGTCATTGCATGAACATCATGGAATATGCTTCCACAAATTTAGGAGGTATCAAGTACTACACACATACATTATAGCTGATGCACATCAACGTATATGAATGCCACCTGTGAGCAAATCATCATGATGCAGCACATGACTATGTTACAAAGCAAAGAGATCAGCACAGACCTGGCAAAGACTTCAATAAATAGAACCACTCAACTAAAGACAGAAACCTTAAAAAGCCCCTGCCTTTCAGACACACAAGTGACACAAACTGTAGAGAAGTAGAAGAAAAGAAACCCTTTCCAAAGGAAGCTCCTGGGACAACAAGGTATCTCTGTGGCAAAAAAAAAATCCTATTATACCCTTGTCTCATGCAACATACTAAACTATTTTCAGAGATAATACATAAATATAAAAACAAATTATAAAAAATACAAAAGTTAAGATGCTTTTTCAAAGTAACACAGAACAATATGAAAAATAAAGTATTCATAATCTGGACTACAGGAAATGAAAATTTCTATTTATCAGGTCCTTGTTTTTGTTGTTTGGTTTTTTTGTATTCAGAAAAGATCTTGCTAAGTTGCACAGGCTGTCTCTGACCTTGAACTTGTGATCCTTCTGCCTCATGTTCCTGAGTAACTGCGATTTCAGATGTGTGACACCACAGACCAGTATGTATTAGTTGTGCTGCAGTTTTTGTTGTTGTTGTTGTTTCAATATTGAGATTGAACTCAGGGCCTCACACATGCCAGCCAAACACTCTATCACTGAGATGGAGCCCCAGCCTCTTTTTCTAATTTTCTTTTATTTTTGCTTTGAGACTGGGTCTTGTTAGCTTCCACGGTCTGCCTGTAACTTTGAACCTGAAATCCTCCCGAGTAGCTGGGATTACAGGTGTGTGTGGTGCTGCTGGACATTCTTCTCTGCTTTCCTCTCATGGAAAAAATGTTGCAAACAGAAAACAAATCCTTTTTTTCAAAAAAATGCGATTTTGTAAACAGAAGAAAAAAATACCAAATACTGAGTTCGTATGAAATGCAGCATGGCAAACAAATAGTCCTTCATGTTGTGGAGGAGGGGAAGTTGGTGTGGGGAGAACGGGGCTGGAGTTGTAGGAATTCATGCCAGACCTAGGAGGAGCTAGGTGGTAGGAACAACGTCCCAGAAATCTGCTTCCCCTGCATTTGGGAAGCTCAAGAGAAAGCAGGGAACCCCTCAGGAGAAAGAGGGGACTTGGGAGCACAGCTCCTCTCCAGCAGGAGCCACGCACAGAGTCAGCCTCTCCCCTGAGGATCCCGGTACCACCGCACAATCTGGGGAGAGGCGTGGCTGCCAGGAGAAGCGGCCCAAGGAGGACGCCTGAAGGGGGCCGAAGTCACCGATCAGGGACAGGCGTGGACGCTGACATCCCAGCTGCCGCTCTCTTCCCTCCACGCTGGCCAGAGGGGATGCGCGGCTGCACCACCACAGCCTACGACTGAGACAGGCGGAGGGCAGCGCAGAAGACACGGATTCGCGGTCCCACCAGCAGCTCCAGCCGGTTCCACACAGCCCTGCCCCGCGCTCTCTCAGGACCCCTGGCTGCAACTCACCATTCCCGGCCTCCGCAGTGCCCGGCGTCCTTCCTAGAATTCTCCCAGCACCGCCAGTCCACGGGGTGTCCGAGGCTGAGGCAGAGCCAACAGGGACACCAGAAAAACACAGCCGGGCTAGAGACACATTCCTAAATGGCGCCTCAACACACAAAGGTTCTTCCGGCTGTAGAAACCCGCCTCCTCCTCTCTGCCTGGGCACCTGATTGGACAGTCCTCAGCCGCTGCCCATGATTGGACAGGCCTTCGGGGCGTTCCTCCCCATGCCCTGAGCGACAGTAGTTCGCACCAACCCAAGCCTGAATTAGGCCACACTGACAGGCTATTGGCTGCAGCTGTTTTAAAGCAGGGCTTCCTCTCTGTGGCTGGATTGAACCAACAGGGGCCAGTTTAAATTTAGCATAGTATATAAGGTCAAAATAGTTTCTGCTATAGTTGTGCGTTGTTGAACATCTTGTTTATTCGCAAAGAGAATCAAAACGTTCTTAGGTCCTTGTGTGGTTATCATTTGTTGTTAGGTGGCTTTGGGTCGGTATCCGACTCATAGTGACCCTCATAGGGTTTTCAATGGCTGTTTCGGGATTGCCTTGGGAGTGGATTGCCAGGCCCTTCTCCCATTTTTGCAGTACTGGGAATTGAACTCGGGACCTCAGAGACTGCAGCGCAGCGCTCTACCAACTGAGCTAAATCCATCTAGTAGAGCTCTTCTCTAGCTACAGAATTCCTGTGTGAACAGTTAACTACAAGGACAACTACAAAACACCTTGTTTGGAAGAGTAAATGTTCCAAGAAAAATAACATCTGACATTGCCACCAATATCTCACATTTAAAAATGTGTATTCTTAATCATCATCTATACTTACTATCTTACATTATATGTATTCACTATGCATTATATGTATACCCTATACATCACTCCTGCAGCTGTAGCCCTGTGGCATCTGATCCCGTCTGATCTCGGAAGCTAAGCAGGGTCGGGCCTGATTAGTACCTGGATGGGAGACCGTCTGGGAACACCAGAAGCTGTAGGTTTGGGAGAAGGACCTGGCAACCCCCTCCCGAAAATCCATCTGCCATTGAAAACCCTATGAGCAGCAGAGAAGCACTGACAACACTGTTTCCCCTGTTGTACAGAGGGTCGCTATGAGTCGGATACCGACTCAATGGCACCTAACAACAACAACAACAATACATCACTATCCCACATTATCTATACATTACTTCCTATTGTAGGGGATGCATGGACTCCTTCATTTATAGAAAACAGGTAGAGGATGGTAGTTTACTTATTATACAGTCCATGTTCCTGGCGAATTTCCATACTCTGGCAGCATTCCCCCACCAGGTACTGGGGATTCCTCCCCACCCCTGACTCAACTACAGAGGTCAGATTCATGGACTGGAACCTCAAACTTTGCTGCTGTCATGCTAGCCCTGGCCACCCACTGCTTCCAGAGAACCAGAGGGAGGTCAAAGCCCAGATCTCCTGACCAAATGTGAGGCCTTGGCTTTGTTGCTGTGTCACTCTCCCATCCATATTCTGGACATCACTGTGTCTTTTTCTGTGAGGATCTTCATGGGGCCCTGTCATCTACTCGCTCCATTCAGGAGGCTGAGGTGGCCTATGACCATTCCTAACCAGGTACCTTTGTATTCCAGTTCATTCTTTTACATGCATAGTTATGACACACCTTTGCAATTTTTTTTAGGTGACCCAGAGAACTATAATACGTGTCACTGACATGTAACAAGGAACAGTTAATGCTGTAAAGAACTGTATCTTCTTCTAACTTTTTGTTTTGTTTTGCTGTACTAGAGGTTTGAGCTGCACCACCAAGCCTTCTTTAAAAGTTTTAATTCATTATTATTTAATTATTTTTGCAGTACTTGTACACTGAAACCAGGGCATTCACGTGGCACACAAGGCCATTACCCCTGAGTGGCACCCCAGCCTATTTATTTATTTATTTATTTAAAAGTACTTGGAAGTTGCACCCAGGACCTTGCACGTATTTTGCAAGTGCTCTACTTGCACCTGCCGGCCATTTTTTATTATTTTGCTTTGAGTCAGGATCTCACTAAGTTATGCAGGCTGCCTTTAGCCTCTCCATCCTCCTACATCAGCTAACTGAGTCACTGGGATTCCAGGCATGTGCTACCAGACTTGTCTTCTTCAGTTATTTTTTATTTGACACAGGATTTTGCTATGTTGTAGGGGCTGTCTTTGGCCTCAACCTCAATATCCTCTTGCCTCAGCCTCCAAAGTAGATAGGAATAGAGACATAGGCCACAGCACCTAGCTCCTGTCCTTTTCGTTCCTGAAATGAAATATATATATGTGTGTATATATTTATATATATGTACATATATATGTGTGTGTGTGTGTGTGTATATATGTGTATATGTATGTATGTATGTGTGTGTATGTGTATGCATGTGTATATATATGTATATATATATAGTTTAAAATATAGTCTTTGCTTTAAGTAATCATAGTTATTCCAATATATAAAAAGGAATAACAACTAATATTTACAGGGGAAGATTTAAAAGTTAGCAGATATATTGTGTTTTTTATTTAGCTATAATATATAAGACACATGAATTTCACAGTGGTCTTCTGGTATTGATTTTCTATTTATTATTATTTATCAGTATTATTTAGAATCTTCCATGGGAAAAGTTTTTCTCTACCTCTATCCCTTGCTGATTTCTTCTCCTTATTAATTTAATTTTTATATCAGTGTAGTCTGATGGATGTTTATTTTCTTATCTGATTTACAATCCAGTGTTATCACTATTTTTTTTCCTTGAACAGATGGTATCATATAGGACCACTGAGACCATCCTTTCACTTTGTCATTTTTTGGTTTGTTTCTTTGCATGTTTTTGAGACAGGGTCTTGCTGTGTAGCTCAGGCTGGCCTGTAACTCACTATATACACCAAGCTGCCCTCAAACTTCTTCTATCCTCCTACCTCAGCCTCCTGAGTTCTGGGATTACAGGTGTGTACCACTACTCACAGCTCTGTTTCATCATTTTTTGAAGCACATTCTTTCCTTCTTCTCAGGCCCAGATAAGTTTAGACCTAGAAAGAGATGGCACATGCCTAACCTTCAGACATAAGTATTTCCCCAAGGAATTTCTAAAGACTCAAAAGGACATTTCTCCTGATGGAGGGTGCCAGTCACTGGTGTAACTCCACTTTCTCCCTCTCTGATTCTATTTTTGCTCTTTAAACTTTCCTTTTCATTCACTCTCTCTTACAGTCACCTTGGACCTCAGGAACAAATAAGCAATATACAAGGGACTGAAACTACTTTCCAGCAGATGTGAGCTTCAAAAAGACAGGCCACTGCCTAAAGGACAATTATCTATGATGACAGGGCTGCACCCTGAAGCAGGAGTAATCTTATGGGAATCAGATTGCTGGAAACAGCTCCTTTCAAACAGTAGCAGCAATAAAAATTTCTTGGGACCACTGAGGCAAGATAGAAAGGTAGGGATGTTTGGGGGACATGGAAAGGGAAAGAGCTTTCACCCCAGGGTCTGGTGTGAATCTCACCAGCTGAGAATTGAGAACTTTGACACAACTACCAAGCAGACTGCTGTGAGGACTGTCTGCATAGAGGTGTTATTGTTGAGAGATATTTTAAATAATCAAACTGTTAAAATAGCAATAAGCCATACTTAGAGTCAAAAGTGTATGTAACCTTTAAGTTTTGCCTTTGCCTCTGTAAATCTGTGCTTCTTGGAGACATGCCCAGGAAACTCTCTTGACTCTTTTCTTGTTGTTGTTGTTGTTGTTGTTGTTGTTGTTGTTAGGTGCCGTTGAGTCAAGTCCGACTCATAGCAACCCTATGTACAGCAGATCGAAACACTTGCCGATTCTGCGCCAGGCAAACGATCTTATTTATGTTTAAGCCCATTGTTGCAGTCACTGTGTCAATCCATCTGGTGGAGGGTTTTCCTCTTTTGCCTTGACCTGCCACTCTACCAAACATGATGTCCTTGTCCAGGGATTGTTCTCTCCTAACTACATGTCTCAAATATGTAAGATGTGGTCTGGCCATTCTTGCTTCCAAGGAGCACTCTGGTTGTACTTCTTCTAGGACAGATTTGTTGGTTCTTTTGGCAGTCCATGGTATATTCAATAGACGTCTCCAGCACCACAATTCAAAAGCATCAATTCTTTTTCTGTCTCCCTTGTTCAATGTCCAGCTTTCACAACCATATGATGCCACTGAAAATACCATGGCATGAGTCAAAGACCCACCTTTGTCTTCAATGTGACATCTTTGCTTTTCAATACTCTAAAGAGATCTTTTGCCACAGCTTTTCCTAGAGCAATGCGTCTTTTGATTTCTTGACTGCTGCTTCTGCGGGTGTTGATGATAGAGCCAAGCAAAGCAAAATCTTGGACAACCTCAATCTTTTCTCCATTTAGTGTGAAGTTGCCTGCTGACCCAGTCATAAGGATTTTTGTTTTGTTGATGTTTAGTCACAACCCATATTGAAGGCTATGATCTTTGATCTTCATCAGTAAATGTTTTAAATCCTCTTCACTTTCAGCAAGCAGAGTGGTGTCATCTGCATAACGCAGGTTGTTAATGAGTCTTCCTCTAATCTTGATGCCACGTTCTTCCTCATAAAGTCCAGATTCTCAGATTATTTGCTCAGCATATAAATTGAAGAGATAGGGTGAAAGTATACAGCCCTGACGCACACCTTTCTCAACTTTAAACCACTCAGTGTTTCCTTGTTCTATTCAAACAACTGCCTCCTGGTTCATGTACAGATTTCTCATGAGCACAATTAGGTGTTCTGGTATTCCCATTTTCCGAAATGTTATCCATAATTTGTTATGATCCACACAATCAAATGCTTTTGTGCAGTCAATAAAATATAGATAGACATCTTTCTGATATTCCCTTCTTTCAGCTAATATCCACCTGACATCAGCAATGATCTCCCTGGTTCCCTGCCCTCTTCTGAATCCCGCTTGATTTTCTGGTAATTCCCTGTCTATATACTGCTGCAGTCACTTTTGAATGATCTTTAGTAGAATTTTGCTGGTGTGCGATATTAATGATATTGTCCTATAGTTTGCACATTCAGTTAGATCCCCTTTTTGGGGAATAGGCACAAATATGGATCTCTTCCAGTCAGTTGGCCAAGTAGCTGTTTTCCAAATCTGTTGGCATAAAATGTTAACACCTCCAGTGCTGCATCTGTTTGTTGAAACATCTCTATTGGTATCCCATCAATTCCTGGAGCCTTGTGTTTCACCAGTTCTTTCAAAGCAGCTTCCACTTCGTCCTTCAACACCATTGGTTCCTCTTTGTATGCAACCTGTTGGAATGGTTGGTCATCTGCCAGTTCTTTCTTGTGTAATGACTCTGTGTATTCTTCCCATCTTCTTTTGATGTTTCCTGCATCATTTAATATTTTACCTGTAGACTCTTTCACTACTGCCACTTGAGGCTTGAATTTTTTCTTCACTTCCTTAAGCTTGAGAAACACAGAGCGTGTTCTTCCCTTTTGGTTTTCTGCCTCCAGCTCTTTGCATATGTTATTATAATATTTGCTTTTGTCTTCTCGAGCTGCCTTCTGAAATCTTCTGTTTAGTTCCTTAACTTCCTCATATCTTCCTCTTGCTTTAGCTGCTCAATGTTCGAGGGCAAGGTCCAGTGTCTCTTTTGACATGTAATTTGTTTATTTCTTTTTTCCTTGTCTTTTTAAGAACTTTTTGCTTCCTTCTTGAATGATATCTTTTATGTCATGCCACAACTCTTCTGGTCTCCTATCATTTGTGTCTAATGCATTAAACCTATTTTTGAAGTGGTCTCTGAACTCAGGTGGGATATACTCAAGTTCATACCATGGCTCTCGTATACTTGTTCTAATTTTCCCCAGCTTCAGTTTGAACTTGCATATGAGAAGTTGATGGTCTGATCCACAGTCAGCACCTGGTCTTGTTTTGACATTTTGTACAGAGCTTTTCCATCATCTCTTTGCCATATGTAGTCAACTTGATTCCTGTATGTTCCATCTGGTGTAGTCTCCGTTTATGATGTTGAAAAAATGTATTTGCAATGAAAAGGTCATTGGTCTGACAAAATTCTATCATGCGATCTCCAGCTTCATTTCTGTCACCAAGACCATATTTTCCAACTGCTGAGCCTTCTTCTTTGTTTCCAACCCTTGCGTTCCAGTCACCAGTGATTATCAGTATGTCTTGATTGCATGTTTGATCTATTTCAGATTGCAGAAGCTGACAGAAGTCTTCCCTTTCTTCATTTGTGGCCTTAGTGGTGGGTGCATACATTTGAATAATAGTCATATTAACTGGCCTTCCTTGTAGGCGTATGGATATTATTCTATCCCTGACAACATTGTATTTCATGACAGATCTTGAAATGTCTTTTTTGATGATGAATGCAACCCCATTTCTCTTGAGTTTATCATTCCCAGCATAGTAGACCATATGATTGTCTGACTCAAAATTGCCTATATTGGTCCATTTTAGCTCACTGATGCCTAGAATGTCAATGTTTATGCACTCCATTTCTCTTTTAACAATTTCTAATTTTCCTAGATTCATACTACATACATTCCATGTTCCAATTATTAATGGATGTTTACAGTTGTTTCTCCTCATTTTGAGTTGTGCCACATCAGCAAGTTGAGCACCCTGGGGCTTTACTCCATTTCCATCATCACGGTAGACTCTACTTGGAGGAAGCAACTCTTCCCCAGTAGTCTTTTGAGTGCCTTCCAACCTGGGGGCCTCATTTTCCGGCACTATATCTGACAGTGTCTCTTTGCTATTCATAGGGTTTTCAATGGCTAGTTGTTTCAGGAGTGGCTCACCAGGTCCTACTCCCTGACTCTTTTCTTAGAGCTACACAATATATAATCTCATTTTAGCAAAGGGAAGTTCTTCCAATAGAAAAACCTAAACAATGGAGGTCACCTTTTTGATCTTATTGGCATATTCCTAGCCTATGATTGGCTTTTCTAGGCTCATATCACACTAGGCACACAGAGTTAGGCACCCAGGACACTGACATCACACAGGGAAAGCCGTAGGTTAAATAAAACTGGAGGGAATATGTGCACCAATATGGCTTCCATCTCTTTCCTCTCTTGGTAAGTCCTTGCATGTGTCTTGGGTGGCTCTCTCTCTCTCTCTCGCTCTCTCTCTCTCTCTCTCTCTCTCTCTCTCTCTCTCTCTCCCCCCCCCACCCCATGTGTGTGTGAGTGCCCACTTATATTCTAAAGTGTGTACATAATATAAACTTTATAACTTTGTTTAAATATCTGACTCATCCTGAAATTCTTTTCTGTGACAAAGCCAAGGATATGGCTTAACCTGAGTGAAGGCCCAATAGGGGAACTCCTCAGGCTATATGGCTTCACTGAGCTGTATGTCTGTGCTATGCCACAGGTGACAATATCACATTCTCACCAACACTGTTTAATCTTGCACTAATTCTTCCTCTTTTTAAACCTAAAATGTTATTCATGTTGTTGTAGGGAACTTAAAAGTAAAATGCCATAGTGTTTGCTTAAAATTTAACTACTAAAACTTGATATTCCTTGTTACAAACTTGTTAAATTTATCTTGCTGTGTAATAAAACTTATCTTGCATTCCACCCTGTTAGTTACCTTCCATCTTCTTGCCCCATGTCTACCTACTTCCATGGCAACCTCCACCCTGAAATTTACCTCCCATCTTCTTGTCCCCTATCTGCCTATGTCCATGACAACTATCTTAGTTCAGTTAAAGTTTTGCCTCATCCACCTGTAGATCGTGGTGTGCACTTGTAGTTTCAGCTGAAAACCCCCGCCCTGCTGTAAAGTATATAATACCAGGAAACCTGAAATCAGGGTGAGTCCTGAGACAACCCATTTCTTTGTGCTGAACTTGCTAGCAATTTAAACCTTCTTTGTATTCCCCAATTCCTAAGCATCTTGGAAATTACTTCAGTTTCCCTTACTGGAACATTTATGTTTCCCTGACTGGGAAACCCACAAATCTCAAAGGGACTTTTGGCCATGTTGATTGGCCAACATAGCCTGTACCCTGTCTTAGTGAGCTCAGCCTCCTGAGTCTCTTAGAAGTTATTTCACTGAAGAGTTTGGAGGATTATCAACGGGCCCTTTTGAAAGGGATGGAAACTGGCTTGCACCAACTATACCACATGGCCAAGGTTGCAGAGACCCTTAAAGAGCTGGATGAGAGCCCAGAAAATTTCTATGAGAGGCTCTGTGAAACCCACATGACAGTTTTCCCTATTCAATCCAGAGGCACCTGAAAATCATGATGATCAACACAGTATTTGTTACCCAGGTTGCCACAGATATTTACAAAAAGATCCAGAAACAAGAAGGCTGGGCCAGAATGAACATCACCCAGCTCGTCCTCATTGTTTGTAAGGTCTATATCAATTGGGACCAAGTCAAAAGGAGAGAAGAACAAAAAGAAGCTGATAGAAGGGCAAAGAAGAAAGCAAATAACCTGGTAGTAGTCTTGGGAAAACCAGTCCCAGGGACTTCAAAATGCCCTGAAAGAACTCCCTCCAGAATAAAAGCCAAAAAGAAGGGAGTTCAAAAAGAAAACAAAGACCACATGAACAGGACCCAGACCAAAGCACTTACTCAGGGAATATAGGCACTTCAAAAATAAGTGTTCCAAACTCCAAAGTAAAAAAAGAACAAAAATCTCAAGAAAATGCCTTGCCAGCAGCACTCTTTTTAGCTGGCGATGAAAGTGTCTAGGGGCAATGGGGCTCCATGGATCTGGGTCTCT
Organism: Pedetes capensis; assembly: GCA_007922755.1. Classification (NCBI taxonomy): domain Eukaryota; kingdom Metazoa; phylum Chordata; class Mammalia; order Rodentia; family Pedetidae; genus Pedetes; species Pedetes capensis. Next base: position 181,060 of record VMDO01001155.1, read on the forward strand.
GTGAGCCCCTTGTCAAAGCCCAAGTTGGTGGCCAAGGTTTAATCTTCATAGTGGACAGTGGGGCTGAACATTTGATAGTCACTCAGTTAGTAGATCCTCCAAGCATTCATCAGACCCAGGTAACTGGAGCAACCATGGTCCCAAGCAGAAAGAACTTTTGCCAGAGTCATGTCAGTGAGATCAGTGGCCACAATGAGACACATGAGTTTCTGTATTTGTCTAAATGCCCTACACCACTTCTGGGAAGAGATCTTCACTCCAAATTGGTGGCTACCATCACCTTCAAGGACAGCGGCAATGTTCAACTTAACCTGACTTGTCCTCAGCGAGCTGAATACAATTGGTCACTGTTCTGTGTGAGGAAGAATGGTGTCTGTTTGAGGGAGATAAGGAACAAATACCAGATAATAACAATGAAAATCTTAAGGTGTTATGTCTTAAAGTCTAGGCTGAGGACAACTCGCCAGGCCTGGCGCAAAACTATGCCTCCTTAATAGTAGAACTCAAGCCAGGATCTACCCTGTTGGCCCCCCAACAGTATTCGACGACTCAGGTGGCCCAACAAGGAATCCAGACTTACATAGTTCAGCAAACGGAAGTCAGACTCCTAAAAGAGTGCAGCTCACCATGGAACATGCCTCTCCTCCCTGTCAAGAATCCAAGTCAAGACTACAGACCAGTCCAAGTCCTCAGGGCTGTTATCCAGGCTGCTGTTACTCTTCATCCAGCAGTACCCTGGAAACTAAGTGGTTTACTTGCCTAGATGTAAAGGACACTTTCTTCTGTCTCTGAATTGCCCCAATAAGCCAATCACTTTTTGCCTTTGAATGGGAAGACACTGACACTGGATGAAAAGGACAATGAACTCATACCAAACTGCCACAAGGGTTTAAACATTCCCCTACCTTATTTGGGCCTGCAGCCATAGCCCTGTGGCATCCGATCCCATCAGATCTCAGAAGCTGAGCAGGGTCGGGCCTGGTTAGTACCTAGATGGGAGACCGCCTGGGAATACCAGAAGCTGTAGGCTTGGGAGAAGGACCTGGCAACCCCCTCCCAAAAATCAATCTGCCATTGAAAACCCTATGAACAGCAGAGAAGCACTGACAATAGTGTTTCCCCTGTGGTACAGAGGGTCGCTATGAGTCGGATACACGGCACCTAACAACAACAACCACCTTATTTGGACAAGCCTCAGCATCTGACCTCAGGCACTTGCCCCACTCTCAATTCAACTGTTGCATGCTACAATATGTAGATGACCTTCTCCTTTGTAGTAAATTGAAAAAGCACTGCTGGGAGGGGGAAAAAAGGCCCTCTTCAGATTCCTGCAAGACTCCAGGTACAAAATATCATGCAGGAAAGCTCAAATCTGTCAAATGACGGTTCAATAATGGGGGACTGATCTTGAAGAAGGACAAAGAAAGTTAGGTCAAGAAAGAAAAGAGGTCATTTGTTCCATTCCAAGGCCCAATACCCCCCCCCAAAAAAAAAAAAAATACCTGAGAAATTCTAGGAGCTGCAGGGTTTTGTAGAATCTGGATCCCAGGGTTTGCTGCAAAGGCAAGACTTCTATATGAGATGTTAAAAGGAAAAAAGAAATAATAGTCAAGTCTCAATTGGATGGCAGAAAAGACTCATCTTTTAGGGAATTAAAACAAGCCCTATGTGAAGCACCAACACTTTGAATTGAAGATGTTAACAGATCATTTAGTCTCTTTGTAGATGAAAAAAACTATGGGGACTTACGGGTCCTAACCCAGAAGGTAGGTCCTTGGGAAAGCCCTGTCACTTATCTCTCAAAGACACTAGATTCTCTGGCTAAGGGATGCCCCCCTTGCCTTCAGGGAGTGGCCACCACAGATATGCTGATAAAAGAAGCATATAAGTTAACCCTGGGACAAGAACTTATAATCTATACATCCCATGCCATAATGGAATGCTGAACACTCGTAGCCAAAATTGGCTCTTAAATAGCCACATCATATATACCAGGCACTCCTATGTGAAAACCCCCACCTAATCATCACTGCTGGGAGAGCCCTTAATTATACCACTTTACTGCCCACTGAACTATTCCCAGCTGATCATGATTGCTTAATGACAGCAGATGAAGCACACTCCAGCACACCTGATCTCCAAATGACTCCATTGACTGGTGCTGAATACTCCCTTTTCACAGATGGAAGTGAAAGGATTGAGCCTGATCCTGATGGGACCAACGCCATCTTGTACTATGGAAAATAACTGAGACCATTCTGAGACCATTTTGTAGCTAGGTCATGATCCCGTTTGGCCCAGTGGAAAGTAGCTGGAAACCGCAAGAGCTGTTTGAACCCTGAGCAAATATGTTAAGGTTGTAACTTCCCTATCTCTAACATATGTTAATGTTGTAACTTCCTTATCTCTTACCCCCCCCTTACTCCTCCCTCTTGTGCTGAGAAACAATATATGGTATCCTGTGGATTAACTATCAAAGTAACCAACCCTTGACCCAAAACTTGACTGCTTTATGGTTTATGCCTTTAAAAGTTCTGTACTTCTATAGCTCAGGGTCCACTTAGAACCTCTCTTGAAGACTCTATGCTGGTCCCTATCTCGAGCTAGCCAATAAACTCTCCTTGCACTTGCAGACGGAGTGTGGTCTCCTTGTCAATCTCATTGGGGAACCGAAATTTGGGCACAACAGAAGCAGCTCAAAGATGGAATCCACCACTCTGGATATGCTGGTGTTACCACTGAGGAGGTGCTCCTAACCAGACCTCTTCCACCTGATGGTCAGCTCAGAGAGCCAGATTATGGGCATTGACTCAGAGTTAAGGTGGGCCAAAGGGAAAAAGGTCAACATATACACTGATTCCAGGTATGCTTTTGCTACTGTACATGGTCATGGAATGTTATAAAAAGAAAGAGGGCTACTCACAGCTGAAAGAAAGAGATTAAAAATTAAAAAGGTTTTTTACAACTTCTTTGCAATTTAGGAATCTCTAAAAGTAGCTACAATACACTACAGAGGACATTTAGGGGTGAAGGACTCAATAACTCTTGGGAATTTGAGAGCAGATGAAGCAGGCAAAGCAGCAGCTGACTCCACTGTATAAATGAGGAGTCTCCAGACTACTCAAGAAGAATCCTCTCCAAACTGCCTAAGCTACTCAGAAAAAGAAAATGAATGGGCACAAAATCAATGTGTAAATAAAGGCAAACACAACTCATGGGTCCTCCCTGATGGATGCATGATTATTCCAAAGAGATTAGCCTATCCATGGGAAAAATGACATCATTGCCATACACATGGGGGAAAAAAACTGCTTTAAGTGAGTTGCTACAAAGATACTATTATGCTCCACAGCTTACTGCCCTCTGTGCCACAATCTGCCAAAGATGCACCACTTGTGGCCTAGTAGAGCTCACCCAAAACCCTCAGCCACCCCTGGCAATCCCATATGCTGCCAGTTGCCCTTTGAGGATATACAAGCGGACTTCACCAAAGTCAAACACTGCAGAAGATATAAATAATTACCTATTCTGGATGGGTTGAAGCCTTACCCCCCAAAACTGAAAAGATTGAGGAAGTATGTAGGGTTCTTTTGAGAGAAATTATCCTGAGATATGGACTCCCCTGAACTATAGGCACTGACAGTGGTCCTGCCCTTATTGCAGAGATAGTTCAGAAATTGGCTAAGGTACTAAAGATAAACAGGGAGTTACATTCGGCCTACCACCCACAGAGCTCAGGGAAGGTAGAAAGAATGAACAGAACCATAAAGCTAGCTTTGACCAAGTATTGTTTGGAAACCCACTCTCCTTGGATAGATCTTTTACCATTTGCCCTGATGAAAATCAGAAATATGCTCAGCAAAGGAAAGTTTTCCCCTTATGAGATTTTATTTGGGAGACCACCATCATTAGTTAGATGTCTCAGGGGTAACATCCAGGCAGTAGGAAACCTGACGCTCAGCCAACAACTTAAGGCTCTAGGGCAAGTTTTCTGTTAATTGCACAAATGTTATATATAGAGAGAGTCTATTCCTACTGTCTGCCTTGCACACAATCTAGAGCCTGGCAACTCAGTTTATGTTAAAGACTGGAAAAAGGAATCCCTTGTTTCTATTTGGAAGGAGGCTTATATTGGTTTTATGACTACACCTACAGCCATAAAGGTAACTGAGATCAAACCATGGATCTAGCAGTCTGAAGTTAAGAGAGCTCAGCCTCTACCTGAGAATGACTGGACATGACAACCTAACCCAACATTCTAAAGGCAACTCTGCTGAAACAATGTTCTCAAAGCTCTGCTCCTGTCATTCCAGAAGCTGACAGGCCAATGCACAGCTGAAGAAATAAAAAGAGACAAAGCACACAAAGCCCTGTTCTTTCAGTCCAGAAGCTGATGGGTCAATGCACAGCTGAAGAAATCAAAAGAGACAAAGCACACAAAGCCCTGTTCTTTCAGTCCAGAAGCTGACGAGTCAATGCATAGCTGAAGAAATCAAAAGAGACGACGCTATCATAGAGAGACTCATGAATAGCTGTACTGCCTTACTGTCTGGAACTGCTCTAGGCACTCACTATTGTTGTATGTTTAGTTTTAATGGGGTTCCTCTGTGGTATTGTTTTAGCCACCATTGCCCCAGGGTACTGGGGTGCCTTGTAAAAAATGCTTCCTTGCTATCACATTTGCAGGTATCATCCCACTTTTCAGTGTTCTTTTCTGCTGAAGGTAAATACAGGACATTGGGACTTTGAACTGGCCATGTACAAGCCTAACGACTTGAAGTTTGATGCCCAAATCAAATTGATCATAGTGATCAAATGGGAGCCATAAGAACAACCCTTACCTGTAACATTTGATGCCTGCCCATAACAACATTGTGGCTGGGCCAGGGTCTGAGATTGTGAAGGGTAATGCTGGGAAAAAATGATCAGTTCAAGGGCAGATCTAATATATGTACTGTCCCAGGATGAGAGAGAACGAAATGACAGCTACATAGAATGACCAGAAAGTCCCTGAGTTTTGTGGCCTAGCCACCTTTTACCAAGGAAAACCAGACAAGTGTTCCCACTGTAAGCAAGGGGAATGCACCCAGGTGAGGTACACAATTAGTGATCTATGGGACCCAAAATAGCTTCAGGGATGGATGCTTAGGACTGACACCACTACCAGAAGATGGCCAGCTCAGTGGACCATGCTTTTAAAGAAAGCCCTATAATCATAGAGATAAAAATATTAAATCTAAAAAGGCCAATTACACTGGTAGTGACATGATGCAAACTATTAATATTATACAATGGCTCCTTCTAGCAGCAGACCAAACCTCATACTGATTGTTGGATTTCTGCCCCCCTAAGCCAATTAGACTACCAAGGCTTAGGGGTCACATTCCAAGGTAAACTTAATAAGATTCAGCATCATGCTATCAAGTTCCTAGAAGAACCAAAGGAGGTAAGTGGAAATAACTCCTGCATGTTGGGAAAAGCCCTCAGAAACAACCTGTCTGGGATTTGTGAAAACATACAGATTCCTACCCACAATCTGAATGCCCCTATAGGCACCTTCTTCACTTGTGGGGATGGCTTATACTGGATATACTCCAGTAAAACATGAGGATTCTCTGTATTGTGTAATCTCATTTTCAATTTAAATGTATACCCCCTCAGAGATTTGGGACAAGTTCCCCTCTTTATTGGCTACCCTGAAGGGGTTAAACAGCAAAAAGAGAGCTCCCATCATTCTCCCCATCTTGGTGGACTAGCAATAGCTGAAAGCTTCATACTCAGCAGTGCTGCCTTGGGTCTAAGACAACATTTGTCTTTTGGACAAGACATTAAAAGGGGATTAGATGAAGTCCATGACTTTATTCTGACCTTACAGGGAAAAATAGATTCTCTGGCAAATGTTGTACTCCAAAATAGACAGAGTGTAGGTCTGCTGACCAATAAATATGGCTGATCTTGTCTCTTCCTAGGAAAGGAGTGTTGTTAATCTGCTAATCAATCCAGGGTGGTTAGAGAATCCATGGTCAGAGTCAATGAATGACTTAATAAAATGGAGACTCAATAGAGAACACAAGGACTTAACCTATGGTGGACATGGTCCCTATCTATAAACTACCACAAAGTGAAAGTCATGATGCAAGCTAAAACATCCATCTTACAGTTATAGAAACAGGAACATGAATTCAAGATGACAAGGCAAACCTATAAAGCCACACTTCATACCAAAGTTAAGTTGTCACCAGTCTGCTGGCTGGGGTACTTCTGCCTTAGCTGGATGTACATCATGGGTTAGGCAAGAAGCCCTTCAAATGCTGGTCATAGCAGTTGATTCTCTAGACATTTGACAGCAGGGAGCAATGTTAACAGTCATGTTGGAGCCACAGCCCAGCAGTGTTCCCTAGTGTTACAGCTCCTACACAGGTTGAGTCAGGAATTCACAGCCTGCCTGTAAGCATTACAGCTCTGTGTAGGTTGAGGTGTTGGGAATCCTCAGCCTACAACAGCAGCTGGCATTGCAGTTTCTGTGCAGGACTAGGTGTCAGGATTCTCAGCCCCAACAATGACCCATGTTTCAGCTCCCAGACCTAAGGTCTCTGAGACATTTGGCCCTGAATATGTGACAGCTCTCTGGAACTCATCTAAGGACCAAGGCTTGAAATTTCTGTTTACAGCCTTGTCCTTCAGCCTCAGGTCTGCCCTGTCAACTGGTCCTTACTTCCTCTGTCCCTTGTCCTCCTTCCCTGATCACTGTTCAAGAAGTGTTCTACTGTCCCTTAGTTCTGTGGCTGCTGACACCATTGCTGTCATCTGCAAGATAGCTGCCACATTCCTCTGTTGCTCATGTCATTTCTCTTCACTGCTTCCACCTTTGCAGCATTGGTGCCCTTGTATTTTCCTGTTGACCAATCAATTAACAAGTCAGGTGTCTAAGCCTGTGGTTTTCATGGCTGGTCCCCTATGGCTACTATTTAGGCGATTCTCTTCTTCCCAGCATATGTCCTCATCACTGCCAGAGGAGTCAGGGAAGCTGTGTTCTGCTTCTTGTCAGTCAGGGTAGCCTTCTGTTTTCCCCACAGTCTCTGATGGGAACAGCTCCTGGCCCCTGCTGCCAGCAATCAGGACTGCAAGAAGGGGGCTACTACCCACTTCTTTTGGTCAGTGGAGAGCAGTTCCCAGGTGCTAGCTCTGCCTGGGTCAGTTCCTGGTCCTAGTGCTGATGCAGTGAGGCTTTTTTAAACTTTTAGATTTGTAGTAAATCTAAATTCTAAGCTGGGCCCAGTGGTGCATATCTATAATACCAGCAACACAGGAGGCAGAGGCAGGAGGATTACAAGTTCGAGACCAGAGGCAGTCTGTGTAATTTAGCAAGACTCTGTCTCAAAAAGTAACTAATGGGCTGGGGCTGCAGCTCAGTGGTCCAGCACTTGTAAAGCATGTAAACGTGAGGCTCTGGGTTCAATCCCCTGTACCAAAAAAATCAAATCAAATCATATAAATAAATCCTTTCAGAGATAAGTTTTCTGTACTATTCTGATGTATTTCCTTTATTTTTTCTGCCACATCAACATACAACTTATATGCAGCGAATTATAAACCATACTTCAGGTTTCAATAATTTTGTATTTTTGTAGGATTTTTCCCCTATAAGATTTACTTATGGCTCTTAAGATTGGAGGGATGGGGAAAAGCTTTGCTACCATTTATAATAGTAAAATGTTCTCCAGCACAAGCATACTGCTCTTCTGATATGGATTGTACAAAGGTCTTTTCAGTGTCATTCCACATATTAGGTTTATAACTAGTAAGTTATCTGATGCTGAATCAGAGTTGAGCTTCCAATTAGGACATTGCCTATTTCCATGTGTATTTTGCCTATTTTACATATGTATCATTTCAGAAAATGAGCCTCCTAGAATGGAAGGCACTCAAGAAATAACTGGGAAAGAATTGCCTCCTCAAAGCAGAGTTGACCTTAATAACAGGAATGCAGAAAAGGCCCTGGTGCCTCCATTTGCTGATGTGGTAATGAGTCAAAATGTGAAGAAAAATAGTAGCTGCAGAATTGGGCTCAAATACAAAAAGACCATGTGCATGACACACCAGTAGTGTTTCAGAGATGAGTTGTCAGTACGATTCTAATGAATTTCATTTTACTTCTCAAACATAGGGGTGTTATGAGTCAGGATTCAACTCAATGGCACACAACAATGGCTTCACAATAACAAATTCTCTGATGTTGACTTATATTTGAAGAACAGTTAGGCTTTACTGTCTTCTTAACATATGTAAGGTTTCTTTTATCAATTATTTGGTGTTGAACACTGCTTTAGTACCTGACAAATGCTTTGCACATTCTTTGTATTTAAAGGGGAGTTTTCCATATGAATTATCTGATGTTGACTACTGGATGAAAAATGCCTAAAGGTTTTGCCACATTCTTTACATTTGAAAGGTTTCTGACCAGCATGAATACTCTGATAGTGATTAACTGTTATCAGGGAAATGTAGGGAGCATGGGTAGACAGGTTCTGATAATGGGTCTGAAAACTGGTGGCAAAATCTCAGTCCTTGTATTTAGAGTATAAAATTTATACCAAGTGTAGAAACAATAGTATAGGCTTATTAAAGATAGTACAACTTTATGAAATAATTACAAGGAAAACTGAGGCACCTGAAGAAGCTTAGTTGGATCTGCAAAGGAAATAGGAAAAACCTGTGTTCCCTGGGTGAGTCGGCATAAGGGTGTCCCTATTCCCTACTGGAAGCTGACAAAGCCAGAGCATAGGAAAGTCACTTAGGCTTTTAGAAGGAATATTGCCTTGGACAGACAGAAGATGGCAGACCCAACACAAGAGTGAGGAGTAAAGAGGAAGAAAGAGGAAGAGAGTGGAATGGAAAAAAAGAGTAGCCACACGTTCGTTCACACTAGTTTTATTGAAACTTGGGAATGCCCAGTGTGATAGGCACCCAGATCTGGACCTAGCATCATTGTTTTGTAAATGGCTCAGAGGCTTTGGTAGGGTGTGGAACCCACTTCAACATGTTGTTCAATGTCTTCAGAGATGCACATGGCATCTTCACCATAATGGAATGGCAGGAGACATTTTGAATCTCCATATTTCCTCCATATTGCCTGCTAATGCTGAAGCTAGATGCATAATTACTGAAGGACAGTAACAGGCTCTGTCACGTTCTCCACATTTGCAGTGTTTATCTCCAGCACGAACTCTCCAATGTAGAGCTTCTCTCCAGCACGAATCTGCTGCTGTTTTCTCAGCACTGAAGGATAGTGAAAGGCCCTGCCAGACCGTTTTTATTTGTGGGGTTTTTTTCCCAGTATGAATACTCTAATGATTTCTCAGTGCTTAAGGATTTCAAGAGACTTTGTCACATTTCTTTGCATTTCTAGGGCTTCTCTCCAGTATTGTCCTCTGATGTTGTTGACACATGGAAGGATTACAAATGGCTTTGCCACATTCTTTGCATTTGTTGGAGTTCTATGTAGTATTACCATTTTGATGTTGATTAGAGCATGAATAATGGTTAAAGGCTTTGCCACATTCTTTTCATTTGTAGGGATTCCCTCAAGAATGAATTTTCTGATGTTGATTGAAGGATGAAGAACATTTGAAGACTTTGTCACATTCTTTGCATTTGTAGGGATTCTCTCCAGTATGTAACCTCTGATGTTGTTTAAGCACAGAAGGACCACAAAAAGCTTTGCCACATTCTTTACATATGTAGGGTTTCTCTCCGGTTTGAATTCTCTGATGACTTTTAAGCAATGAATGTTTAATAAAGGCTTTCACATTCTTTGCATTTGTAGGGCTTCTTACCTGTATGCATACATTGATTTTTTTTAAAACTGAAGGCTAGTGAAATGCTTTGCCACATTCTTTGCATTAGTATGATATCACTCCAGTATGAATTTTCTGATGTTGATTAAAAGTTAAAGAACATTTAAAGGATTTGTCACATTCTTTGGATTTGTAGGGTTTGTCTCTACTATGAATTTTCTGATGCCCATTACGGTTGGAAGAACTGTTAAAGGCTTTGTCACATTCTTTGCATTTGTAGGGTTTCTCCCCAGTATGAATTTTCTGATGCTCATTCCGGTTAGAAGAACTGTTAAAAGCTTTGTCACATTCTTTGCATTTGTAGGGCTTCTCTCCGGTATGAATTCTCTCATGTTGACTAAGGTGTGAAGAACGTTTAAAGGCTTTGTCACATGCCTTACATTTGTATGGTTTCTCTCCAGTATGAATTCTCTGATGATTTTTAAGCACTGAAGGACTACTAAAGGATTTATCACATTCTTCGCATTTGTAGGGTTTCTTGCCTGTATGCATATACTCATGTTGTTTAAGCACTGAAGGATAGTGAAAGGGTTTGTCACATTCTTTGCATTTGTAGGGCTTCTCTCCAGTATGAATATTCTGATGTTGATTAAGGGTTGAAGAATAGTTAAAGGATTTGTCACATTCCTTGCACTTGTAGGGTTTTTCTCCAGTATGAATTTTCTGATGCTGATTAAGGTATGAAGATTGTTTAAAGGCTTTGCCACATTCCTTACATTTGTAGGGTTTCTCTCCAGTATGAATTCTCTGATGATTTTTAAGCACTGAATGTTTAGTAAAGGATTTGTCACACACTTTGCATTTGTATGGTTTTATGCCTGTATGAATATACTGATGCTTTTTAAGCAATGAAGGATAGTGAAAGGCTTTGTCACATTCTTTGCATTTATAGGGTTTCACTCCAGTATGAATTTTCTGATGCTCATTAAGGTATGAAGATTGCTTAAAGGCTTTGTCACATTCCTTGCATTTGTATGGCTTCTCTCCAGTATGAATTCTCTGATGATCTTTAAGCACTGAATGTTTAATAAAGCATTTGTTACATTCTTTGCATTTGTAGGGTTTCTTGCCTGTATGCACATACTGATGGTTTTTAAGAACTGAAAGATAGTGATAGGCTTTGTCACATTCTTTGCATTTATAGGGTTTCACTCCAGTATGAATCTTCTGATGCTGATTAAGAGTTGAAGACCATTTAAAGGATTTGTCACATTCTTTGCATTTATAGAGTTTCTTTCCAGTATGAATTTTCTGATGCTCATTGCGGTTGGAAGAACTGTTAAAGGTTTTGTCGCACTCCTTGCATTTGTAGGGTTTCTCTCCAGTATGAATTCTCTGATGTTGAATAAAGTGTGAAGAACTTTTAAAGGCTTTGTCACATTCCTTGCATTTGTATGATTTCTCTCCAGTATGAATTCTCTGATATTGATTAACTTTTAATGAACACCAAAAGCCTTTGGCACATTCTTTGCATTCATAGGACTTTTCTCCCATATGAATTCTTTGGTGTTTTCTAAGGGTTGATCTATCATTAGAAGCTTTGTCACATACTGTGCATTTATACGATTTCTCCCCAGTATCTATTCTCTGATGTTGAATAAGGCTTGACCTTTGATTAAAGGCCTTGCCACATTCAATGCAATTATTGAAGATGTCAGTGGAATCAATTACCAGAGCGGTGTTTAGGTTTCCCATATTTCCACCATCAAGATAGTCATGGTTCAAAAACTGATGTGGATATTCACTTACAGAAACACATGGCTCCTTAAGAGTAACTGACATACATGCTGTTATTTTCTGAGGTCTGATACATTCTTCATCTCTGCTGAGAGTGAATCTTTGGTTATGAACTGCTGTCACACCTTGGTTATGCCCATTATAATGTGCTTTCTGACCTTCATCCTCATTCACAACTTCCCATTCTTTCCTTGAGTGATTACTGCAAAAGCTCCAATTTCCATATCTTCCACTTATCACTTGGAATGAAATCTTCTTGCCCAATTCTGATGAAAAGTCTTGGAGGTAATGAGATGACATCCCTGAAAGAAATCAAGGTAAGAAACCATCTCACTATATTCAGGTGAACAGAGCTTTCACATCTAATATAAAGGAGTATTTTAGGCTGAGGATATCAGCAGTCTAGCAGAATACTAAAGAAAAAGGCTGACTTCCCAGCTGACTTATGAACTTAATGAAAATACTGACCAAATTGCCCTAGTGACAACATCCCAACTGATTAAGACTTTATAATAGTCCAAGTGAGAACACCATAGTGAGATAGTCACGTACTCAACATGGAAAGTTAGTTACCTGAGTCAAGCATAGCTCTTCTTCCTCTCAACGCAGCACTCTGCAACTTAAAAAGACTCCTATCCTCTTTCTCCTCCCCCAGGAGAGAAAAACATGTGGTTGCATTTCTGACATTATTGGTGGATACTTCAAAACAAGTTTGTGTATTTCTGACACACAGTGTAAGAGGAACAGGTACATACTGGATACCAGCCGAGGTATGTAAATGTTATAGAAAATTTAAATTAGCATTTAAGATGCTATAAAATTTGCTTAAAATGTAAATATGAGCAGTTAATGTTTCTTGTTACAGACTTGCTCTACATGTAAAACTCATACATTCCATCCAGTGAGTCACCCCCCACCTCCTTGCTTCTTATCTGCCTGTTTCCACGACAACCTCCACCCTATGAGTCACTTGCCAATTTCTTACCATTGCTAAACTTAGTCTATTCTGTCCTCTCCACCCTGTTAGCTATGTTAGCTACTTCCTGATTTCTTACAATGGCTAAAGGAGCCTACATACCCTGTAGATATCCTTGACCCTGTTAGCCACTTCCCAATTTCTTAACCTATGTAGATGTTATCTATTTACAGGGTAACTACCTTAATTTAGTTCAAGTCTTGCCTAACCCACCTACAGATGGACATTTAGGCTGTGCATTTGTGGTTTCAGCTGACAAACCCCACCCTATAAACTATATAACCCCAGGAGTACTAAAGTTCGGGGTCAGTCCTGAGAGGACCCATTTCCTTGGGCTGACCTTGCTAGAGCAATAAATTTTTTATTTTACCCAACTCCTAAGTCTCTCAAAGTATTTTCAGTTTTGTCACACCACTTCATAATTGGTTCCCTGACCAGGAAAGTCAAAATTAATTTTTTGGCCACCTTTGGCATTGGCTCGGACACTGTCAGAACTAGTTCAGCTTCCTGCCTCCTCTGAGGTGGAGGCGCACCCTGGGGAGACTTTCCTCGGCACCCTTGGAGACTTAGAATGCATACTCACCACAAGCAGTTGGACCAAACCCAGAAGATAGACAAAGGACATGGGCATGCATGAGTTGGTGACTTTGGACATGGTAGGACACCCCTGGGAAACTGACCCTAGAAAGATTGGAATTCAGAATCTGTTTTGTTCTGTCCTTTGGAATAAGCAGGGCCTGATCACCCCTGACTGGAAATTATCAAAATCTTGTCTAGTTGGATACCATTTTGAGCCCATCTATATGGACCCAGAGTCTCATCTGTTGGACACAGATGTGTGTTCATTTGTGGAGACATAAAAGTCTCATCTGTTTTCTGGACACAGACGTGTCCATTTGTGCATAGCCCTGGGAACTGACAGCTGCATGAAATATGAATGTAAATTAGAGGGAAAGAGGAAGTCATTGATGAGGTTCAGATATGGAAGTTTCATATTTCTAAGTAGATGTAATTATGGAAAATGGATGGCAAATTGACAAGATTAGATATTGGGAGACTAACTGAAAGTACTTTATTCCATTCCTAGAATTTCCTTTGAAATACCAAAATAATAATGAAACACTTAACTTAATTACTATGAGAAAATTAAATAGTCAATTCTATTAAAACAAACATATTTCTAAAAGATACTACTTTTCTGTTCTTAGAGATTATAAAGGATTTTAAAACTATTATGTCTTTATTTTCTTATATTTTTCTCAAGAAAACAAATCATATAATCAGGCATCTCATTGCTGGTTTGGGTACATAGGAATTAGATAATGGTATTTTAAAGCTTTTTTCAGTATCTTGTAATACTTAAAATTGTTATATGTGCATTGCTAATAGATGTTAAAATTTAAACATTTTGGTTTTAATGTTTATAGGCTACATTATGGGCACACTTAAATCTATACGGCCAATCACCATTAGAACTAATAAGTAAGGTGGATAAATGGATAAATAAGGTCCTCTACTTTCCTTTTAGGGCTGGGATTTAGCTCAGTTGGTAGAGTGCTGCACTGCACTCTCTGAGGTCCCGAGTTCAATTCCCAGCACCGCAAAAATGGGAGAAGGACCTGGCAATCCACTCCCAAGTCAATCCTGAAACAGTCTGCCACTGAAAACCCTATAGGGTCGCTATGAGTTGGATACTGACTTGACGGCACCTAACAACAACAACAACAACTTTCCTTTTACTGTCAGAGTGTATTCCTTAAGGTTAATGGCCAACCTTTATTAACAATATAAAAATTTCTTCATGTCTAATCCCATTATATCAATAATGTAGCCTATAGTAATTTACCAACAGTTAAAAGCACTTAACCAGTGTATGGATATATACATATGTATGTGTCTGTATATAAATATATGTTTCTAAAGCAAGGTTCCAAGATTTCTACATAAATGTTACAACAGTCAAGCCTAAATTGGACAACAAAACAAGGATGGTCCCTTTGTCTGTGGGCAATGGTCATCACAATCATGCTGATAAAACAAACCGATAAGCTAACCGTGGGACCAGAATTGAAAATCTGTATGTCCCATGACATAATGAAGCTACTAAACACTCATGGCCAAAACTGGCTCTTCAATAGCCACAATATACAGTACCAGGTACTCCTATGTAAAAACCCCTACCTGACCATCACTGCTATAAAGGCCCTTAACTCTGCCACTTACCTGCCCACCAAACTAGATCCACCATCATGATTGCTCAGTGACAACAGATGAGGCATACTCTAGCATACCAGATCTCCAAATGGCTCCTTTGTCTGATGCTGAGTATGTCCTTTTCATGGATGGAAGTAGCTCAGTCAGAGAGAGAATCCACGACTCTGGATATGCTGTTGTTACCACTGATGAGATGCTCCTAGCTGGACCTCTTCCACTATAATAGCTATAATAGCTATAATAGCCAAAATTCAACCCTGGATTCATCACTCCCGAGTAAAACATTCACCCTGAGAACTAAATGTGACACCTAACCCAAAAGACCCTCTAAGGGCAACTATGCTGAGACAACACTCTCAAAGCCCTGCTCTTGTCCCTCTGGAAGCTGACAGGTCAACGCACAGCTGAAGAAGTTAAAGGAGGTGGAGCTCTCAAAAAGAAGGACTCATGATCAGTTGTGCTGCTTGGTTATCTGGAACTGTGCATTCACTGCTGTTGTTCGTGTATAATCAGATTTGTATTTATTTTTGGTATTGGTCTTGCTGACACTGCCCCAAGGGACTGGGATATCTGGCAGAGATGCTTGCTTTTTTACATATTGGGTGTCATCTCACTTTTCTGTGTTCTCTTCTCCTTAAGGTAAATACAGGACATTGGGACTTTAAACTGACCATGTACAAACCTAAAGATTCAAAGTTAGGTGCCCAAACTAATTGATCAAAGTAATCCATGGGACTGCTCATAAGCACTCTTGAAAACTTTGGAGACTTGCTTAATTAATTCATTAACTATGTTCATAACACAGAGGATCCAATTGATACAATCATATCACATATTAATGTGTAATGATGTTGTAAATGTATGTTCTGCACAAATAGATGAAGAATCATCCTGATACAAGAAAAAGGGGGAAGGTTGTAGAAAATTTAAATCAGAAGATGTCATGTTTTCTTAAAATGTAATTACTAGAACTTAATGTTCCTTGTTACAGACTTGCTAAATTTATCTTGCTCTATAGGTAAAACATACATTCCATTCTGTGAGTCACCTCTTGTCTCCTTGAATCTTATCTGCCTGTTCCATGACAACTTCCACCCTATGAGTCACTGTCCAACTTCTTAAGATTGCTAAACTTAGTCCATTGTCTGTCCTCTCCACCCTGTTAGCCACTTCCTGGTTTCTTACAATTGCTAAACTTAGCTTATTGTCTGTAGTTTCCACCATATTAGCCACTTCCAGATTTCAGGTCCCATGTAGGCAAAATCTACCTATTCCATAACTAGCTTAATTCAGTTGAAGTCTTGCCTAACCCACCTACAGATGGACATGTGGGCTGTGCATGTGGTTTCAGTTGACCACCCCCACCCTATAAACTATATAACCCCAGGAGAACTAAAGTTCGGGGTCAGTCCTGAGAGGACCCATTTCCTTGGGCTGACCTTGCTAGAGCAATAAATTTTTTATCTTATGGGACTCTTAAGTCTCTTGGAGTACTTTCTGTTTTCTACGGTGCTTCAGTGAGACCAAAGGTAAATGATTATTATCCAAGAGTTGGCAGAATGACAGGTACTCAACAGGAGGAGAGGCCATGGGATCTTTAAAGACATAGGGGCAAAGTTACCTAATAGGAAAATATACACCTCAGGTCTATAGAAAACACACACCAAAAACAAGATGAAGAAGCTCAATGTTTTCCACACCTGATTAGTATCAGTATTGGATGGTTGGTGGTAATCTGTTAGAAATTTGGCAAATGGAAGTTTAAACAAATTAATATTATTATTATTACTTTTTTTGATTGTTGAGACAGGGTCTTGCTCTGTAGCTCAGATGGCCTGGAACTTGCTATGCAGACTAAACATGTCTTCAACACGCAGTGAATCTCCTGTCTCCCAAGTCCTGGAATGCCAAGCATGCACCACTACCTCCACCTTATTTCATCTCATTGTTATTGACATCTTTAAATTGTATGTACTAGGCAGGCACATCAGGATATTTTGAAGTATATATAAATGAGATAGTAACTAAATAGAGTTACATATATAAATTATTTTAGATAAGTATCATTTTTATTATTGTTCTTCAATGTTCCTTATTACGTATGGGTCTCATTATGACATTTTCATAAATGCATTTCATTGCACTTTGCTCATATTCATTTCCTCCTTTCCCTCTCATGACCCGACTCCCTCATCTCCTTTCTCCCTGCCAATGATCTTCCTTCTATTTACATGATTTTTTTTTAATTTAGCATATCTATATTTATGCATGCATCCCTATTTTCCCATAAGGGAAAAATGCATATTTCCTTTCTTTTCTCCGATTATCCTTTCTTCTTGCCCTCTCCCCCTTTTCCTTAGTCTATGATCTTTCTCTACTTAGGTCCCATCTGTTTTGTGATTTATGTTTTAATAATGAATATATATTGAAGTCTAACATCTATATATGAGACAAAATATATAATGTTTATCTTTCTGGGTCTGGCTTATCATGCTTAAAATGATAATCTCTAGTTCCATCCATTTTCCAGTAAATGCCATAATGTTGTCCACCTTCAGGCCTGAATAAAACTCCATGGTATATAACCACAATTTCCTTATCTACTCACCTGCTGATGGGCACCTAGGTTGATTCCACATTTTGCCTATTATGAATAACACTGCAATAAACATGGATGAGCAGGTATATTTATGGTATATGGATATATATGTCTTCAGATATGTTCCCAGGAGTTGGATTACCGGGTCATATGGTATTTCTACTTTTAGTTTTTTGATGAACTTCCATACTGATTTCCATAGTGGCTACACTAACAACCTGCATTCCAACCAGCAGTGTATAAGGGTTAATTTCTCTTCATATCCTCATGAGCATTTGTTGTTGTTTGTTTGGTTGATGACAGCCATTCTGACTGGGGTGAGATAGTATCTTAGTGTAGTTTTGATTTTTATTTCCCTGATAGGTAAGTATGTTGAACTAAAACCATCTTAGGTATCACCAAAAGCAATCTACACATTTAATGCAATCCCTGTCAAAATCCCAATGTCATTCTTCATAGAAATAGAAGAAACAATCCTAAAATTCATTTGTGAGCAAAAAGACCCTTAATCACTAAAGTGACCCTGAGCAGAAAGAACAATGCGTGGGGCGTCACCATACCTGATTTCAAATTATACTACAATGCTGTAATAACAAAACTCTGCATGGTACTGGCACAAAAACAGACACATAGACCAATGGAACAGAATATAGGATCCTGAAATAAACCTATGCAGCTACAGCCATGTGATAGTTGACAAAATGCCAAAAATGTAAGTTGAAGAAAAGACACCCTCTTCCACAAACTGCACTGGGAGAACTGCATATCATCATGCAGAAGACTGAAATTAGATCCCTTTCATACCTTGTACCAAAATAAATTCAAACTGGGTCAAAGATCTTAATGGAAAATCTACAGTTTTGAAACTGCTAGAGGAAAAGAGGGAAAACACTTCAAATGTTGTTGCTGTTGTTGTTAGGTGCCGTCGAGTCGGTATCCAACTCATAGCAACCCTCATAGGGTTTTCAATGGCTGACTGTTTCGGGATTGCCTTGAGAGTGGATTGCCAGGTCCTTCTCCCATTTTGTGGTGCTGGGAATCGAACCCGGGGCCTTGGAGACTGCAGAGCAGTGCTCTACCAATTGAGCTAAATCCCAGCCCTCTTCAAATGTAGGCATACTCAAAAAATTTCTGAATAGGATGCCAACACACAGGAAACAACAGCAAGAATTAACAAATAGGATTTCATGACATGAAAAAGCTTTTTCACAGCAAAGGACACAATTATCAGAGTGAAGAGACAGGCTTCAGAATGGGAGAAAATATTTGCCAGCTATACATTGGACAGGAGATTAATATCTGGAATACAGTAAGAGTTCAAAAAATTAAACACATAAAAAACAATGTATCCAATCAAAAACATGGGCAAATAACTGAACAGACTTCCTAAAAGATAATCAAATGCTCAACAATCATAAAATATCATATTTGTGATGAAAACACTTTACGTACATATTACCATTTCAAAATTAACATTTGTGCACTATACTTACTGTGTGTACTATACTCACTATGTTCAACTAGTTATTTCCACAGAACTAAAATTTTGTAGGATCTGAACATTAACTTAAATTTTGTCCCTAAAAACAATATCCTCAAGTAACCACCACTTTGATCAATGATTCCAATATCAACTTTTGCAATCCCACCTGTGAATGAGATCATACAGAATGGATTCTTTTATTGTTTTAATAATGAGTAGTAATACATTCAGCATACATACTCCAAAGATTCTTGGTTCAGTGATTCACTGCTGAGAACTTTGATGAATCCAAACAAGAGCTACTGTGAATAATGCTACTTTGAACCTAGCAGTGGAATATTTTTTCAACATAACTGTAGTATAGGTGGTTCCTGAAGGGGTGTGAAATAACTATCATGATAATGAAGCAGATGGACTAGAGAATATATTGATATCTCTAAATATAACATGACATGAGGTAAGACTATAAGAAAGCTAACCATGCTGCGCCATTCCAAATGCTTTTGGCAGTTAAGACATGCTACTGAGGGTGAATAATTGCATGCTGGATCTGATCTCATTTGCTGTTGGAAGCTAAGGAGGGTGAGGCCTGGTTAGTCCTCAGATGGGAGACTGCCTGGGAATACCAGGTGCTGTGGGCTTGGAAAAAGGACCCAGGAGCCCATTCCTGAAAGAATCAGCCATTGAAAACCCTATGACTAGCAGAGAAGCACTGACAATAGTGCCAGCAATGGCACAGTGTCAAGGAGTATTTCATATGTTGTACATAGTGTCATTGCGGGTTGGAATCAAGTCAATAGCCCCTAACAATTAAAACAACAATAACAACAGAGGCTGAATAATTGTACAGAGGGAAATCACCCACGTAAGGAAACTATTACAACTAGAAAGAGACAATGGCTAGCATGTTCCACCTCTGATATGTCATGAAAGGTAAATAAAAAGGATTAGGAGGAGTTGGCATTTCAGTTGCCATAGCTAGGGAGTCCTTAAACTAGGAGAAAAAATTAGATCTGGAATGGACAGAGCTTCCTGGAACCAAAGACTTGGAACCTATAGGGAAATTCACATGGTGAGGAAGGAGAAGATGGATTAGTAGAAGATATCCAGCAGGTCCAATTGTTAACACTGAAAAAGAGAAAGGAAGCAGGGCCTGTCAGGATCATTTGAAAGCAAATGTGGCAAGACTAGTTCCAAGCTGTAGTTCCCAGGCAAATGACTATGCAGAACCACATCCTGTGCTTTAGGATTTCTTAAAGTCTTTAAGGCCTCAACAATAGTTCACTGAAGGGTGTTGATGGCTGGGAGGTGCAGGTGATTCTAACTAAGACCCCTGTTGAGGAACACCAGACTTCATGGGGGGAACTTCCCAAACCACTCCTTTGAGGCTGGCTCCAGGTAAAGGCCTTATGAGGTGACCTGAGGCCCCATGTAGGATTTCAGACTTATTGGTACAAGTCATGGGATCCCTTCATGCTGCACTGGACCTTGTCATCATTTTCCAGTATACTGTCAGCTACTGAATCTAAACAGTGGTTCAGCTTTATCTGAAATGCACAGCACATGCCCTTCTGAGTACTCCTGCATGGTCATTCCTACAGTGCTGATATTTGCCACAGAGTGGTGGGCAAGCCTTTCCTCTGTTATCCTGGGACCCTCTGCAAAAAAGGATTCTTTCTACAGCTGATGTAAATACTAACCTCTACGTGTCATATGCCTGTAGTCATAACACTGTGTCATCCAATCCCATCAGATCTTGGTAGCTAAACAGGGTTAAGCCTGGTTAGTATAAGGATGGTAGACCGACTGGGAAAACCAAGTACTGTAGGCTTGGGAGCAAGACCAGGAAACCCACTCCCAAAACACAATCAGCCATTGAAAACCCTATGAATTGCAAAGAAGCCCTAACAATAAAGCTTTGCCTGTTGTATGTAGAGTCGCAATGAGTTGGACACGACTCAATGGCACCTAACGACAAGTGTGTTACACATAGAGAAAGCCATCTGAAGGTTGTACAAGTGCACCTAAAGATGGGATATAAACCCACACACAGTACAGGGACCAAGCACAGCTGGGAAATTCATGGGACCCTTATGGTTGTGAATGAGGTATATGTGTATTACACCTCACAAGGTTATTGAGAACACGGGGCCTATGTCTGTCAGGGAGGGATGCAAATACGCCATCACCTGTTCTGGACACTGCCACAGACCTCTTCAAAGCATGTCCGTGCAAGCTAGCAATAGCTGAAGCTAACATGGCCTCAACAAGATCAGTGTCATGTATGGGCACACTCAGAGAATGGACATTTCAAATTGCACTCATTTCACAAGGACAGTGAATTACAATGCTACTTCATCTGCTTTACAACTCACCAGAGACTGGTTTAATTAAAATAAAGAATGGGTTGCTAAAGCAGCAGTTAAGGAGTTGAAATGAAGGCAACATGCACAGGTGGAAAAAGTCACTCTGAAAAGCCATCAGGTTATTAAATAAAGAGCCCACTGTCAGGAGCAAGTTGTTGGTCAGGGCACACTCTGAGGCATCTTATACCACACAGATGATTTACACTGCTCTTTGTTGTACACCACAACCAGATGGTCCATCCCTATTGCTGAAGACATCATATGCTCTAATTGCAGAACATGTAGAAATCAAATTTGCATTTAGCTAGACTCCCCACTGCTGGCCAGTATACATAGTGCCAGAAGGGGATTTGGCATTCTCCTGGGCAGAACTGTCAATAATATTCCTGCTCGGTTACGGGAGACATGTTTACATTCTCCCTGTGCCAACCAGGATGTGCAATTGTGGCATGATGGTTATGGGTGCAAGTAATGACACTCTGATTGTTTTTAAAGTCTGCTCCACCAGAGGGATCCCATTCTTGGTACTGTAAATCAGGACAAAAACTTGTTAGGAAGGTCATGGGACCCAGAGGGGAAGCTAATGCTAGTGCTAACATTTTGTTAGATGTATATGATGTAGCTGACTCCACCAGATGCTTGTAGTACAATGGTACATCAGCACTCAAATTGCTCAGTGCTCAAACATCTTGATCCTTGACCAGTATTTGGAAATAATTTTGGTTTGGTGTTTGCCCATTGCATGTTACTTGAACCCCTGTTCTAAAACCTCTTTGAGATGGCATACTTCGCCAAATGCCTCTCTGTGAAAAAAAGGGGAAAGTATTACTTAGTCCATTTCGTGCAATAAAGGCCTGTGGTGTTCCTGTGTTCATGATCTCTTGGTGGTTTTTAAATATATACATATATACCATATGGTTATCAAGGTACCTGTGAAATTTTCTACTGATAAAAATTATGGAATGAAGGAAACAGTAAGAACAACAGTTAAATTGAACAGAAAAACTACTCAGTAGGTGAGTGGCATGTGTGCCTGACTTAGCTGCTGTATGTTGACAATATCAACAATACTAAAACATAAAAAGGCCATTAAAGTAGCTGATATCTTGAAAGGAGTAAAAACAGTAACACAGCAAAGGTGTCAAGTTTTGTCTCTGGTAGAGTCCATGGGCCTGCAGGTTGATACCAAAAGGGAGTCTTTGCCATTTAAATCTTGGGATGTAACTGCGAGGCAGAGTACTTGCCTAGAAGTGGAAGACCATGGCTTGGAACTCCAACACTGTCACAGAATTGAAATAAAAGAAAATAAATTGATGTTGTTGTTGTTAGGTGCCACTGGGCTGGTATCCCACTCATAGCGACTTACATACAATAGGCAGAACACTATTGTCAGTGCTTCTCCGCTATTCGTAGTGTTTTCAGTGGTGGATTGATTTTTGGGAGTGGGTTGCCAGGTCCTTCTCCCAAGCCTACAGCTCCTGGTATTCCCAGGCAGTGTCCCATCCAAGTACTAACTAGGCCCCAGTCTGCTTATCTTCCGAGATCTGATGCTACAGTGCTTTGGGTGCAGACTGATGTAGCAGAGCAACACAAAAATATGAGTTATTAAAGTTTTCTGGGAAAAGGAAATAGATACAAAAATATATATTTTACTCGTACTTTAATGAGGATGCATAAGATGTTTTAAGCTTTGATAAAGAATTCAAAATATGAAAGCTTAAAATGCACCAGAAGCCTCTCTTAATGGACATACAATGTAATAACAGTGTGATATCAACAGTATAGAGAAGAGATGTAACCACAAAGATTTTTCAATGGGACTGAAGTTAATTTGTAACATGTTTGAAATAGTGTGATGTAGATAATAGTCCTGAAATATGATCCCTAGGCTAAGGACAAAATTCAACCACTGAAAACTCCAAGACAGTTGCTAAGAGTCAGATCAGACTTGAGAGCACTTAAGAAGGACAAAGTAAATATGTGTAAGAGATAAACAAAGGAAAATGAGAAAGTAATCAAGGGTGATTATTATAACATAAAAAAACCCTAAAGTAAGCAATAAGGGAAGACAAGTATGAAAAATCAATTGGAAATTTATAAGACGGTCAGAAATGGAAATAAGAAGGACATTGTCATTAATCTCTTTAAATATTGTTAGATTAAATTCTCCAATAACAAAAAAATATTGGCAAATGGGATTAAAACTGATTTGATTCATGTACATTCTGTACACAAGAGATTCTTTTCAGAACTAAGGACACAAACATGTTAAAAGTTTAAAAGTTGGAAAAACCATATATGCAAATGGGGATGAAAAGAAAGCACAGTGGCCATAAATATATTACTCAAAATGTAATTTAAAACAAAAATGCCAGGAGAGAAAGAAAATACAATGTATACCAAAATTTTTCATAAGAGACAAGGAAGTCACCATTTCCAAGGAAAATATAATAGCAAATATATTTCTAACTTACTTCATGTTTTGGAGATACAAGAAGAAAACATTGGTAGAATTGAAGAAATAATAGAAATCAACACAATTGCTGGACGTGGTGGAGCATACCTGTAATTCCAGCAACTTGGGAGGCAAGGGCAAGACGATTGCAAGTTTGAAAGCAGAGGCAGTCTGTGTAATTTATTGAGACTTTGTCTAAAAAGTAAAAAGGGCTGGGGGTGCAGCTCAGTGGTATAGCACTTACAAAGCATACAAACACAAGGCCCTGGGTTCAATCCCCAGTACTGCAGGAAAAAAAGAAAGAAAGAAAAAACATTTAAAAAAGAAAAAAAAGAAAAGAAATCAACACAATTAGTGTAGGAGAATTCAATTCCTTACTTTCAGCCAAAGAAAATATAAAAGAATTTTAACTAGGAAATGGGAATTAGAAAATCTTGTGTATCAAAGAGATGTAATAGGCAGGTAGAGAAGAAGACACCACACAAAAACATTAACACATAATCTTTTCAAAACCTCATGGAATTTTTCTCCAAATACATGAGGTGTTAGTTACAAAATAAATTTTATCAAATTTTAAATGCTGGTATTCTTTTCTAGGGCTGGGATTTAGCTCAGTTGGTAGAGTGCCGTGCTGCAGTCTCTGAGGTCCTGAGTTCAATTCCCAGCACCGCAAAAGTGGGAGAAGGGCCTGGCAATCCACTCCCAAGGCAATCCTGAAACAGTCAGCTCTTGAAAACCTTATGAGGGTCGCTATGAGTTGGATACCAACTCTATAGCACCTAACAACAACAACAACAACAACAACATTCTTTTCAAATATTGGGAAAAAAACTAAAAATAAATGATGGAAGGAAAATCAGAAAAACCACAAATATGTGGAAAGAAACAATATGCCACTGAATGCACACTCTTTTTAGAACTAAGATACTATTAAAAGATTTCTGTATACACTATGTGGTCTCAATATTTCATGCAATTCTTACAAATACTTTTTTCATTTTTTTTAAAGAAATAGAAAAAGCAATCTTAAACATATGGATTCTCAAAGTCCATGAAAAGTATTGAAAACACTCATGTGTAAAGGTACTAAAACAGTTTAATACTAACATGAAGGCAGACAGATACAATATGGGACAGAATGGAAAGCACAGTAACAAGCCATGTATGGGTAAATGTGTACATGGCTACACACTGGTGTTCCTTGCAGCATTATTTAAAAAATACATTTGGTGGAAGCAACTGAAATTTCCCCTGACATAAAAACAATCTGGAATATACATACAAAAAAATATAGTTGTTGATGTTATTGTTAGGTGCTGTCGAGTTGGTACCAACTGACAATGACCTTAGGTACAATAGAACAAAACATTACCCAACATTGTGCCATGCTTGGCACTATGTCAGTGCTTCTATGCTATTCATGGGTTTTCCATTGCTGTTTGTTTTGGGATTGTTTCAAGAGTGAGTTGCCACCTCCTGGTTTTGTGGTGTTGGGGGATCAAACCTGGGGCCTTACAGAGCACAGAGCTGCTCTCTACCAAGTGAGATAAGCTCTAGCTCCAAAGGAACATTACTGAACCTTAAAATGTAAGAAATATAATATCAATGATACATATAAATATTACAGACATTGTGCTAAAGGAAATAAGCCACTCACAAAAAGACGGACACAACATAATTCTATCCATGGAAGATAGCTAAAGATGTCAAACCTTTAAAACATAAAATAGAATGGCAATGCAGATAACTTGGAGGCAGATGCAAAAACGGATTGCTTTTTCATCCATGCTGAATTTTGGTTTCGAGAGTTGAAAATATTCTAGTACACGCTGCATAACAATTTGAAGGGACTGAACACTACTGAATTTAAGGTGTTTTATACAGAGCTGGGTGCAGTGTCACATGCCTGTAATCCCAGCGACTTGAGAGTCAGAGGCAGGAGGAACAAAAGTTTAAGACCAGAGGCAGTCTGCATAATTTAGTGTGCCCTGTCTCAAAAAAAAAAAAAGAAGAAGATGTTTTATACAGAAAATTTTGTTATATGGTTTTGATCACAGGTAAAGAATAACTCTGAGATACTAAAGTATAAAAATTTTCTAAAGTTACCCAAAACAATTAGCCATTGAAAACATTGAGAGTCACTATGAGTTGGACACAACTGGACCGCACCTAACAAAACAACAATTAAATTAAATAAAGACTTCTCAATCCAGGCATGGTGGCACGCAGTTGTACTCCCTGCAATCACTGTTCAGTTGCAGGATCGATGGATGTTCAAGACCAGTCTGGCCTACATAGCAAGTTCCAGGCCTGCTGGGCTTCACAGAAAGAAAGGAAAGAAAATAAAGAAAAGCAAAGGAGAAGAGGAAACAAAAGGAAGGGAAAGGAAAGAAAAGGAAAGGAGAGGAGAGGAGAGGAGAGGAGAGAAGAGGAGAGAAGAGGGGAGGGGAGGAAGGAAAAGGGAAAGGGAAAGGGAAGGAAAAGGAAAGAAAAGAAAAAGCATCCTGAATAAGTCTAATTTGCTCCTGTGGCTACATATGTATGAAGAGCATGTATGTGAAATTACTGACATTCAGTGTATTGGACAAAACATTCACAAAAATCTATTCAAATCAGTGATACAGTTCTCTGATGAGGTAATTATAAAGAACGAATATGTAAATATTTGTGGAACTGCTTTATGATAGCATTAACATATTACAATGGCTTAACCTATACAGGTCTTCTAAACTGTGCACAAATATTTGAAAGTCTACAAGGCAATAAAAATGTGCAGATTATACAGACCCTCACAGGCAAAGGGAAGGACATTCTCAGTCACTGTCAAGGCACAGGGAACTCCTTAGAGAGGGAGGAGGATCATAGAGGCCAAAAGAAGCATAAGAAACATAAGGAAGGATGTGCCTTTTTCTACTAGGAAAGGAGAAAGGTAGCCTCCTAAAAAATCATTTCCACTAAAACACTTAATCCACACTGTAAAGCCTGCTTGGACCTCTCACCTTGTCTTCTGATTCACCCATTCCTACCTACCTGGGGATAAGTCTACTGTCCCTTGTCTCTTCACATTCCAAGGCTTTTTCCTTTGCTCCAGAAAAGTGATCAGGTACGGCTTAGAGACAGCATGACCTGTTTATTGGAAAAAGAAATATGAATATTTCTATCCCAGTACCATGCTTAGCAGGAAGGAGAAGATATCACAGCAGAATATAGAGAGTTACTTCCCTAACACTCTTTTTTGACGTGGTACTTGGAGTCAGGGCTGGACACAGTCTGTGCAAGTGCTCTACTTTTTATTTTTTACCTTCAGACGTGGCCTATATTTCAGTCTGCCTCTGGCCTACAACATGAAATCTTCCTGCCTCAGTCTCCTAACTCAATGGGGGTGGTTCCACCCCCATTGGTGGGTTCCACCATACATGGCCCCAAATGTTTCTTGACAGACACAATGGAATACTGAGGAATTATTATTATTATTATTATTATTATTATTATTATTATTATCTTTTTGCAATGATACTGAAATCAAGGTTAAAGGGGAGATATTGGACTTGATGTGGGCCACAATTCTTGAAGCCACTAAATGTCTACAATCATATTGTAGGTCAAAAAACTTTATACCATTGACTTTCTAATTACCAATAATAAAGACTGAAGGGTGACAATCCACTCAAGAAAGGAAGGAGGAGGTTGAAGAAACAAAAAAATATGTATATATAATGACAATTATCTTCTTAGATATGTCATCCAATCCCCAAATTTTTCTCTCAAAGTAGGAATTTGAAACTTACTGCTGTAAAGGAGAAGGAATTCAGAAGGTTCATAGTAAATTTAGAATTCTGTAGGGAAATGGCCCTCACCCAAGGAGACAAGGTTTCTGTAATTCTCCAACATCACATCCCTATACAAATTCCACTGAGCAGGGTCCAGGCATTCCAGCTCCTCTGCAGAGAAATCAACAGCCACATCTCTGAAGGACAACAGTTCCTGAAACAAAAACAAATGAATAAATACCATGCAGACCATGCAGTCACTGATAAAATTATTAATTTGACCCAAAATGAAAACAGAGAATTAGGAAAACGGGTTAGAACACAAGTGACCTTAATTGTTCAATAAGATCATTACTAACACAGAAATATTCTCTCATATACTGTTTAACTTTGAGGAAAGATGATGAAATATCCACTAAAGCAATATAGATACTGCACATTCATGAACTATAAGGTGAAAAATTAAGTCATATATTCTCAGTGCTAACTTTCTATAATACAAGAGAAATTATTTATATTATTGAGAATCATAGTAAGAAAGAGGGATATTTCACAACATAACCATGAACAGAAAATTTAATTAGAATGGAATATCTAACTCAGTAGAACCTAACTCAATATATACCAAGCTCCTTAGGGATGCCAATGTCAGTGTTCCCTGGGGCACAATTTTACATAGCAAAGATACAGAATAACACAAATGGAAGGATTCATAGATGAGTTAGATTTGCAGGAGTTTTACCAAATTTACACAGTTTCACAGGAAGAACAGCAATAATCTTTTTCCAAATTTAAAACACATTAAATTTCCTTCTAATAGTTGGCCATATTTTAATGTATAAAATCCCAAAATAACTTATGAGGGGAGTGATATTTTTCCATATTGCTTATTTTTAACTGATACACAATAGCACAAAAGTTGCACATGGAATTAAGGCGACATGTCATATTTGCTTCCTGGATACACTGTGTAATATTTAAATCAGATTAAACACAAATTATGTCATTGTGGTGAAAACTCTCAAAATACTTTGTGCTAGCTTTCTAAAGTCTGCCTTCTATGTTTTTTTTATTATTTTTAATTTTTTTTATCTATAGTCATTATTCCATGCACTACTACCCCGGAGCTTCTTGTTCCTCTTTAATTGCACTTTTGCACCCATTGATCAATCTTCTCCTCCCCCTGATAATGTCCCTGCCCTCTGGTAATAACCAGAATAGTGATAGCCATTCTGTTCTCACCTTCCAAGACAGCAACATCTGTCTTTGGATTCCACCTGTGAGAGAGATCAGGCTTCCCTGGATACTCGCGGCCTGACTTATTTCACCTAACACGTAACTCATGTCACAGGTAACATTTCACATTTTCTATGGTTTTACCTTATTCTATTGTGTGCCTGTAGAATACTTTATTATTTTTTCTCTGATGATGGCATTTTCTCAAGCATTCATACACAGCACCAGCCTCCTGGCCCTGAACTTACCAGTGTATACACATCCAGCCCTGGCTCTCTGCCACAGCCTCCTGTGGCCATCTCTCTACCAAATGCTCTGAAAAGACATCCCTATGCTCCCTGACTTGGAACTATTTCTGGTATTCGGGACCCTAGAATAGCTCAGTACAAGCAGGCCACCTCTGTGGTGGCAGTGAAGTAAAGATGTGTATGTTCTAACTACAGGATACTTTGGAAGGAAATCTGACATGGCCCATGACCTCTGGGAGGCCTGCCATTACTTTTGTCTCCTCTTCTGGACTTCACTGCACTTAATATTACCTCTACTCAAACCTGCATCTTGAGAATCGGCCCCTAAATGGAACAGAAGAGTGGGCATGCAAGGCCCTCTCTCTCTAGGCTTAAGCTGAGATCATCTCAGCACACACTCACTGGGCCCAGATGTATCCAGTTCACATTATTACTCACCTAATTTCAAGTAATCCAATGAAAACCCCCAAATGAGGGCTTTTCTCTATAGGAAGGGAAAAAATTTCATACCTCAATACAAAAAGCACTATCACTTTCAGAAAATGCATATCATGGCTTCTGGCATAGGATGGCTCTTCCTGACGAGGGAACAGCACTGGAGAAATTTATTATAGTTTTAGAACCATTTTCTTTAATAAATGAATCTCTTAGGCTTTTTACTTATCACTGTTCTTGTTATGGTTAACTAGTTTTGTTTATATATTTTTTCTTTATTACACAATTGGATTTTTTTTCTCTTTTGCCCCTTTCCTTTCGTCTTCTTAACATTCATTCCTTTTCTCCATCTTCCTTTCACTTCATCCTTGCTACTTCCTTCTTTCTCCAGTTTTTCTGCCCCACTTCTCTTTTATTTTAGGCAACTATTATTATTATTTTGACCCTAAATGATTTGTAACTTCATAGCTTACTCTATAGTACTGTCACCGTGTTCTGTTTTCAGGCCATCACTGGCAGAGTAGTTGGCTTTAATGGATTTTAGGTGTATTTCTGTATCTTCTTTGGTCAAGTATTGTACTTCACATCTGGAACTGGGCTGAGGATTGACCTTTCAAGAGAAAGCGACTCGGTAAGGAGATCCCCAAGTAAAACGGGAAAAGATGTTCTTCCCAAAAGATGCAGAAATCAAAAAACAAAACCAGAAAAAATATGAAAAAAGCAAAGCAAAATCTTTCCTCTAAAAGAAAATAATTCTTTAATTACTGAATCCAAAGATAGGCTTGCAATGTCAAGAAACACCAAAGTCTACCTGTAAAAATCAAAGTGGAAACAAGCAGAGGAGTGAAGTAAGGAAACCAATACAGAACCTAGGTAGGAAACTAACCAATGTGGAATACTAGGCACAATGGATGAGAAAGTCAGAAATGAAACTGACATTAAAAAAAAAAAAAAAGCCAAACAGACCAGGGTGCAGTGGTACATGTCTCAAATCTCAGTGACTCAGGAGG
The DNA here is from genome assembly GCA_007922755.1 of Pedetes capensis. NCBI lineage: Eukaryota > Metazoa > Chordata > Mammalia > Rodentia > Pedetidae > Pedetes > Pedetes capensis. The sequence continues at coordinate 211,446 of VMDO01001155.1, forward strand.
TGGAGGCAGGAGAATTACAGGTTTGAGGCCAGAGACAGCCTACATAACTTAGCAAGAACCTGTCTCATACAAAAAAGAAAAAACAAAACCCAAAAACATGGGGTGGGAGTGCAGCTCAGTGTTAGAACGCTTGAAAAGTATACACAAAGACCTGGATTCAAGCCCCTAGAACCACAAAATAAAAAAGCCAAACAGAATGTTTGAAAAGAAGTACTCAATTCAAATAACATCACCAGTAGACTAGATCAAGGAGATGTCAGAGTATCAGGGATGGAAAACATGGTTAAGGAAATACTACATACAGATATCAACAAAGAAAAGAAATAAAGAAGAGAACATGACCAGAACTTCTAAGAATTCTGGAACACGATCAACAGAACAAATCTAAAAATCTAGGGGGTACAAGAAGGAGAAGAAATAAAAACTAAAGGCACAGATAATCTATTTGACAAAATTATCTCAGAAGCATCCCAAATCAGAGGAAAGAAATGGTTATTCAAACACAAAAGCCATTTAAAAACTGAGAGGCACAGCCAGAAAAGAACATTCTCATGAAACATTATAGTTGAAATGCCAAAATTAAGAACAAGGAAACAATATTAAAAACCACATGAGAAAAACACCAACTCGCTCACAAAGGCAAATCCTTCACAATAACATACAACCTATCAGCACAAACCCTAAACACCAGGAAGGCAGGGTACAACACTTGTAAAGCCTCAAAACTACAGAACTGCCAACCAAGACTACTACACCCACCAAAGCTATCATTTAAAAATTGATGGACAAATAGAGACTTAAAAACAGCACACAATAATGGAATACATCGCTATCAAGCTAGCTCCAGGGAAGACTCTTAAAAGAGTCTTACACACACAGAAAGAAGAAAGACAATCTCAGTCATGAGAGCACCCAAAAGAATAAGCTTCATCAGAGGATCAGATAAACCGAGAACTAAGAAACCATCAGTCATGTCCAAATCGAAACACCAGCAAACCCTGAATATAAATGAGGAAGAAAAAAAAAAAAAGTATGCAACCAACCAGTTAAACACACAACACAAGAATCAACAACTCCACCTCAATTATAACCCTAAATATAAATGATCTTAATTCTCAAATTAAATGACAGCCTAGTACATTGGATTAAAAAACAATATTCAAAAATTTCTTGTCTGTAAGAAACACATATCATTGGCAAGGACACTCTCATAGATGGAAAATGAAAGGATGGAAATTGACATACTAAGCAAGTGGAAGACTAAAAAAAAGCAGCAGTATCCACACTTATATCGGACAAAATAAATTTCCAGTTTATATTAGAAGAGATAAAGACAGGTACTACATATTAATGAAATGAACAATTGATCAAGAAGGTCTAACAATTGTAAACATGTGTACCAATCAGTGCACCCAATTTCATAAAACAAACACTACTAGACATAAAGGGAAGAAAGGTCCATATACAATAATAGTAGGTGAACCCATTACCCCTTTCTCATCTAAAGAGAGAACATTTGACAAAATCATGAACAAACTTCAGAGTTAAACAGCACTATAGATCAAATGGACTTAAGAAACATCTAAAAAGTATTCTACACAAAAACATACTCATTCTTCTTGGCTGCTCATGAAACGCTCTCTAAAATAGATCACATGATTGGCCATAGACCAATACAGAAAAATGAAAATAATTTCATGTATCGTATCAGATTATAATGGAAAAAAGCTAGATATGAACAGCAAGAGAAATCACTAAAACTATACAAATCCATACAGATTGAAATGCATACTCCTAAATAATCAGTAGGTCTTTGAAGAAATAAGAGCAAATCAAAAAACCCCTACAATCAAACAAAAATGAAAATACAACCAGATTTTTTGGGATATAAAAAAAGTTGAAAGAGGAAAGTTTATCATATGAACAACTACATTAAAAAGTCAGAGAGAATTCAAATAAATAATTTAATGGTTCACTTCCAGGTATTAAAAAAATAAGAATAAGGATAATGCAAAATCAGCAGATGAAGAGGAATAATAAAGATCCAGGCAGAAATGGACACAATGGATACTTAAAATAAAATAAAATAAAATGCATTGATGAAACAAAAAGCCGGTTTTTGAAAAGATAGACAAACCCTTTATAAAACTAACCAACATAAAGAGAAGAAAGACTCTAATAAAATTAGAGATGAAAAATGAAGATGTCACATTGAAGGTGAAGGTGTGCCTGATTAACATCATGGTATTTTCCGTATCACATGCTTTTGAAAGCTGGAGATTGAATAAGGAAGATAGGAGAAGAATTTTTAAATTCTTGATGTTTTTGAAGTACGGTGCTAGAGATGAATATTGAATATATCATGGACTGCAAAAAGAACAAATAGATCTGTTCTAGAAGAAGTGCAATCAGAGTGCTCCTTGGAAGCAAGGATGGCTAGACTGTGTCTTATATATTTTGGGTATGATGTCAGGAGGGACCAATCCCTGGAAAAGGACATCATGTTTGGGAGATGGTGGGTCAAAAAAAAAAAAAAAAAGGAAGACCTTCAACTAGTGGACTGACATAGTGTCTGGATCAATGGGTTTAAATAATAATAAAAAATGTCATGTATCTGGCCCAGTGTTTCACTCTGTTGTACGTATGACTGCTATTTGCCAGAACCAATATGATGGCACCTACCAACAACAACATGACTCAACTATAACATTCTTGGGTATATATCTGAAGTAATCTAACTTAACATATCACACAGATACCTATCATTTTACTCCTGTATGTCTACTGTGGCACCATACATGATAGCCAAGAAATGAAATTAATCTAGATGTTCATCAACAGCTGAGTGGATAAAGAAAATGGATAAATACACCATGAAGTTTTATTCAGCCATAAGGAAAGTCAAAATTATGGCATTTCCTGGAAAATAGATGGACGTAGAGATCATTATTTTAATACACCAGGCCCAGAGAAACAGGGCATGTTTTCTCTCATATGTGGATGTGAGATATCAAAATATATACAATATTAAAACATATGAGCCACAAAAGTACAAGGGAGCCTATGTAGTGGGAGAAAAGCGACTAAAGATCAGGAGTTGTGGGCAATAAGATAATAGGGTAAAGGGTGAGAAGTATCCTGTTTTTCCCTTAAGCAAAATATTTTATACACACACACACACACACACGCACACGCACACACCTATACTTACACATGAAAGAAGGATCCAAAAGCCCATCCCTGAAAGAATTATCCATGCAAAACAGTGTGAATAACAGAGAAGCACTGTCAAAATAATGTTGGAAAATGAGCCCTCTACACTGGAAGATATTTAAGAAATGACTGGGGAAGAGTTGCCTCCTCAAAGTAAAGTCTATTGTAATAATGAGAATGGGGTAAAGCCCCTGGGATCTCTTTTGCTGATGTGGTATGATTCAACGTGAGAAGAAACAGTGTATGCAACATTGGGCTCAACTATAAAAAGACTGTGTGCATGGCCCAGTGTTGGGTAGTGTTTTGTTCTGTTGTATACAGGGTTACCATGAGTTGCATATGCCTCAATGGCACCCAACAACAAACATACATATCCCAAGCTACTCTACAATGGAGGAAGCCAGGGACCAGTCCTTTAGAATGATAAAGGTGGCGGCATGACCATTTTGTATGTCTTTGCTGTTAAGTGCTATCAAGTCGGTCTGATTCACAGTAACCCAATATACAAGAGACAAAACACTCTCTGACACTACGCCATGCCTGACACTATGTTAGTTCTTCTCTGACATCATAGGGTTTTCAATGGCAGATTCTTTGGGGAGAGGATTGTCAGGTTCTGCCTAGCCCACAGCAACCAGTATTGACAGGTGGTCTCACATCCAAACACTAACCAGGCTGACCCTGCTTAGCTTCCAAGATCAGACAGGATGGGATACCAGGGTGCTATGGCTACAGTCCTGTATCTTCTAGGAAAGTTATATTCAGCTGCTCACTACAAGGAGACACTCTTTCCATTTAGACTTCAAATCACCTTCCATTTTTACCTGTAACAACACTAGATGCTAATTCTCATATTCACATTTTTTGCCTCTTAAATAATTAACTAAAGGGTTTTCACCTAGTGGTCAGAACAAAATACTTTTTCACCTAATTTGGCTTATGATTCACTCCTTCCTCTAAGCCTATGATTTTTGGCCCAAACTCAGCATTAGACAAAAGATACCATTGTCTGAATCCTCTAAACAGAAGTTCTGACTTCTCGGAATAACATTCTCTGATCTGGGATCTGACTTTTCTACCTTCAATCCTGCTTTTCTCTGCCATGTTCTCTCTTGTTTTATATATGAAAGCCAGCTCTTTTCTGCCTCCCCATTGCAATGTATGGAGATTTTCACCCATAATAATACTTTTTAAGAATAAATTAAAAAGCTGGGCATGGTGGCGCATGCCTATAATCCCAGCAGCTCAGGAGGCAGAGGCAGGAAGATCGAAAGTTCAAGACCACAGGCAATCTGCGTAAGTTAGTGAGACCCTGTCTCAAAAAGCAAAAACAATGGACTGAGGGTGCAGCTCAGTGGTACAGCACTTGCAAAGCATGCAAGCTCAAGGCCCTGAGTTTAAACCCCAGTACTGAAAAAAAAAGAATAAATTAACTTCTTCCCAAGTCTGAATTTGCTTCATTTGAAAATCTAGACATATCTGAAGGACCATATCAATTACACTCTAGGAAAGAGTGTCAGGCCTCTTCCATGCAATCTGTAAACACATCTGCCTGTGGACCCCCAGCCTTCCAGTGCTCTGATGCTCATCTTAGTATAGAGGGCTCCTTCCATGGCTGGTGTGAGCAGCCTGGGACACCTGGAGGGGAGGCTCTGCAGGAAGAACTAACTGAGCCTACAATGATGTGTTTTGCAGGCTCAAGATGGGTCTTATAGTCAATGAGCTCAAGCCTCTTTCCTTCTAGGTCATGACTATTCACTTAATTACTTCTTTGTGTGTGGTACTGGGGGTCGAATCCAGGGCCTCATGCTTGTATGCTTTGCAAGTGCTGTATCACCAAGCTGTACCTCCGATCCATTTTTTTTTTTAACTTTTTTCGACAAGGGGCTCACTAAATTATGCAGACTGCCTCTGGTCTCAAACTTCCTATCTTCCTGCCTCTGCGTTCCAAGTCACTGGCATTACAGGCACGCACCACTGTACCCAGCCTATTCACTTAATTTAAAAAGAGAAGCAATCCAGTGTATTAAAAAGAAAAGTAAAATCATGCACTGTGGTTATAATTACATGGATGAATGAAAGTTTAAGGAACTTTCATTTCATAGTGTCAGAGGAAAAGTAAATTTATCTGTCCATTTATGCAACAATACTGTCATTTGATTACTAGTTACATGAAAAAACATTTAATACTCAACCAATCATAAGCAAACATTTCTGAGAGTTACCAAGGCCCATCAGATAGTATTCAGCTTTAAGCTTCAATGTCCAGATAAAAAGATCCAGAATAGAATTTTTCCTCAGTAACAAGCTTATACAGCAGAGGAACTGGTGTTTTATGAATCTTCTTAATTCATCACTTTGTCTGCCACACATTCTTAAGAAAAAAAAAAAGGACTGATTTTTCTACAGCCATAATTCAATAGAGATTTTGCTCATTACTTTTTTGTTGTTGTTGTTAGGTGCCGCCGAGTTGGTACCCGACTCATACCGACCCTCATAGGGTTTTCAATGGCAGACTGTTTTTTCGGGATTGCCTTGGGAGTGGATTGCCAGGTCCTTCTCCCACTTTTGAGGTGCTGGGAATTGAACTCGGGACCTCAGAGACTGCAGTGCAGCGCTCTACCAACTGAGCTAAATCCTAGCCCCCATTACTTTTTTACTGGTACAGAATTACCAAAATTAAGCCCTGGAATTCCATCTGAAAGCACTCCCAAAAATGAACAAACGAGAAACTTTTACATTCATTTTAAGAAAGAAAACAAACAAATAATTTCTAAATAAGGGAATATGAAGGTGGGGAAGGTAGTATTTGCCTGAATTCCCCACCACTCAGGAGGGTGAAGCAGGAGGATGGCAAGTTTCATGCCCTAGAGGCAGTCTGGCCTGCAGGAGTACTACTGTGGCATGAGACCCAACAAGATCTCTGAAGGTAAGCAAGGTCTGACCTGGTTACTACTTGGACGGGAGACCGCCTGGGAACACCAGGTGCTTTAGGCTTGGGAGAAGGACCCAGCAGCCCACTTTCAAAACACAATCAGCCACTGAATAACCTATGAATATCAGAGAAGCATTGACAATACTGTTTCACATGTTGTACATAGGGTTGCCATGAATTGGACATGGACTCGATTGGCACCTAACAACAATAAGAGAGGTAGGCTGAGGAACTTACAGAAACCCCCTCTCAAAAAGGGGGTGAGGGTGGGATATAAGAAAAAAAGGTTAACTTTTTAAATGACACCGAACTGTATGATAAGTCTTTGAAAGTGTTTTTCTATTTTTCAAGTGCTACTGAATACATACATTGCATAGCTAAGCAAAGCAGAATGTGAAGTTAGTGAAAAAATGTTTTGAGCCTGACACACCCAGAGAGAGTCAATACTAACTGGAACACAACCATGTTTGATTCCAAGGTCAAGGCAAGCCATGTTGGAGCACTGGGCAATCCCACTCCCATCCTGCTCACTCCAGGCTGGATGAGCACTTCCCCAGCAGACACTGGGGTGTCTGCCTGAAGTGATTTCTGAACATGGCTTCTTACATGCACACCCTGGGGAGATTTCCTGAGGACTTGGGGATAGTTTTCTCTTCTAATACAACTCTGAGACTCATTTGTGCCTTTCCACCAAATTAACTGGATCCAAGTCGTAAAACTCCAATGTGACTCTTAGAAAGAGAATCTCAATGTGCCAATAGATTGGCTCTTTCGAGGAACATATCCTGAAAAGTTATTCAGATCTGCAGGTTCACCAGTTGCTCCAGGAGGCTGCATTGCCCTAACTGTGGCTGCGCTGCAGGAGATGGCAGCTCAGGGACTGATATTCTCTAGAATCTCCATGAGACACAGCAGCTGGAGACACCTCCTGTCAGCTTCAGGCAGTTCTGAAATCCAGGACCAGGAAAAGACAGGACAGTGGCTGAGGATATCACCCTCTTAGGTTCCCTGAGGGAAACTTCAACCTCAACCAAAAGAAGTTCTGATAAGGTGTCTTCCTAGGGAAGATAAAAGAAGAAGTAGTATAAAGAACTTTTACCACGGAGGGGCAGGTGATTATTTTTAGCTTTCTCATGTAAATGTTCACAAACAAAACATGAATATTTTTAAAACTGTCATGCATAACATGGTGAAATACTGAATTAAAATACTATGTCAGTTTAAACGCTAACAGTAGGAATAGTTGATCATGTACTGAACTGGACAGCAGAGATGGACATTTAGGAAATAAGAGATGGAACTAAAATATTGGGGTGCAGGAGATAAGGCAGTCAGAAACGAGTCCTGGATTTAAGACCCCATTTCCCACACTTTAGGAAAAGTCAGGGACAATGGGTGACCTCTTTTGAGGATGGAGGGTCTGCAGACCCCATGGAATACAGCTCTTCCCTCCTGAGAACCCCATGAGTCTGAGTCCTACTGTGTCCTTCCCTATCTTCATGGCCCATTGTGTAGACAGTTGTGGGAGTAGGCAAAGGACTGTGCACAGAGTGATCTTGGCCACAATGAGGTCACCAAACAGGGACAGGACACACACTCCCAGTCTAAGCCCAGCCACCACCATGTGTCAGAGAGTGGAAGAAAAGATGAGCCGTGCCTGTAGTGGACAGCAGTCCCCAGACTCCAGAACTGACCTCAGTAAGGTCATGATGCCCACAGTCAGTTCCAAGCAGACCCTACCCTGTTTTAGAATGCATGGGACTATGAACTTACAATTTCCTGTCTTCTGGGTTTCCCAGTGTCATCTTCACAACTCCCCCAGCACCTGTGGGTCACACAACAACAGAGCCTGTGCCAGGGATACTCAGCCTCATAGACAGTGGATAACGAAGCAGAAATCAATGCACAGCAGACAGGAGGACCCAGGAGATTGGGGATGTATGGCCCTTCTCCTTCTGTGCAACCAATTGGACAAATGAAACCCCAATACTTCTGTTTGTATAAACTTCAGGTGTAGCTCCCTTAGGGTCTGAGTAACAGGTGAGGTGACTGTCGCTAGCTGACTAAAACCAAAGGCTCTTCATAGCAGCCCCTTTCAGACAAGGTTTATGACATGAAATCTTAATGTGCTGTTCACAGTGGAATTCAAAATCAACAAGAAAAGGAAACTAGATGTACATCAAATGCTTAAAAACTAAATACTGTAGTCCTCCCTAATCCAGCAACTTGTTAACTCAGTTGGGGTCACCTATCATTAACTATATTGGATCAAAGACACAGAATCACCCAAAGCACAAGAGCCTCTGAGGTATCAACAAAAGGTGAACGGTGGCTTCACTCTGTCACAATGTCTACATCATTCACCTCAATACCCAGGCATTATGTCATCCCCAATCATCTCTTGATGTTTGAGTAAGTACAGTAGACATTTTGAGTAATTTATATCTTAATCTACAGTTCTCCCTCAATTAATTGATGATATTTGAGGGTCGCTTAAACATGTTATCATGAGAGATGTAGAGAAGCCAAAAGAGAGGAAAGAAGGTGGCCAATGGCTCAGTGGATCAAAGAAGAAAAGCCCTACAAAATCAGGACATTGACTGATGCACGTGAAACCAAACAGGGGTAAGTGCTGGTTTAAAAAGTTGGCTCCTGCCCTCCCACAGAGGCAGTGACAAAGGGTCTCAATCCTTCAAGTGTTCACTTAAAATGATAGGGGAAATTTCCACACCATTTTCTTTGCTCATGAAATACTTTAATGGGCACTTGACTTATCCTCAGGTAGCAAACGCCTGAACTATCTCAACCTATGAGTGTGTTTTGTTCAAATCCTCACAGACCAAGGTTGAAACCTCATCCAGAACTGGGCTCAGAGGAGCCAGGACAAAGTTTAACATAGAGAAGATTTTTTTCACACACAGGATAGATGAAGAATACACAATATGTATACACAAAGTGGTGGCCAAAACTGCTTTCTCAGACACGAGTAGGTCCTATTGTTGAAATGTGCCTCCTCCAAATTTATACAGATGCCCAAGGAAATTGGGATATCTATATCCACACATCTCCCTTCTTTACCCTATTAGCACCCCTCTCTCACGTATCTGTCCTGAGATGATCTCTGATTCTTCATCCAATCATTATATGTTCACTAATGAGAAGGAGGAAGAACTGAGCATGAGGATAAAACATCTGAGAGGTCATCCAAGAACCCCAGAGGGAGGAGGAAGAGCCACTAAGCAGGTACAGAATAGCCTGTGAGGAACTGTGACCTCAGCCTGTATTCTTAGAGCCCCAATGCCTCATACAAACTACATATGAGTAGTCAAGGCATGAAGGAGGAGGGGCTAGTTTTTGAGAGGAGTGGCATTAAGGGAGGTGAGGAAAAGGTGATGGAAAAAAAAGAGTTCTGAAATTACAGAACTAGAAAGTTCCTGCTATAGGGGAGGCCAGCACTATTTGTTGGACATCTGAATTGGCCCTAGTAGCCCTGCACTTTAAGTACATGAGTCTCCTCTGTTACTCTCTTCATGACCAACTCCCATTCCTGGTAACTACACCACCACTAGTTCTATTTGAAGAATGTATACAGATATACTAGTGCTGAGATTATTCTTCCAAGCCCAGGGCTATATATCAGTGAGCAAAGATAATATCAAATAGAAACCCACAGAAGAACAGGAGGAAATGAGATCCAGGAAGGCCAACATGATCCCTGCTTGTAGTCAGAGCTATATGGTAATTAGATTGTAAACAAGACCTGACTTGGCAAAGACATATTTCAGATAAGCATAGTAAGACTGCATGAAGTTTTTGGAATTCATCCTGAGCTCAGAAATATACTTGAGTTTACATCCTAGTACAGAATTATACACACCTGAAAAATTGAAAAAAAAGTGAAACAATATTTACCTTGAAAGAACACAGTATTCTCTGGGATATTATTTTTCTACCCTATTCCTTTTTAACTGTGAGGCTGGGATTAGCTCAGTTGATAGAGTGTGGCTCTGCGCTGAGAACCCAGGGTCGATCCCCAACATGCCAAAGTGGAAAAGGACATGGCAATCCACTTCCAAAGAAATCTCAAAATAATCAACCATTGAAAACCCTATCAGATTTGCTATGAGTTGGACTCAACTCCATGGCACCTAACAAAACAACATTTTAATTATACATAACTTCATCAAGCACCTTAGAGGTGACTCCATCTGCATTATTAGAATTCTTGAGTTATAGCAACAATTACCAGATGGGATTGCATAAAATTAAAATAATTTTGCACAGCACAAGAAAAAATAGGGACAGCCTATAGAATGGGAGAAACTCTTTGCAACTACACATAAGACAGAAGAATGCTATCTAGAACATGGGAACAAGGAAAACAAATTAAATACCAACCTTCCCCAAATAATCTGATCAATAAATAGGCAAACAATTCTCAAAAGAAGTACAACTGGTCAATAAGTATACAACTTTGAACATATAAACTATTGAACATCCTTAGCTATCAGGGAAATGCTGATCAAAATGTAATCTCAGCCTGTCAGTATTGCCATCACCAAAAACCAAATAAAATGGAGAATTCAAAGATGTGGAGGTGGGAAGCTCTTATTTACATCTGGTGAGCTTGTAAATTACTCCAGTTGCTATGGAAGACAGTATGGAGGCTCCCAGAAGATGAACATCACAACATCCATTGGATTCAGCCACTCCACCTATACATATAGAACCAAAAGAATTAAAGTCATCTTACTACACAGATACTTGCATAACCAGGTTTACAGCAGTACTATTTAAGGCAGCCAAATAATGTAGCCTACCTTGGTATTAATCAAATGCCCAGCTAAAGAAACTGTGGTATGTGTACACTATGAAGTTTTAATTTGTCACAAAGTAGAAAGAAATTATTTCATTTGCTGGAAAATGGATGGAACTGGAGATCATCATGTTATGTCAAATAAACCAAACTCAAAAAATAATGTTGTTACAAGTGTGTAAAGGCAAGACATAAAGTGAGAAAAATATGTCTGCAGGGCACGTTTTTACTAATAGGCTAGTAATGTGTAACATATGAGGTTTTATATATTTCTAAGGCAAAACTAGACATCTCAAGAGAAGAATAGAATATATGAAAGAATTTTAACAAGCACTTCACAAAAGAGGAAACATTCCAATGACAAGGATGTATAGGAATATGTGTACAAATTGATACTAAATAGAGAAGTAAAAGTTAAAGGAAGAATACTGCATAATCACCAGGAAGGTAAAAAAATAAGAGATGTTAAAGGGTTAGAATTATCCAAAGGCCCAGGCATGGTAGCACACACATGTAGTCCCAGCACTTGTAAGGCTGAGGCAGGAGAATCAAAGCAAGTTCCACTGGTTTACAAAGTGAGACCCTATCTCAAAAAATGAAAGAAAAAAAAAGAAAGAAAGAAAGAAAGAAAAAGAAAAAAGAAATTGTCTAATTGTACTGCTGGTAGTATAAACTGGAGCCACTCACAAAAATGACTTGGTATTGTTGTTGTTGTTAGGTGCCGTCGGTATCCGACTCATAGCGACCCTCTATACAACAGGGGAAACACTATTGTCAGTGCTTCTCTGCTGTTCATAGGGTTTTCAATGGCAGATTGATTTTTGGGAGGGGGTTGCCAGGTCCTTCTCCCAAGTCTACAGCTTCTGGTGTTCCCAGGTGGTCTCCCATCCAGGTACTAACCAGGCCGGACCCTGCTTAGCTTCCGAGATCTGACGGGACCGGATGCCACAGGGCTACTGCTGCAGGTAGACTTGGTATTAGATGCAATGAAATGCCCTATGAACTATGAATTCATCTCCTAGGCAGAATAGAAATGTACAAAATCATTCTACAAAAATGTTCTAACAACTCTTGATGTGTTGGTTAATAATTGTAATCCAAGCACTAGGGAAGCTGAGGCCAGTCTGTGCTACATAGTGACGTCCAGTTCAGCAAGGGATACACAGAAAGTATTTCAGACAAACAAAAGATGCTCTAACACTACTGGGTTAAAAAGAAAAATGATACTAATTGTGAGGGAGAATGGGCAAAACAGTGATAGGAGGAAGGCATTAAGGTGTTTTGTTGAGCATCAGTAATTTCCCATTTGTTCATCTACCTTCCAGTTACATGGTACCTTCCCTTTGTGATAATTCATTGGCTTGTATAATTTTGATGTTTCTCCTCTTTTGGTTTCCTCCATAACATCAATCTGATAAATACCAGGTGGAGGGAAGAGCAGGAAGGCTGGATTCTATGGAGAAGTGCAGTTGGGAGCATGCTGGCATCCTGGATGTGGTAACTCTGCTAACTGTGAAGCCAGCTTCTTGGAAATTTTTAACATGTCAAAAGATAATTCCACCAACTCAGGAGGTGAAAGCAGGAGGATCACAGGTTCCAGGCCAGACATAGCCTGCGCAACTTAGCAAGACCCTTTCTTATTTAAAAATATTAAAAATGGGCTGGGGCTGGAGTAGTGGCAGAGCACTTGCAAAATATTTGTAAGGGCCTTAGTTTATCCCCCAGTACTGCAAGAAAAAAGAAAGAATTGTGTACATAAAATATAGACAGATTATAATAAAGTATCCCAGTAAAGCTGAAAAGAAATGGATGCATCTAAATTCAAAGGCAGAAACATTGTCTTAAACAGGCAAAACAAAAATGAGAGTAAGAAGTCATTAGATAAACTTCTTTGTCAATAGTTGAGAAAAGGCAGATATTATTAAAAAGGAGAATATAGGAATGACCATCTAAATCATAAAATTTGAAGATATTGAAGATGAACATACCACAGAATTTCAGCCATGACAAATGATGGCTTTTCAAAAACACAGTAGGCATTAAAATAGCTCAAGTCATTTGCAAAAAAGTAATTATATATCATATAGTCAAAAAATATATACATATATATAAGTATAATACATACATACACAGAGTTGTTGTTAGGTGCCTTCGAGTTGGTATCTGATTCACAGCGACCCTATGTACAACAGGCAAAGCACTACTGTCCATGATTCTCTGCTATTCATAGGGTTTTTAACCGCAGATTGATTTTTGGGAGTGGGTTGCTAGGTCCTTCTCCCAAGCCTAAAGTATCTGATGTTCCCAGGTGGTCTCCCATCCAAGTACTAACCAGTCCCAACCCCACTTAAGTTTCTGAGATCTGATGATGTCTGACACCACAGTGTATATATACACACACACCCTGATTCCAAACAGCCTCTCCCCTCACTATCTCAGGACCCCTGACTGCAACTCACCATTTCCCGGCACCACCGTGCCCAGGCGTCCTTCCTAGGAATCTCCCAGCACCGCCAGTCCTTGGTGTGACACACACACATATATATGGTCAAGCATCACTTCATGATGGGGAAAGCTCTGAGAAATGAAGTTAGCTGAGTCTGTCATTCAGTGAACATCATGCAATATGCTTCTACAAACTTAAAAGGTATAAAGTACTACACACCTACACTATATCTGATGCACACTGATGTAAATTTAAACCACCTCAAAGCAAATCATCACGATGTAGCACAGGACTATGTTACAAAGCAAACAGATCAGCAGAGACCTTGCAATGATGTCAATAAATAGAACCACTGAAATAAAGATAGAAACCTTTAAAAGCCTCTGCCTTTTAGACACATAAGTGACAGAAACTGAAATGTAGAGAAGTAGAAGACACCCTTTCCAATGGAAACGCCTGAGACAACAAGCTATCTCTGTGGCAAAAAACATTCTCTTATACCCTTGTCTGATGCAACATACTCAACCATTTTCAGAGATAATACATAAATATAAAAACAAATTTTAAAATATACAAAAGTTAGCCTTTACAAAGTAATACAGGACAAAATGAAAAATAAAGTATTCATAAATTGGACTACATGAAATGAAAATTTCTATTCATCAGCGCCAGGCATGGTGGCACACACCTGTAATCCCAGTGGCTCAGGAGGCGGAGGCAGGAGGATCACAAGTTCCAGACCAGAGGCAGTCTGTGTAATTTAGCGAGACCCTGCCTCAAAAGGTAAAAAAAAAAAAAAAAGAAAAAAAAAAAAGGAAAATTTCTATTCATCATGTACTTGTTTTTGTTGTTTGTTTGTTTGTTTTCGTTTGGAGAAAGGCTCTTGCCAAGTTGCACAGGCTGCCTCTGTCCTTGAGTTTGTGATTCTTCTGGCTCATCTTTTTGAGTAACTGCAATTTCAGATGTTTGACACCACACACAACTATAAATTAGTTGTACTGCAGTTTTGTTGTTGCTGTTGTTTTTTCCATATTGGGGTTGAACACAGGTCCTCATGCATGCTAGCCAAGCACACTGTCACAGAGTTGGAGCCCCAGCCTCCTTCTCTAATTTTTTTTTTTTTATTTTTGTTTTAAGACAGGGGCTTGCTAGCTTCCACTGTCTGCCTGTAACTTTGCACCTGAGATCCTCCCATTTCAGCCTCCCAAGTAGCTTGGGGGCTGGGATTTAGCTCAGTTGGTAGAGCGCTGCGCTGCAGTCTCTGAGGTCCCGAGTTCAATTCCCAGCACCGCAAAAATGGGAGAAGGGCCTGGCAATCCACTCCCAAGGCAATCCCAATACAATCTGCCATTGAAAACCCTATCAGGGTCCCTATGAGTCTGATACCGACTCGACAGCACCTAACAAGTAGCTTGGATTGGAGTTGTGTGTGTGGTGCTGCTGGGATTTCTTCTCTGCTTTACTTTCTTGGAAAAATGTTCACAAACAGAAAACAAATCCTTTTTCAAAAAAATGTCATTTGTAAACAGAAGAAAAAAATACCATGCACTAACTTTGTATGAAATGCAGCATGGCGAACAAATAGTTCTTAATGTTGTAGAGAAGGGAGGTTGCTGTGGGGAGAAGGGGGCTGGAGTTGTAGGAATTCATGCCAGACCTAGGAGGAGCTGGGCTGTAGCACAACGTCCTATAAGTCAGCTTTCCCTGCATTTGGGAAGCTCAAGAGAAAGCGGGGAGCCCCTTAGGAGGAAGGAGCCACGCAGACAGAGTCGGCCTCTCCCCTGAGGATCCCACCTCCACTGCACGATCTGGAGAGAGGCGTGGCTGTGGGCAGAAGCGGCGCACAGAAGACGCCAGGTGGTGGCTGAAGTCACTGATCAGGGACAAGCCAGGGCACCGGCGTCCCAGCTACCCGCTCTCTTCTCTCTGGACTGGCCATAGGGGACACACGGCTGTGCCACCACAGCTTACGACTGGGACAGGCGGACAGCAGCGCAGTCAGCAGGGATTTAGGGTCCCACCAGCAGCTCCAGCCGACTCCAAACAGCCCCGCCCCGCGCTATCTCAGGACCCCTGGCTGCCACTCACCATTCCCGGCCTCCGCAGTGCCCGGGCGTCCTCTCTAGGAATCTCTCAGCACCGCCAGACCGCAGGGTGATACCGACTAAGGCAGAGACAATAGGGACACCAAAAAAAAAAAAAAAAGACAGTCAGGCTAGAGACACACTCGGAAATGGCGGCTCAACACAAAAAGGTTCTGCCAGAGGTAAAAAACCCGCCTCCTCCTCTCTGCCTGGGTGCCTGATTGGACAGTTCTCAGCCACTGCCTCTGATTGGACAGGCCTTCAGGCCCTGCCTCACACCCTGAGCGACAGTAGATCACACCAACCCAAGACTGCATGAGGCCAGAGTAATAGACTACTGGCTGCAGTTGTTCTAAGGCGGGGCTTCCTCTCTATGGATGGATTGAACCTCCAAAGGCTGGTTTGCACTTACTGTTGTATGTAAGGCCAAAGTAGTTGCTGCTACAGTCGTGTATTGTTTCACATATTATTTATTAGCAAAAATCACCAGAGCTTTCCTTAGGTCCTTGTGTGGTTATCATTTAGTAGAGCTCTTCTACAACTACAGACTGTGTGTGCCCAGTCAAGGACAACTAAAAACTCCTTATTGGAAGAAGGTGCGTCTGACTCATGCCATGGTATTTTCAGTGGCATCATATGGTTGTGAAAGCTGGACACTGAACAAGAGAGACAGAAAAAGAATTGATGCTTTTGAATTGTGGTGCTGGAGACGTCTATTGAATATACCATGGACTGCCAAAAGAACCAACAGATCTGTCCTAGAAGAGGTACAACCAGAGTGCTCCTTGGAA
>VMDO01001156.1:0-96650 GCA_007922755.1 Pedetes capensis
ACCCAAATTTTTACCTCTCCCCAGCTCCAAGGGGAGAAGAAGGTGGTGGCTAAGAAGCCTCCACAGCATCATCATTGAGCATGTGCACTGTGAGCTGTCCTCAGGCATCTGCTTTGTCCATCTGCAGCAGAAACCTCTATTTATTCTTTGTCTTCCCTCCATTCCTTTACCCAGACACGAAACACTCCCCTTGCTCCACTTAGCATTTTTGCTAGAGTCTGAGAATACCACTGGGAATAAGTCTTGGTTCTGACCAGGCTAGGCTCCCAAGCTCCTACAGAAACAAACAGGCACATACTACAAACAACATGTGGTTCCAATCTCATCCAAAGACCCAAAGCTTTCTGACTATTCTTAAATACTTCCCCAAAATGAATTCCCAGTAGTCGAGCTTATGCTTATTTTTATTTCTCTACAGGTTCAAGTTGCAAAGCTGTCCTCCTGAAAGATTAGACCAGGGTACACTGAACATATACAACAGACTTTTGCCGACATGATTTAAGAAATACAGTATCTTGTTTTCCTTGTCTCTTCACCACTACTGAGACTATACTTTTAAGTGTGTTTCTATTTCTTCTTTGGTAATTGGCAGTTGAACATTTTGCTATTAAATTTTCTTCACAGTTTTGAAAGAATGTTCATATAAGAAATTAACTTTTCGTCTGTAACACTGAAGTATTTTCCTAATATTTGGTTTCTTCCCTTTTATTTTTTGTGGGTTTTTTCTTACATGTATGAATTTTAAATGTTTATATAGTAAAATCTGTGATAACTTCTGTATTTTTGTGACATATTTAGGAAAGCTCTTTCCATCTCCAAATTGCGAAATGGTTATGTGTTTTTTATTAATATGGTTTCATTGGTTATCTTAAATATTTAAATCGTGGGGTATGGTGGCACATGCCTGTAATCCAGGCCAATGAGGAGACAGAGGCAAGAGGATCATGAGTTTGAGGACTGAGGCAACCTGTGTAACTTAGCCATACCTTGACTCAAAAAAAAAAAAAAATTAAAAAGTGGGCTGGAGGTGCAGCCCAGTGTTAAAGCACTTACAAAGTATGAGCGAGGCCCAGGGTTCAACCCCCAAGTGCCACAAAAATACACACACACACACACACACACACACACACACACACACACACACACATTGAAATCATCTGGAATTTATTTTGCATGAGATCTGAGCTGGGACTCCAGTTATGTGTGCACACCATCACTCCTCCTGCCCCCAATAGCAGGCAATTTTTCTAGCACCGTTTATTTGGAAACTTCCCCTACTCATTTGTCTATGTTTGTATGATGTAGTCGCACAGAGAGACTTGGTGGCAGAAGGAACTCCATGGCAGTCCAGCATTACAGATTGGCCCCGAGTACCCAGACTGGCCACGTGGACTAGTAGGGGTTTGAGGTGTTACAACAGTATAGGAGAAAAGGTGATTAGGATAGGAGGAGATGGAGGAGGAGGGGACTGATAGTCCCAGTCTTTTCCCTCTGCTGCTGTAAAATCAACCACCTGCCTTGCCTTGCCCTGCTCTGTTACCTCTGGGAGAATCTGGACTCAGATTACTACATGTAAATTTTTACCTCACCACTTACTACCAGCATTGTAATCTCAAATGAGTTTCTAGGTAGTTCTGATCCTCAGTTCTCCTATCTGTGAAATGAGGATAATGGTTAATACTTATTGCAGAGCATCTTAGGGACCATTTAATAGGCTAATTGGTACAAGGCTCTTATCTGGATATCTGGCATAAACTGGTCTTAATCAGGATTTATTTATTTATTTATTTATTTATTTATTTATTTATTTTTGAGACATGGTCTTGAGACATAGCCTAGCTCAGTCTATAAACCAGGGGCTGGCTTCCAACTTGAGATATTCCTTCCTCAGTCCTCAGCCTACAAGTGTTGGGATTACAGGCCTGAACTATCACTCTTGGCTTTCAATTAGTCAACATTCCTATCAGTTTGTTTTTAAGGAAAAGTGCAGTCATCACTGTCACTTTCCTCAATGGAACAAATTTGAGTCCTACCTTTGGATGGTATGGAAGTCTGTGCCTGAAACAGAGAGGTAAAAGTAGGTGGAAAAGGCAGGGTGACAATGAAGGATACAGGATCACGTGTTTCCAGATACCAGTGTAGAAAATACTTAAAGGTGGAGCTATGGGATTCTTTTTCTTCTCATAGTTTTGGGGGAATGAAGTAATACTATAGTTGATTGACCCCATTTTAGGCACAGCACTGTTGGTGTTATTGTTGTTATTAGGTGCCATCCAGTCAGGTCTGATTCATAGCGACTTTATGTACAACAGAATGAAACACTCCTCAAAGGTGTGCCATGCCTGGCACTATGTCAATGCTTCTCTGTTATTCATAGGGTTTTCAATGGCTGATTGTTTTTTCGGGATTGCTTCGAGAATGGACTGCCAGGTCCTTCTCCCATTTTTTTGCAATTCTAGGAATCGAACCCAGGGCCTCAGAGTGTAGAGCAACACTCTACCAACTGAGCTAAACCCCAATCCCAGGCACAGCACTAACCCTTTATTAATGTACAGATTAAGAACGAGAATATTCCAGAAATGAGGAAGTAACCTGCATTCATCCACCATGACAGGACCAAGATAGTCACCCCAAAGGAAGTCTCAGTGATTCCGATGCCCAACGCTAAACCCAACAATGAATACATGGATGTAGAGTTGAAACATTGGGAGCTGAGAGGTCCATATTGGCAGATGGAAGAAATTACCTTCCAAAGGATTTAGTGATGATTTCTATTTATTTATAAAATAGTCAAGGCTGGAAGGACTTTGGAAGTAATTTAATTCAGTCTCCTTGCATTGTTTGGCTGTAGACCCTAGAACAGAGAGAAAGCAGACATGTCCAGACTACTCACTGAGTTCTCTGTGGAGTTCTAGGTCTCTGCACCACATTGCAGTATTTCTAATCTCCGCCTGGCTTCAAGACCAAAGGCCTGGTGGTGTCACATGCATTTAATCCCAGAACTGGGGAGGTGAAGCAGGAGGATTGCAAGTTTGAGGCTACCCTGAGCTACATAGTGAGATCCTGTCTCGAAAAGGGGGTGGAGGAGGAGGAGGAGGAAGGGGAAGAGGAAGAAGAGGAGGAAGAAGAGGAGGAAGAAGAGGAGGAGGAGGAAGAAGAAGGAGGAGGAGAAGGAGGGGGGAGGAGGAGAGGGAGGAAGGAAAAAAATAGTGGTAGTAGTAGTGGTGGAGGTGATGAAGATGGTGATGATGATGATGATGAGGGAGCAGGAAGAGGAAGAAGAGGAGGCAGAGGAGGCAGAGGAGTAAGAATAGGGTGCAAGCTTGGTATTGTGCAGGCTGCATAGTGAAAAAGACATTGTCCTGGCCTGAAGAAGCTTGAAAATCAGAAAAGAAAAGGATTCAGGCCCAAATAACAGACACCAAGAGCAAGAGGCTGAAAAGCACTTTGATTTTTGGAGACTTCCAGCTTCATTCATCCATTAACTCCCTACCGACATCTACTAGGTATTCTGGACTTAAGATAACTAAAAGGTAGATGGGAAAGCCACATAGTGCCAACTGAGCAGAGAATGGAAAAACAAAAGGTGGTACATAAGTACAATGGAATACTATTGAGCCTTGAAAAGGAAGGAAATTTTGACACGTGCTACATCATGGATGAACTTTAAAGACATTATGCTAAACTGGGTATGGTGGTACAGGCCTGTAATCCCAGCCCTCCAGAGTCTGAGCAGGAAGATTAAGAATTCAAGGCTAGCCTGGGAAAATTAGGAAATGCCTGTCTCAAAATAGAAGAAAAAATTTTAAAAAGAGATGGGGATGTAGCTCAGTGGTAGAGCACTTGCCTAGCACCAGCAAGGCCCTGGTTTGATCCCCAGTATCAGGAGAAAATATGGTTAAATGATAAATTTTATGTTATGTATATTTGTTTTTTCAGTAGGGGGGGATTGAACCCAGCGCCTTATACATACTCCTCAAGTGTTCTACCACTGAGCTGCACCCCAGCCTATTTTTTATTTTGAGACATCTTGCACTATTGCCCAGACCACCTCTGGCCTTGAACTTCCGATCCTCCTGCCTCTGTCTCCCAAGTTGTTGGGATTACAAGTGCCTGATTATTTTATGTACATTTCACTACAACTTTAAAACTTAGAAAAAAGGAGAGTGGGCGAATGGGAGTTTTCCTGCTCTCAGAGATCTCCCCATCCAGTTGAAGAGACAGACAAGTAAACAAGCAGTTTCAAAGCCATGTGATAAGCAATGGTGCAGGTGGCCAGGAGCTGCTTCTCCAGGTCAGGTGTTGTTCTCTGGAGGCAGTGAGCCCCCTGCACGCGGGGAGGCCTGTGACCTGCACACAGACACATCAGAGGGTCTCGGACCCTCACGGGAGGAATCCCTTCACATAGGGTTTGTAGGGCTGTGGGTCCCCCGCCCCCTTCACAAACCCTGTTAACTCTCAGCTGCTCAGTTGGAATTCACTGCCTGTGAGTTCTGACCTTATCCAGAATGCATGTTGTAGACCCAGCACTGCTGGGGTGACCAACTACCCCTCCCCTGCATTTCCAGCCTGGGTAATGCCCTGATCCTGTCATTAGGCCCTCCTGTCTTTCTTCTACCTTCCTTTTAGAAGTCCAAAATCCATCTTGGCCTTTTTTTCAATCAACAAATAGGGCCCCAAACAAAGAAGATCTCTTGCCTATCTAGGGGTCTGAATCTATGCTATCTGCTACCTCAAGCCAGTCACAGCACCTTTAAAGGTAGGAACTGAGATGACAGAGACATGCCCTGAAGCCTCAGGGACAAGATATGCAAAGCTGCAAAGAGATAGGATGGCTGACCCAGAACAAAGCTAACCTCATTCAAGATTAATGTATCTCAAGAAGGAATGTGCCCATCAGGAGCAGCGAGGGGCAGGAAGGGAAAGGATTTTGTACGCCTCCGATACAAAGAAAGCAGGGTTAGTTCATTCATTCACCAAATAGTCACGACATTTGTACCATGTGCTAGGCACTGTTGCAGCTGTGAAGATACAGTGGAACCAAGCAGACAGGAATCCTGCTCTTGTGTAGCTTAAATCCTACGAGGGAGTCAGACAGTATAAAAGAGAATTAAGTAAAAGCAAATTCTATGCCAGATAGTGGTAAGTGCTATGGGTAAAATAACCTCAAGGAGGGAATAGAGGATTGCAGGTTTGGAAAGGGGTGATCATGGTTTTTTGTTTTGTTTTGTTTTTGTGGTATCTGAGGGTCGAACCCAGGACTTTGCACATACTTTGCAATTGCTCTACCACTCAACTGCATCCCCAGACCATTTCATTAATATTATTTTAATCTTGAGAGAGGATCTCTCTAAGTTATGCAGGCTGCTTCTGGCCTTGAACCCATGATCCTCCTGCCTCTGCCTCCGGAGGGCTGAGATTACAGGTGAGTGCTACTGCACCCAACTCAGATCACAATTTTTAAAAGGTTGGTTCTGAGAAGTTGGAACTGAACAAAGACTTGAAGTTGAGACATTTGCCGTTTGGGTGTCCAAGAATAGTTTTCTGGGTAGAGGAAACTGCAAATGCAGAAGACCTGTAGGGGAGAGAAGGGCTAGCGTGTGGGAGGAACAACAGAGAGGTTAGTGATAGGAGAGGACGTGGCAGGTGAGGTTAGAAAGGAAAAAGAACTGGATGGTCTCAGAGCTCATGCAAAGGCGATGGTAAGGCATGGAGTAGACCCCAATCCTGTTCAAGGCTGGGACTTGGTGAGACATAGAGGTAGAGCCAAAATCTAGACAGGGAATTGGGGTCTTCACCTGTGGATCCTGAGCTTTCTCCTCCCAACTGTGGGATGAATGTTGCAAGCTGGCTGGGGCTGAAATTGTAAACAGTAAAGGCCAATAACCAACCTGTTTGGATTCCAGGCGCAGAAGGTGACCTTGTGATCATGCTCAGCCTTCCCATGGACAGGTATTCTAGAAGGAAAAATTGCCAGCAACATGGGTATCATCCTTACTGTGAGCCTTCTACTGTTCACTGTAAATCAATATATAATATAAACCAATACTGTAATATAATGTAAGCATTCACGTCTCGCTAGCAGCTGTACCACTGTGGCATCTGATCCCATCAAATCTCCAAAGCTAAGCAGAGCTGGGCATGATTAGTACTTGAATAGGAGACCACCTGGGAGCACCAGGTGCTACAGGCTTGGGAGAAGGATCTGACATCCCATTCCCAAAACTCAATCTACCATTGAAAACCCTATGAATAGCAGAGAAGTACTAACAATAGTGTTTCTCCTGTTGTATGTAGGGTCACTGAGTCGAACACTGACTCTATGGCATCTAACAACAATCCATGTCTCAGTCTCAGAGCTTAGATAATACAATGCCAGTCCTGAGAGTTGGAATAGCCCATGCCTGTGGGCTAACCCAGCCTCTGTACCTGTAGAGCCCCTGGATTCTGCCCCAAGGCCACTGTGTCCTCTCCACATCTGTGCCATTTTGTGAGGCCACTTGGCAGCCAGGCAGCCACCCTCCCTTGGTGCTATTCTCAGCACTCAATGCCACTCCAAACCACAGTATCTCACCCAGCTTGCACTTACTCATCTGTAAAATGGCCATAATACTTCCAATTTCCAAGGGTAACTCTGGGAACCAAATGAGATAAAAAGTCCAACAACCAGCAAGACATTTTGCACCTTGCCCTTCCTTCTCTGATACGGCCACTTCCCAGTTTCCCAGTTGTTGGGGTCCACTCCAGCCCGGCAAAAGACCATGGAGCTTCACCCTTACTTCCTAAGGGCAGTACGCTTGGGGACCCTCGGGGTCGGTGGCATCAAGGACCTTGGGAGCCTTCTTATGTAAAAGAAACAGGAACTTCACTAAGCTGCTCCTTTGCGGGAGAGCCTAATGCTTTCTAGCCAACAGCACAGGTTATAGCTGCTTTGATGGAATAACAGCTCTGTATCAGAGTAACAAACAGCTCTGATGTCCATGCTGGCTATGCCAAAGGTCCAGTGATGTGGCCTCTCGCTGGTCGTCTTCTCCTCTCACCTCTTCCCTGGCACGGGAGGATTGAAAGCTCTTCTTGGCTTGCTCGAGGTATTCTTTCTTGCTTGACCTCGGAGTCTTTTCTTTCCTCGGCTTGATTGAAGGTCTAGACAATCAAAACGGCAAAGTCAGGTGAAGGATGTAACAACTGGAATCAAGGCTGTCGAGAAGAAAGAAAAGAATAGACCTCTGGGGTAGTCAGTCATGTGCTGACATTCACCCTAGGTCCGGGTTTGGATCAGAGTGCAACCAATCAGAGAGCGGCTCATGCCAGGGGAAGCAGCTCTCCGTGTGAGGGCTTGGAAAAGTGCACTTAGGATTGGGGGGTTAGGTGCAGGCTGGACCAATCACTGAGCTCTCCTTAGCAACTAATTGCATAGCTCTGGGAGGCCAATCAGGCTGAAAAAGGCCACACCAGAGCTGGCCTGTTTGAGGGCCATCTTAAATCACTTGATGGGAGAGGTAATAAGTTAAGGAGAGACCACAGGTGAAAGGTGAACTGGGATTTAGGTAGATTAGCTCTTAGGGAATCAAATAGGTCCCAGTCTAGATTCCTGGGTTAAGGGTAACCAAATGTGGCAGAAACAGGGCAGGATCTGGGGAGGGCTCAGACCTCGGCCCAGACCAAGTGGGCCTCAGCCCTGGCACCCTCCCCATCCACCTCCGAGGTGTCCACATAATTCCCTACACCAGTTTTTATCTTCACCACTGTCTGTCACACCACAGGCCCACAGCATTCAAAAACACAGGACTGATTGTGTCCATCCCCTAATTAAGCCAAACTCCTTAGTGTGCTCCAAGGACCTGCTGCCCTTGTTGGGCATGGTAGAATACACCTGAAACCCTAGCACCAGGGAGGCTGAGACAGGAAGATCACTGGTTCAAGGCTTTCTGCACTACCTAGTGAGACCTTGTCTCAACAAACAAAAAAGAAAAGAAAAAGAGAAGAAGAAGGATGGGAGGAGGAGGAAAAGGGGAGAAGAAGAACCCTTTTGTCTCTACCCTTGACCTAGACACAAAGCACTCATCTTTCCCCCAAAGTGATGCATTCCTACCTTGGCACATTTCTCTCTGGTTAGAATGCACCTTTCTCTGCCTGATGACGTGCCATGTATCCTTCAAGTCCTTTTTCTTTTTCTTTTTCTTTTTTTTCTTTTTCTTCTCTTTTTTTGTTTTTCCGGTACTGGGGCTTGAATCCAGGGCCTCGCACTTGCATGCTTTGCAAGTGCTGAACCACTGAGCTGCACCCCCAGCCCATTTTTTTTTTACTTTTTTGAGATAGGGTCTTGCCAAATTATGCAAACTGCCTCTGGTCTCAATTTTGTGATCCTCCTGCCTCTGCCTCCCAAGCTGCTGGGATTACAGGCATGCACCACCATGCCCAGCTCTGTATTCTTCATGTTCTACACTCAAATGCCACCTCTTCTTTAATGCCTTCCAGGGCTACATCTGCTTGGCCAGTTCTCTCTTCTGTCTTCCCACAGTGTCCTCTACTTTCTTCTATCATAGCAGTATTATACACTGTCTTTTTCTCTTTTTTTTTTTTTTTTTTCAGTACTGGGAGGTTGAACCCAGGACCTCATGCATGCTAAGGCAAGTGGTCAACCACTGAGCTGCACCTTCACCCCCTTTTTTATTTTTTAATCTTGAGTTAGGGTCTTGCTAAATTGTGTAGGCTGCTTCCAGCCTCAAACTCACAATCCTCCTGCTTCAGCCTCCCAAGTCTCTGGGATTACAGGTGTGAACTGATGTGCCTGGGTACACTGTCTTTCACTTGGTGGTGGTGTTAGTTGCCATCAAGTTGGGTCTGACGCATAGCAGCCCTATGTACAACAGAATGAAACACTCCCCGACACTGTGCCATGTCCAGCACTGTTGTCAGTGCTTCTCTGCTATGCATAGGGTTTTCAATGGCAGATTGTTTGGGGAATGGGTTGCCAGGTCTTTCTCCCTAGCTTGCAGTACCTGATGTAACCTGGTGGTCTCCCATCCAAGGACTAACCAGGCTGACCCTGCTTAGTTTCCAAGATCAGGCTGGATCAGATGCCAAGGTGCTATGGCTGTAGACTCTTTCACTAGTTGAGTTTTATTCCTCCTACTAAAATATGAGTACCTTGAGGACAAAGGGGGAACATCTTCTCATATACCATACCTCACCAAACTTGGTTTGCCAATACATTTTTTACTATTTATTCATTTTAACTGAAAAATAAAACTTATATATATTTTTCCTGTACAAGATGAAATAGGTAGACATTGGGCTGTGGGTGTAACTCAGTATTGGAACGTATAGTTTGTGTGTGTAAGGGCCTGGGTTGGACCCCAACACTACAAAAAAGAGTGGAAAAAAGCTGAATGTGAAATACGAAGACATTGTGGAATGGCTAGATTGAGCTGATTAACATATGTATTACCTCATGGACTTAATCATTTTTGTGTAAAACATTTAAAATCTACTCTTGACAATTGCAGAATGTAAAACATTATTTTTAATATTTTTATTTTATGTATTCATTTTTATTTTATTTCATTTGTTTGGTTTTGCTTGGGGGTTGACCTCAGAGACTCACACATTTTTTGCAAGGGCTCTACCAACTGGGCTGCACCCTCATCCTCTTTTTTATTTATTTATTTTTATTTGGAGACAGGATCTTGAATTTGCAACACACACACACACACATACACACACACCTTGACCGGGGGAAAAGAAAGACCCCATTGCTTGGCATTGTATCTTAAGCTGCCTCTGGCCTTGAAATCACAATTCTCCTGCCTCAGCCTTCTGAGTGGCTAGAATTACAGTTGTGTACCCCTGCACCTGGCCTTGTAAGACATTACAATTAGAAAGTATGGACACCATGTTATATAACATGCTAGCAAATTTTTAAGCCTGCAGCTGTAGCCCTGTGGCATCCGATCCCGTCAACTCTCAGAAGCTAAGCAGGGATGGGCCTTGTTAGTACCTGGATGGGAGACCGCCTGGGAACACTAAAAGCTGTAGGCTTGGGAGAAGGACCTGGCAGCCCCCTCCCAAAAATCAGTCTGCCATTGAAAACCCTATGAACAGCAGAGAAGCACTGACAATAGTGTTTCCCTTGTTATACAGAGGGTCACTATGAGTCAGATACCGACTCGACGGCACCTAATAACAACAACAAGCAAATTTTTAGATTCACCATTAGTTTGTATACCATTAAGAAAGAAAAATTGCTGCTAATTACACTGTGACATGTTGCCTTCTTATCCCTTAGCATCTTTGTTTTCCAATTAGTAAAAGAGTTGTCTAAGCCTGGCAAGGTGCCACATGCCTGTAATTCCAGCTACTCAGGAGGCTGAGGTGGGAGGATCACTTGAGGTCAGGAGTTCCAGGCCAGCCTGGGCAACACAGTGAGACCCCCAGATCAAACAAACAAACAAAAGGTTCATTTATCATTCTTACGCATATTGCATATGTATATTTATATATGGAGTCAATTGATCAAGGCATTAACACAGTGTGACTAGCCACTATCCTTCAGCAATAGTAAGAGCCCTTGATTGTAATATCTATCCCTGTTTTAAAGATGTTAAACTATCAGCGGAAAAAAAATATGTTCTAAACTTCAGGAAAAACAGATAATCCCCCATCTCCTAGACTAGGGTCCGGCACACAGAGGTGCTGTAAGGTGTGATTGAGTAGGGCCCAACTCATAGCAATCCTCACAGCGTTTTCAATGGCTGATTGTTTCAGGATTGTTTCAGTAGATGCTCATTAAATGTGTATAGGCTTGCTATGGGTTTGTGCCATGCCCAAAGCCAATCAAAAGTGAGCGTAGCCATCTCCATGTTGCCCTGGATTTCTCAAAGTGTGTGTGAGGCTTCCAGAATGACAGGTCATTGGCAAGGCTGACTTTAGGCCTTTGGGAAGGAGCTGGATGCAAAGGAGCAGCATCCAACCACAGGAGTTCTGGCTTATCAGAGGATCAAGAATGGGCTATTGTCCAGCAGATAGGAGATGGATGTGAAGGCCTTCAAATCTTCAGCATTCAGCAGAATCAGGCTGAAACAATGAACTTTGGAGCACAAACCCTTGGCTTTTAGAAGTGTGTTTTTAGCTGGGCACACCTAGAATCCTAGCAACTTGGGAGGCTGAGGCACAGGAAGATTGCAAGTTCAAGGCCAGAAACAGCCTGTGTAATTTAATGAGATCCTGTCTCAAAATAAGGAAATAAAGTGGGCTGGGGGTGCAGCCCAGTGGTAGAGAGCTTATAAAGTATGTGTGAGGCCTTGGGTTCAACCCCTAAGTACTGGAAAAAAAGAAAAAAAAAAAAAAAAAAAGAGGTGGTGGGGGTGTTTTTAAAGATCCAGGAATGGTGGGACATGCTTGTCATCCCAGCGCTCAGGAGGCTGAGGTCAGCCTAGTCTACAACAGTGAAATTGTTTTGTCTTGTTTTGTTTTAGAAAAAGAAAAAGAAAAAAAAAAGAAAAGAAAAGAAAGAAAAAAGAAAAAGAGAAAGGAAAAAAATCCTCATTTTATTTGTGTGTGCATTTTTGGATCCCATGTCTAGAAACAGCAAATGAGTATTGTACTCTGGGCTCTGGCTCCACTTGTCCCACCCTCCCTTGGTAAAGTGTAAGCTGAAAAAGGGACTCTCTTTTTGTGGAGACAGCGAGAAGGGGAAACAGTCATAACCTAAGAACAGTCATTATGCGTTTAGGCCAGGAACACCCCACTATGCCTCCATGTGAACGCAATTTTGTTTGAACAAGTTGGACTAAATTTAATTTGGCTGATTTTGAATTTGCAAAACACACACACAGAGACCGACCTTGACCAGGGGGAAAAGAAAGACCCCATTGCTTGGCGTTGTATTTTAAGCTTAGGTAAATTTAGGAAGCCGGTTTCAAGCCCTGACATTTGGCTACCCTGAGCCTCACCCTGGGCAGAGAGGAATGTGTCAAAAGTGGGGCAGGTTCTTTCTGGTCAGCCCAGATGCTCGACAGCACACAGAACAGAAGAGGCAGAAGGACGAATAATCGTGTCCTAGGAAAAGCCCTGAGTTCAGGGGTAGGGGAAACATGAGCCTGCTGGGTGACTATGAGAAGTCACTTAATCTCTCTATACTTCCCGTGTAAAATGGAGCCTGTGACCCATGCCTGTGGGCAGGGATGATAGTGCACATACTTAACCCACGTGGCAGGGGAACTGAAACACATGTACTGCAAGAGATTTCTGAGGGCCCCCACGGTGCCCAGAATCAACCCATTAGTTGGTACATCTAAGGAGGACCAAAGGTTTCCAGGGGAGGAGCTCCTCTGACAAGGTCACTCTAGTGGCCTCACAACAGTGGCTATTTATTTCCAACACTGCAATATTGTTATAACACTGTAACAGCAGCACATCTTGAACCAGTGTGTATCATGAATGGCAATTCACCCATGGGCTGTCTGAGATCAAATGAGGTCATGCAAATGAATAGGTCAATGGGCCTCTTGGACTGTGCCCAGGAATTAAGAATGCTGCCATCCAGTTTTTGTTTTTGTTGTTGTTGTTGTTTGGTAGTGATAGGGATTGAACCCAAGGCTTTGTGTATGCCAAGCACTGTATCGCTGAGCTATATTGCCAGCCCTCATGCAGTAAATAATTTACGGAATACCTGCAATGTCCTTGTTTTCATGCCAGATGCTGAGAATGAAAAGCTCATTTAGGAAGAACACACTTTTAGAGAAGGACAGCAGTGCACATCTGTAATCCCAGTGCTTTAGAGGCTCAGACAGAAGGATTGCAAGTTCAAGGCCAGCCTGGGCTACGTGGTAAGACCCTGTTTCAAATAATATGAAAGCAAGAAAAACAAAAAGGGAGGGAGGAAGGGAGAATGGAAAGGTGGAAGGAAGGAAAGAAGGAAGGAAGGAAGGAAGG
This sequence comes from Pedetes capensis, assembly GCA_007922755.1. Lineage (NCBI taxonomy): Eukaryota > Metazoa > Chordata > Mammalia > Rodentia > Pedetidae > Pedetes > Pedetes capensis. Next base: position 12,937 of record VMDO01001156.1, read on the forward strand.
AAGGAAGGAAGGAAGGAAGGAAGGGAAAGAAGTCTTCCCTGGGGCAGTAAGTGATGGATGGTTTGACAAAGGCACAGAGGCAAAAACAAAAGAAAGCACAAGCAAACAACCAAGCAAAAGGCAGCTTGCCTTGTTCAGGAAACCATAGCTATCACTATGCTCAGCATCAAGCTTAAGACTGAAATCACCAAGAGGCAGGGCTCAGGGAGGTACAAACAAGTGAGTCTTTTTAGAATTGAAGATTGCCATGTAGAAAAGCCCAGGGAAGGTGTGACAGGCTATCTGCAGACTTAAAGAAATCACTGGACAGCTAGATGAAGAATAGTTTCCAGGGGCTAACGGTGAAAGTAAGGAGGCAGGTTAGGGATTACCACAATAACCCAAGTCAATGATAATGGTAACTTGGTAGACTAAAATACAAATACAGAGTTTTCTTAAGCGGAATGGTGCAAAAAAGACAGTTGGGCCAGAATTAGATCAATGAAGATAGGGCTGGAGAAAAAGTGATCTTAAAGAAATACTTAGAAAATAAGGTAAGTCAGACCAGAAGATTGTTTAAATAAGAGAAAGAAGGGAGAAAAGGCAGTGAAGGGAACTCCTGGGTTTCTGGGCTAAGTAATGCAGAGGTGAGAGTGTTACCAAGATCAGGAACCAAGGAACAAAAGCAGGTTGGCAGGGAAGACATTGAGCTGGAGGAGTCTGGGGACAAACAAGCAGAGAGGTTTGCCTCCTACTATAGTCTCTTTTGCTTCCCCAGAGCCCTGGAATAAGAAAAATAATTCTGTAGGCCAAGTGTGGTGGCACACACTGTAACTCCAACACGCAGGAGGCTGAAGTAGGAGGATCACATGTTCAAGTCCAACCTGGGATACACAGCAAGACTGTGTCTCAAAAAACAAACAAACAAACGAACAAAACAGCTTAGAAGGAAGGAAGGGACAAAAAGGGAAAAAATCACTTTTATTCTAGATTTCTGAGTGCAACCAAAAGTAAGATTTTGTTTGCTATGAAAAAGCATTAACCAGAAGTCCCGATTTGAGTCCCAACTCTACAGCTGACCAACTGTGGCCCATTGACAAGTCAGTTAACCTCTCTGGGTGTCAGATTACTTCTACTTTTCAAATGTCCATGATCTTTAAGCCAAGAGTTCAGAGTCGGAATAAATAGTAATGTTAGTGACCTTGTTTTCTATTTCCACCATCTCTCCTTGGGTCTCCACTTATGTGAATAGAGACTGATGCAAAACATATTTCTTTTCATTTTTATGCCCTGGAATGTAAAACAGACAGATGGGAGGGGGGGAAATAAGAGCTGCTGAATTCTTTCTACACATGATACAATGAAGTTGAATAATAGGTGGTTTTAATTGTTCTCTCTGAGAAAGCTCAACTCAATAGCTTGTTTAGCAAATTCTACATTGGAGCTCTCTCTTTCCCTGCAAGGCAATGAGATTGTAGGTTCCTGAGGGCAAACCCGCTAACCACCCTGCATCAGTCATTCTCTTTAATGAGGCTCCTCCATTTAGACCCCATTTTCTTGTGCACAATTCATTTTATTAAACAGCTGCAGCTGCAATTAAGAGTGGGAGAATCCAGGCATGTGTTTGGGTTCAAGATGTGTCCTGTGTGATTTTTCAAATACTTCGGGTTTGGCAAAAGCCAAGACACATTCTGTCGAGTTCTTTTTCCCCTTCGTTTTTAAGCCCGTGTGTATTCAAGAGAAATGTGGTCCATCTGATTCTCATTCATTTTCGCTTAACTCAACAAAAAAGTTGTCTTGGAAGAACCAGAAAATGTCCAAGCAGCAAATGCAGCCTCTTTAATGGAAGCCTTATTAGAATCTCTTTCCCTCAATCCTAGACAGCTTGACATTCTTCAAACAGGCCAAGCATTTCCATTTCACTGTGCCCTTGCACTTGCTCACCGAACTGGGAATGTCCTTGCCCTTTATCCCCTCCCTAGCCCTTCACTCCTACGCCTACAAGCTTGGTCCCAAGACTGTCTCCTTTGGGAAAGCTTTCATCATTGCCCAACTTGCTAATAATTGCACGATCTTCTGAACTTCAGCTGTACTTCACTTGTACTGCTAACTAGTCCTTTATTCCGTTCCGCTTTGTGTTGCAGTCAGTTGTTGAACCAGGTTAGCCGAACTCTCACTGATGTCTGCTTCAGTGTTAAGCCCTTGGCCTTAATTAAAGGCCTTCACAAGAAACGGCAGACAAAAATTGGCATTTGTGGTAAAGCTCTTGCCAAAAACATTAATTATTGTGTCTATCAATGTCCTTATGTGGGCTTCCAGGTGAGAAGTGAACTTGAGGCTTAAGGACCAAAATAACCATGGACTTCTCCCTCTCTGATAATGACAGTTGTGGAACGCAGCTTGTTCCTTTTTTGTCTTGGCTGCCAGGAAGCTAAGAGACAGATTTGATGCCCAATCATAGCAACCCTAACACACGCTAGCTTCCTTTTTTTTTTTCTTTTTTTTCTTTTTGTTTGTTTTGTTTGGTGGACTTGGTTTTCTATTTCTATATTTTTAACTTTATAAAGGAGAAGAAAACATATTCTTCACTACGAGTCACTTCAACGTATTTGTAGAGCAGCAGAGTAAAATATTAAGAAGGTATTCACGATAGCTTCATCTGGAGAACAGGTCTAGTATTTGAGAGTAAGAGGAAACACTTTTGTTTTTAATCTTAGACATTTCATAAACCGACTCTCTTACCACATGCATTAGTTAATATAAAATTAATTTTTTTTTTTTTTTTTGGCAGTGCTAGGGATTGAACGCAGGCCTTCACACATGCTTGGCAAGCGCTCCATCTCTGAGCTACATCCCTGACCTTACTTCTTGATACCAAAGCTTATTCCATTCATATTTTTCTCTGGCTCTCTCAGCATATAACAGAGTACCTTCTGTATAACCGGCATGCAGGAAGTGTCTGTTAAATGGATGGGGAAAAAAACCACCCAAATGAATGCAATTAGAAGTCAAAAAGAAAATCCCAGGCATTGGACCAGATAACCCCCAGTTTCAAAGTCCAGTTCTGGCTGGAAATATAGCACTGGAAGGGGCAGCTCTGTGAATCTATTTGTGCTCCAGTTTCTTCATCTGTAAAATGGGCCTTGTAAACCAGGCACGATGGCATAAGCCTGAAATCCCAGCAACTCAGGAGGCAGAGACAGGAGGATGGTGAGTTTGAGGCCAGAGGCAGCCTGTGTAACTTAGCAAGGCCCTGTCTCAAGGTGAAAAGTAAAAATGGGTTGGGAATGCAACCCAGTAGTAGAGTACTTGCAAAGTATAGGCAAAGCCTTGGGTTCAAGTACCAAGTATTGCCAAAAAAAAAAAAAAAAAAAAAAAAGTGGGGGAGAGAGTGGTTTGTACATTGTTGCTTTAGAGTTGCTTTAAGGACTGAATCTGAGAGAAGATGCATAGTATTGCAGACTACATCCCTTTTACTTTGCTCATGTTGGGGAGGGGATATTGTATGACTGAGGCAAATAATGGCCACAAGCTATACCACTAGAGCACACAGGATGTGTCAGGCTGTCATTGAAATAGACAGCATCTGCTCTCCAGAACCACAAAAATTAAAGAAAATAAGATAAAAGAGAGAGTCCAAGCCCATAGGCAGAAGGATATAACACCCTTACCTGTAATCATAGAAACTGGCAGTTTAGATTGAAAAACTTGTGCTCAATCATTGAGTATAACATATAAATGATGGAAGAAATCTTAAGCTTTTGGCTTGTAACATCTAAATTGTCTTACTAAAGTTGTAGTAGAATAATTTCTATCAAAACAGAATAAAAATTCCACTGGTTAGACTCAAGATGACTTCATGTGGCACACAGGAAAATTTATTTTTGTAATTGCTAAACATTTAGTGTATTATGTGTTGCAGTTTGAATAAGTGTCCCTCAGAGGCCCACATAGTAATGGCTTAGTCCCTAGCCCAGGGCACTATTGAGAGGTGGTGGAGCCTTTAAGAGGTGGAGCCCACAGGAAGGTTTTCTGTCATTGGGGTGGGCTTCCCAAGCGGATATTGGGACTCTGTCCCCTTTCTTCTCTCTTTCATGTCCAGGCCATGAGGTTTGAAGGGATTCATCATGCATTTTGTCACATGATGTATACTGCCTTGACACAGGCCCAAAGCAACAAGGCCAATAGATCATGGACTGAAACATCTGAAAACATGAACCAAACTAAACCTTTCTTCTTTTTAAGTTGCCTATCTGAAGTTATCTTTTTTACAGTAACAGAAAGCTAACACATTACGTATTACAGAACACTGCTAGCATATCTAAATTGTGATACTACACATTTTCAGGCTTCAAAATATTTTAAAAATGAATGGCTTCAAAGAAAAATATTTATCCATTTTATGACTGGTAGAACACAACTGTGCCAAGAAAATGAATGTAGGTCAAGAATCACTGAAGTGTGGAAAATTCAGTGCTTGAACATGTAGGTCTTGAATAACTATTTGACTTAAGGGAAGTCATGACACTGGGCCACACAATTTCTATTGCCATATGTTAAAGCTCAGTCCTTGGTTTGGCACTATTGGGAGATGGGGGAACCTTTAAGAGATAGGGGCTACAGATGGGTCATAGTTCACTGGGGTGTGCCCCTTGTTAGGATATTGGGACCCCGGTACTTCCTCTTCCTCTCTCTCTCTCTGCTTCCCAGCCTCCATGAAGTGAGTAGCTTCCTTTACTTCATGCTCCCGCCTTGCCATAGGCACAAAGAAAATGGGCCAAGTGACCACGGACTACAACCTCTAAAACTGTGAGCCAAAATAAACCTTTCCTCTTTTTAAGTTGGCTCTCTTGGGTCTTTTCTTACACTAACAGAAGACTTGACTATCACAGTGTGCATCCTCTATCATAGTAGTTATTGCAGTGTGGTTTTATTTTTGTGATTATTTGATTAATTTCTTTCTCTTGCTAACAGGCTGTTACGTTTCCTGTCGGTTGGGACTATATCCTTGTTTACAATGATTTTCCCAGTGCCCAGCACTGGGTGGGACACATGGATGATGACCCTCCCTAATATCGGCTGGAAAAATGAATGATTTTCTTCTATGTACATACACACACAGTTGGTCTTCTAATTCGTGTGTGTGTGTGTGTGTGTGTGTGTGTGTGTGTTGTACTGAGGAATTGAACCCAGGGTCTTGAATATACTTTGCAAATGCTCTACTGTGGGGGGTGCCCAAACCCCAACAGCTGGGAGACTGGCAAGGCACAGCAGGTGGAGTGAAGGACAGGTTCAGGCTCTGGGATGCCTTTGGTACAGGTTTTACTGTACAGCTCCTATTAAAAAGATAAAGCCCTCAAACCCGCCGTTCGAGATAGCGGAAGTGTCACAGCTCTTGAGTGTTGCAGCTCCACCTCTGGCACTGGGTCTGGAGGCTCTTCATCTTCAGCGGATGTCCCCCGCAAAGGCGGTCTTCTCTTCCACTGCTGGTCTCCAATGATCTCCGTCTTGGTCTGGCAATGGGGTGGCCTCTGCAATGGTAGGCAGACTTCTCTTGGTCCGACCAGCTCGACCTCCACAGTGATGGGGCGACAGGTCTGTGCCATGGTACGGCACAACTCAGATGGTGATGGAATGGCCTCTGATATGACAGGCAGTGTCCTTTCTTGATCTCGCAATGGTGTGGCCTGTCTGAGATGGTGTAGCAGAGCAGACTGGCAGCAAGCAACCCCCAGCAGGAAGCTAGCAGCCAGCAGCTCTCAGCATGACCATCAGCAGCCTCACATGCAGAGTGAGCTTTGTTTATGTAGTTCTTGGATAACTGCCTTAACTGCCTCAAAGCAACAATCAGGTGGGGGCTTGAGGGCTAGGTGCAACCAATTTAGGAGTAACACTCAAATGAACAATGAAACCAGATGTCACTCCTTGGGCAATCAATGGGAGATCCTTGATTACCAATCAGGGGGCAAGATGAGGATTGGATATAACCAATTAGATAACAAGGGATCCAAGCAGCCTTAATAAGCCCCTAGCCCAATCATGCTTCCTCTCTAGCCCCTAGGGCTATCCCATAATATTCCCTATAGTCTACCACTGAGCTGCCACCCCCAGCCCCCTTTTTATTTTTTTATATCTTGAGACAGAGTCTCACTAAGTTACACAAGCTATCTCTGACCTCAGACTTGGGATCCTCCTGCCTCCGCCTCCCAAGTTGCTGGGATTACAGGCATGTGCCACCGCTCCTAGCAGTCTTCTAAGTCTTACACTGCTCATTGAGGGGGCAGGTGAAGATCACAACAGAAACAAATGCTTGCCAACTAGGGGAGTAAAAACTCAAAATGGTAAATGGAGTGCTCTCATTTTCAGGGGCTGATGAAGGCTTGATAAACAACATGGAGCTGAAGTAAGTTTTCAAAAAGTATACCCCAGAAAAGGAATACTAACCATGTCCCATCAAAAATGTTCCCAATCCATCAAAGCCAAGTGTGGTGGTGAGCACTTATAATCCCAACACTCAGGAGGCTGAGGCAGGAGGATCCACACAAGGTTGAAGCCAGCCTGCACTACATACACAGTGAGTTCCAGGCCACCCTGGGCTACAAAGCAAGACTCTGTCTCAAACAAAATAAAACAAAACAAAATACACTTTAAAAGGATTTAGACAAATAAGGAATATATCGTGTATGCTGACAACTTTTTAGAACTGGGAGAATACTGAGACCACAGAAAGAAAGGAAAGAAGAAAGAATTGATGCTATATTGGAATGAATGCAAAACCACTCGATGAACTGCTTTTGTCTAGGCAGACACAGACTTAAAAAAAAACAAAACTACTTTCCCAGCTCATTTTTCAGCAGAGTTACAAGGAGATTTAAGGGGATGGCATGTAGCACTCTTGAGAGCCATCAGGTCCCTTGTTCTTTTCATTTCTTACATTGAGACCACCTAGGCTAGGGCCATCCAAAGTCAAGAACTCATCTAACCATCCAGATGAATCCTGACATTTTGAGCCACCAAAACCATTCTCCACTTCCTCCTCTGTGAGGAGGAGTTCTGACACGCAGATAGAATACAAGACTAAGCCAAGCCCACGTGTGCAGTAGCTGAGCTCTGAGTAGAGCCCCGGCCTTCAAACTCAGCAGCCAGGCCCTATCCCTGTTCATCTGCTCTGTGGCTAGACAAGACCTAACCTGGAGCCCTTACCCACCTCCCCCCATCATGCTGAGCATAGCTGATTGCCTACAAACTTTGTTTTCAGATCAGCTGCTTTTGTTCCACATATACTGGTCTGTGGTCTATTATCTCTTAGTGGTTTTTCTGTCCCCACAAACATTCCTGAGGGATCTGGAAATAGAACCCACTTGGAAAATAAGCACTGAGTCTCTTGGCACTATTTTTTATTTTTGGTGGTACTTGCAGGTTGAACCCAGGGCCTTGCACATACTTTGCAAGTGCTCTTCCACTGGGCTACACCTCCAGTCCATTTTTTATTTTTTATCTTGAAACAAGGTCTCACTAGGTTACACAGCCTGCCTCTGGTCTCCAACCCACCATCCTCCTGCCTCTGCCTCCTGAGTCACTGGCATTATAGGTGTGAGCTACCACGCCTGGTTATTTTTTTTTTTCTTAAATATCAACTGGTTTTTAGGCAATCTAAACCCATCATGTCACAGTGGCCTTAAATACCAAGGCAAAAGTATTTTGGCTGCTCCCTGAGCTCCCCGAGAGCAAGAACTCTGCCTTACACATCTCTGAGACCCCAGTGCTGTCTGAAAATTACATAGAAGTTGAAATTGAAGCCAGAGAGAACTGGGTTAGAATGGTTGGGCAGAAGCTGGCAAAGTTACCTGACTTCTATGGGCCTTAATATACTTCCCCATGAAATAATACAAAGCGCTGGGGATGTGGCTCAGTAGTAGAGTGCTAGCCTGGCATGCATGAGTCCCTGGGTTCAAGCCACAGCACCACAAAAAATAAATAAAATAATACAAATAATAACTACCTTCTACAACTGTTATGAGGACAGGATGAGAGAGCAATGCATATGGAGAAGGCAAAGATGCTCCCTCAATTTTAGCCCTTGCAGTGACCACATCCGCCATCAATGTTTATGCAACAAAAGGATGGAGTCAGATTTAAATTGGTTCTCTCTAACTGTTAAGCAAGACATATAAAACAGGAACAATAAATGCAATTACTCAGCCAGTGAGCAGTGTTTCCTTTGCTATCTATTGTCAGCTCAGGGTGGCCTCAAACTCGAGATCCTCCTGCCTCAGTCTCCCAACAGCTCGGATTACACTTGTACACCACTACGCCCAGCTTCAGAGCCTGTTTTAGAGCTGGCCTTAGGCAGGCACTAGGGTGCACATCTGTAATCCAAGCCACTCAGGAGAATGAAGCAGGAAGATCCCAAGTTCAAGGCCACAGGTAGCCTGTGCAACTTAGTGAGACCCTGTCTCAAAAAAAAAAAAAAAAAAAGCTGCCTCATCCCAACTTCTGCTTCATCTCTCAGTGAAGTCATAACATTGGGCTTATTCTGTCTATTGACACAGAGAGCCTGTGAGTCACAAATTCAACAGGATGACTTTGCTGCAGTTAGATTGACTGGAAAATGTTCCCTCATCTGAATCCTTTTTTTTTTTTTTTTTTTTTTTTCAAGCAAAGGGACAGGCTTATTTTTGCAGCACAACGTGCAGGCTTTTTATTTGACGTTGGTCTTTTCCATGAAGTGGCCAAGGGAAGGCTCACTGTGTTCATGTTTCTCTTAATGAAGTGACATATATTTCCCCCCTCCCTTACCTTCTCCCTTCCTGCTGACTATTATATCTAAAGCAAACAGTCCCAGCACAATAGTTAGATTACATTTGAGTTTGTTGTTTACTTGACATTTACACACTGGCCACGCTGGACAGCTCAGTCATTCCAGAACAGAGGCTCAGCCAAGGAAGGATTGTGCTCTACTTCTTCTCCATCCTGAGTAACCCAAGATCCTGATGCAGAGGGACAGTGTCTCGAGACGTTGCTTATGCTTGCGTTTATTCATGAATTAGGGTATGTTAGAGGAGAAAGGGACAGCAGGACGTCTTCAGCCTGTCCAGAAAATCTCTCCCTTATCCATGCAGACTGGCCATGTAGATCCCTATTTTGCTCTCCTCAAATCCAGCAGATGCTACACAGGATGCTACTCCCCAGTGCTTGTAGAGACTGATTTGATTGACTTCATTGCTAGGTTTTCCATTTTTCCTCTGCATAATAACAATGTCCACTACACAGGATTTGTGTGTGTATAATGTGTGCAAAGTACCTAGGGCAGAATCTGTGAGAATATTGGTTTGCGTCCTCTCGTGGAGGTGTATGCGTCTGATTCAGGAGGAAAGGGGGCTCAGAGAAGTGCAGACTACAGGCTTCCTGCATTTGTGTTATCTGATACAAGGAAGAATGCTTGGGCTTAGACAGGGGTTAAGACATCTATTTTCTCATCCCAGCTCTGTCAATATGTGGCATGGACAATTACCCTTGTTCCTCAGGCCTCTGTTTCTATTTGTGCAGAGGGGTGCTCCAATTGCATTCTAACACTACAGTTTCCACATCTTTACTGCTTCCAGGAAGTCCAAACTTACTACTCTAAAAGTATGACTAGCCCAAAAGCTGATATATGTAGATGCTGATATTTAAAAGTAGTAGTGAAAGTCGGGCATAGTGAGGTACACCTATAATCCCGAGAACTCAGGAGATGGAGGCAGGAGAATCATGAGTTCCGGGCCAGAGCAAGCCTGAATGACTCAGTGCAGTGAGAGTCTGTCAAAAAAAAAGGGGGGGGGGGGACTGGGCTGCAGCTCAGTGTAGAGCACTTGCCAAGTATGTGTGAGGCCCTGGATTCAACCCCCCAGTACTGGGGAAGAAAAGTTATGGTAAAAGAGCAAGTTGATAATATTCAGTCCCGGACAGCATGAAAAGCTTGGGCTGGGGATGTGGCTCAGGGGTACAGTGCTTGCCTACCTTGTATAAGACCCTGGTTCAAACCTGGCACAGCTATAGGAAGGAAGGCAGGCAGGCAGGCAGGCAGGCAGGCCCAAGCCAGGTGTGGTGGTGCCTATAATCCCAGTATTTGGGAAGTTGAACCAGGAGGATCATGGGTTCATGGCTAACAAGGGCTATACAGCAAGACTCTGTCCCAAAGAAACCAAAAAAATTTAAGTATTTTCATCTAGGCATAAAAACTCTGAAAATGTATACACACACAGCTGTTCATTGTGGTCATATCTGGAGAAGTGGTATGTGGATTTTGTTTTACTTAAAGCACACATGTATTGGCTGATTTTTAAAAAATCAGCAGGCAATTTTTCAAATGAGAAAAAACTATCTTTAAATAATAAAACAAAAAGAGCAAGGGGTTTTTGGTTAAGTGTGGTATAATAAACATGTTTTCTGATGTTCCCTTCTGAATCCTTGTTAAGATGATTTGTAAAGGGATATAAAAAGGCAAACCTACCAGGAAAAATGGGAGCTATGAAGCTATTTGTGGACAAATAACCATAGACTTAGATCAGAGACAGCAGAAAACAGAGTAGACTGATCTCAAAGTGGTGGTGGTAGGTGCCATCAAGTTGGGTCCAACTCATAGAGACCCTATGTGCCACAGATGAAACACTGCCTGACACTGTGCCATGCGTGGCACTATTTCAGTGCTTCTCTGCTATTCATAGTTTTCAATGACTGACTGTCTTGGGACTGGGCTGCCAAGGTCCTTCTCTCAAGTCTATAGTACCCTGTATTCCCAGGCAGTCTCCTATCCAAGTACAAACCAGGCCTGACACTGCTTAGCTTCTGAGTTCAGACAGATTCAGATGCCAAATTGAAGTAGAAATATCAGGCAATTCAGAAAGTGGAGGCAGGGGGATGAAAACATTATTATTGATTGAAAATCTGTATAAGAAGCAATTATAAAATCCATCCATCCATACCAGCTTATAAGCAGTTTGGCCCTAAGATATCTCTCCAGCCCTGGGCTCTTGAGTGACTGCCTTTCCCTGAACTTTGGTGAAGGGTTAGAACTTGACCCACAGTCTCCAGACTCAGGGAACTAGGCCCAGCTGAAGACAATAGCAAACAAGAAAGGACAAGCTAGTTACAGAGCTGTCACAGCCCAGACTTCCTTCACTGGAAGGGCTGTACAGACACTCTCTGCCTCACTTACTAGGCTCCACAGGTCTGAGCTAATTCCTGAACCATCCCATACTGCAAGTATGCTTGTGTGTGTGTTTGTTTGTTTGTTTTTGGAGTGCTGGGCATCAAACTCAGGGCCCCACACATGCTAAGCACATGCTCTACCACTGAGTTACACCCCAGCCTCATACTGTAGTTTTTTTAACTATAAAGTTAGTTGTTGTTGTTAGGTGCCGTCAAGTCGGTATCCGACTCATAGCGACCCTCATAAGGTTTTCAATGGCTGACTGTTTTTTTCGGGATTGCCTTGGGAGTGGATTGCCAGGTCCTTCTCCCATTTTTGCGGTGCTAGGAATTGAACTCAGGACCTCAGAGACTGCAGCGCAGAGCTCTACCAACTGAGCCAAATCCCAGCCCCAACTATAAAGTAGGGATCATATATTAAACAAATATGTACTAAGAACATACTATGTTCCAGAAAACTGCATTACTTATGGAATAAGTCAGGCAGGGTCTCCCCCATCCCCTTGAAGCCTGCACTCTGATACCTCAATAGTGGCACCATGTCTGCAGAGGGGCACGAAGAGAAAATTACTTACTTACTAATGCATATAAAGTGCTTAGCATAGTACAATCTCTGAAAGTGGTGATGTTAACTAGCACTTTGAATGTCCTCGTGCCCTCTGATTCCTGGAGAGAGAACATGGCAGATCCTTCTAGAAATCTTTGTAGGAAAGACAAAGTTATAGCTGTCCCACATTGTCAGTGAGAATATAAGTTTCCAATGGTAAACTTTGCTTTGAAATTCCCCTCTATCCTTCCTAAATCTCGACTAGCTTATGTGGCTCAAGGTCACTATCTTTTTGTATTTAATGAAACCAAAAAAAGGCCTTTGCAAATCAAGGTATGAACACAGTAAGTGTGATTCCCAATTTGTACTTGGCCCTAGTTAAAACAGTGTCTCTCTAGTTTTAGGTAAACTTGCTCCTTAATAATTGTATCTACAGTGTCACTGGGAAATTTGGGAGAAAAAACCATACCATGACAAAGCATTTCAGTTTTCAGACCAAGATACTGCATCATGTCCTAATGCTGGGTGCTGCAGAACCAAATTCAAGTTGTTAACTGGTGAGTTTCATTGACGGAGAGGAGAAACTAACATTAATGATACTTTCATATCTGATATCTCAATGTTCACAACAACCTTGTGAGGCAGGTATAGTCACAGACCCATTTTACAGAAGAGGAAATTACAATGCAACTAGATGGTGTAATTTGCCCTAAGGTCACCGACTTAGTGAGAGGCAACCCGGGGACTGGAGTCCAAATCCTTGGGCAGGAGTGTCCCTGTATACCCCCCACAGTCTTGGAATACTTTTATTCCTTGTCATTCCTTCATCTCCCATAACCCAATGAATTCTGACAAGTCCATCTCTTTAAATTGAGTTATAGAAAGAGGGTTCAAAGAGTTAAACTTAGATAATGATACTCTAATCTGCACTCAGATAAGCCAAAAATATTGTTTTTGTCATAAAAGAAGCCCAAATGAGTTTCTATTATAATGGAAAACTGAGCTTGCTGAATGAAACAACAGAACATTGAAATTCAACAGTTCAGTGTTTCCCACATTTGGCTCAGAGAGCTTCATGGATCAAATTTAGCAACCAGAAAAACTCATCAGTAACTGACTACGCAGACTAAGTTCACTCAATAGATTACCTTTCTGAATATCTATATATAAAGTTCAGAACTTTTTTTTTTCTTTATTTTTCCCAAATGCTCGGATTATAGACATGTGCTACCACGCCTGGCTATGTTGGGAAGTTCATTAAGATTAGGGATCTCTTCTACGGGCTTCCTCCTCCAAGATGCTCTGGTCAGCCCAGTTTGGAGACATATGCCTATAATGCCAGCATTTAAGAAGCAAAGGCAAGAGGATCATGAGTTCAAGGCCAGCTTGGGCTACATAGTGAGTTTAAGGCCAGCCTGAGATCCTATCTCAAAAGGAAAAAAAAAAAAACTACCAAAAAAAGATGCTTCTGGTCACCCCTGGATATATATAAGAGGAGAATATGTCTAGATTTGAGTTATCAACTTTGAAACAATGCATCAAACATGAGAATTCTGGCACTGCCAGAAAATTTGCTTGGCCTTTTTTTCTTTTTGAATATTGGCACTACCCATCTTTCCAGCACTCTTCCCACCAGCCAGTACATTAAAATTGATTAACAAACACAATGCGAAAGGAAAAAAAAAATCAACCACAGAGTAATCAAATGCATTGTTAATTTTTTAAAAAATCATTTCCCTGGCTCAAAGTACATAATATTGTATTGGCAAAAATAACCTATCCTCTTGTCTGGCCCACAAACTGAGAAGAAAATTAAACACAGAATTGCTTGGTTCTTGTTTGCGTTTCTCAGGGTGTGAAGCATGCATTTTCAAACCCTCATAAGTTCTACACTTTCCATAAACACAAAAAGTGTTATCTCCAATCTTACTTAAACCAAAGAACTGTATTTTCCTCTGAAGGATGACACTGCCCTAGACTAAGAATCTGAGGCACTAAGGCTTTTAAATGAAAGTTGAGAGTTTAATCTCTCAGTTCTTCTTTGGAACTAATTCTCCTCTCTTCTCAGAAGCAGCAAAACTTGTGAGCCAAGAGGAAAAAAAAAAATTCCAGCAATAAGTTTTCTCTGACCACTTGCCTTCTTTGTTAGTTTACTTTAATACTTTTAAATTTGCTACTCATTTAAATTTATTTTATTTTATTTTATTTTTTTGAGACAGGGTCAGCCTAGACCTCACAATCCTCCTGCCTCTGCCTCCTGACGGCTGGGATTACAGGCATGCACTACCACATTCATCATCTAGCTCATTTACTTTTAAATGTTGTTTCAAATGCCTCCAATAGAAGGCCTCCTGGCCCAAAGGTACTGATACTGGTCTACCTCAAATACCTATAGTACCTAGAGGATACTTCTTGTGGTCTTAAAAAATCACACAAGGACAGATGGCCAATGTTAGCCCCTTAGTTTCTTTTCTTATGAGAAATAGTACTGCAATATATCTTACTCAAAAGATATTACCTCTACATTAACAGACACTTAAGAATAACAAACCTAAAAAGTATATATATATATATATTTAAATATCATCTTAACATCTCAGAATAAGCCAGGTCACTGAAAAGCTGAATAGGAATATAAATGTCTTTAAGGTAATCCCATTGTTCTTAGGTTTTCTTTTTAAATAGCTTAAAGAATGCATTGCACCTAAGGTTTTTTTGTGCTAGGAATATAACTTAAGTGATCAAACCTAACGGTTCATGAAGAAAATATTTTAATTAAATTTCTGAGAATTGATTTTTAAGTGTCTGTGATTCATTTTCTGCTCTAAAAACTTCAATACCCAACGTTTGGGTTTGAAAGGCAATGAATTTGGCTGCAGAAAAGAGTTGACTCTCTCCATTTGGTTTTGGTTTGGGTTTTGGTTATTTTTGTTTGTGTTTTCGAGTTTGTTTTATTACAATGCCTTGGCCAGGACTGTTCTTTCGCTTTGTCCATCTGTTTTGAGAGGACAGAGTTAAGAAGAGCTTTATTTTTTGCATCTTTCATAGAACTCTACAAAGAAAGAAAATGAGTGGCTGGAGGAGAGGAGGGATGAAAAACGAAGTCTGTGAACTCAGGAGAAATGTATGGATAACATGAGGACAGTCTCCCCCTCAGCCTGGCCCCCATACATGGCTCCACCTAGTCAGCTTTGACCCCTTCACCATTCCACAAGCAACCATCACTGGGCATTTGTCCTGAAGATGCTTGAGTAGAACCAGAGCTACCAACAAATAACCAGACCATTGAAGTCCTCAGAATAAATGTCATAGCACAGTCACATGCTGCTTTATTAGAGCTCAGAGAAAAGAGCAATAACCTCAAAGGGGACTCACAGAGCAAGAGACACAGAGACTTTGGAATTTGGGTATGATGAAGGCCCTGCAGGAGAAAGGGCAATGCAGACAGACAGGAAAAATAGCTGATGAAAGTACATATCATGTATCTGGGGGCTTGAGAGAGCATCTACTTAAGAGTTTATCAAGGGTGAGGTTGGTCTCTAGAGAGGATTCTGGAAAGTTTATGTAGGGCCAGGGTAGAAAGTCTCCTGTCCATCAGGGTGAGCAGTTAGGTCTTACTTCTCTAGGTAAAGAGGGCTATTGAAAGACTGAGCTGAAACAGGACCTGAGTGGTCTGTGAGTAAAATAGATTAGATTGAGTAGGTACATTTGTATGGGGCCATGGGGAGGCAGACAGTTTGGAGGTTAAAGCCATAACTGAAAGCCATAGGTGAGGAGAGACTGAACCATGGCTGGCCCTGCTCCAGTAGTAAAAAGATAGTAGAAGTTTTCAGGAATGAAAATGATGACACCTGTGGATACCAGTGGGCTGGGATTTAGCTCAGTGGGTAGAGCACTGCGCTGCAGTCTCTGAGGTCCGGAGTTCAATTCCCAGCACCACAAAAATGGGAGAAGGGCCTGGCAATCCACTCTCAAGGCAATCCCGAAACAGTCAGCCATTGAAAACCCTACGAGGGTCGCTATGAGTCGGATACCGACTTGATGGCACCTAACAGCAGCAACATGGATACCAGTATGCCCAGGTCAAAGAAAGAGAGTGAGGAGTAGATGGAAACGTAGGTTTCTAGTTTAGGAAGCTGGGGAAATGTGATGAAATTATGCTAAGAATCTGAGTTGATTGCGGTTCTTGATAGGAAGGGGATTAACCAGTCTATGTTTGAGAGCTGAAAGACCAGCTTCCTGCTAATGGACTGTTCAAAAAGGAAAAGTACATTATTCATTCATTCAACAAATACTTATAGAACATGACCATGTGCTAAGCAGGCACTAAGCTGGGACCTAGGGAGATAGTAGTGAATAAAATAGCCTCTCTCCTCCTGAAGTTTATTTATGGTGCCCTGGAGAATACTGGTGACACACAAAGCTATTACATATTGAATGTCAAGTCTTGTGCTCGATGCTTTACTCATGATCTAAACAGATCCTCATCACTCTAAGAAGTTGGTTGTTGTTAGGTGCCATCCAGTCGTATCCAACTCACAGTAACGCTAATAGCAGTTGTTGTTGTTGTTGTTAGGTGCTGTCGAGTCGGTATTCAACTCATAGCTACCCTCATAGGGTTTTCAATGGCTGTTTTCAGGATTGTCTTGGGAGTGGATTGCCAGGTCCTTCTCCCATTTTTGCGGTGCTGGGAATTGAACTTGGTACCTCAGAGACTGCAGCACAGAGCTCTACCAACTGAGCTAAATTCCAGCCCCTAATAGCAGTAGATACTATTAATATCCCCATTTTCCAGAAGAGGAAACAGGCAAAGAGAGTTCAGTCACTTGCCCAGCTAGAAGACACAGCAGCAAAGTGACATCAGGAAATGTAGTGTCAGAAGTCCACTTTACTTTTATTTTTTTTAAGACAGAATCTTGCTGTGTAGCCCAGATTATCCTGGAACCACCTCACTGCCTTGTGAAGGTTGCAAATTCCTCTCAGAGTTATTAGTAGGGATTTCATTTCAAAGTTATTTGGGTACTTAAAATCATCCCTTGCATTCTTTACAAAAAAGCAGCTTTTCCTGAGTCCTGTGGCAGCTGTACAGACAGCCCAGGCCCGGAGGTAGCCAGCCTCTCTGAGGAGCTCTATGTTCCCAGACCCATACCCAGCTGTGGGTGCCCAGTCCTGTACTTGAAACATTCATGCTGTTTCTTCCATCTATCACACCCCTCCACATCTCTGTTAATCCCTCAGCACTCATGGCTTCCATCACATCATCTGACAACTAACGCAGTTTGTGCTGGAAAAAAATTATTTTATGACTCCAAAGACATTAATAATTAACGTCCATACCACAAAACTTGTAATATCAGTTTGCCAAAATAAAGTCACCAGTATTTAATTCTTCTTTAAAGGGTGTCTTCTATTATTATTAGAGTGCAATTTAGTCATCAAAGGTTTACTCATCCTCATGTTTATAAATTATATAGGGCAGGGATTTAACTCTTCTGGCCCTACCTGTTCTGAAGAGAGGGAGGTTCATAACCCTGTTGTCACACCAGGCACCTGCCTTGAAAGGACATGATTAGTGAACTACAAGTTCTTACCTCTTTTAGAAATCTTAAGTGAATATAGAGATTTCCCTTTATGATGCAATCAGAGGAATAACCAGACAGTTGCCTGGCATTTAGAGGCACTGGGTTTTATCCCTTCAGAAGGCTGTTTGGAAATTTCAAGTTCATCTTTTTCAATTGAGTTTCAGAATCTCGTCTTGATTATATGATATAATATTAGTGGCTTTCCAATTCATCTGTGAAATATTGTTGTTGTATTTTTTTCTTTGCGGCTGTTATGGTTAGTTTTTCTGAGGAAGGAAGGACTACTGCCCCCCCCCCCAGGTAAATAAAAGCAGAGCAGAAAGAATCTGGTGCACCAACTACCGAAGTCGAAGTCAAATTCCAAGTCCTGACTTATGTTTACATCCCGAGGGTTGTGGCTGCCAACCAAGGGCTCATCCAAGTTCATCTGGGTTTAGGGATATTGGCCATGGAAAAATGGCTAACTTTCCATGTAGCCTTCAAGTCTTAGCATTCCAAGCGGGGTTCGCCGTCACAATGAAAGGGCAGAGGGGGTGGTGTACCAGGTGTTTTCCTTTCCTGGTTCCTCGGTTTGAAAGGGCACTATTTCTAGGGTTAAAGTAAATGGTCTAGGCCAGTGGGGGTAGGGCTAAACCCCAGGAGGCCACGAGAGGGAGGGTCTCGGTGTCCCGGCCAAGGCACGCCTCCCGCTCGCCACAGCTGCAAGCCTTCGCAGCCCTCCGCCAAAGCCACGCTAGAAGATGGAAGGCATCCTTGAGGGCGCCCAGCTTTCTGGACTTTAGTGGGATACTGCCCTTGGCAGAGTAGGCCTACTCGATTCATTCAGGGCGATATGCATTCCAAGAATGCTTCTGCGGTCGGTTAGGAGTGGAAAAATCAGGAATAACAAACATTCTGAGGAAAACTAGTAGGTACTAGGATCGTGAGATTCAAACAGGTGACAACGACTAAAAAAAGTACGTGGCAACTGGAGCTACACCAGGAGTGAGCACACACGCCTCTCGATGCTGGAGCATCGACTCCTTTTCTCAGCCCCCTTTCCCTTTTAATTTCCTTGGCTGACACCGGCAGCTCCCGGCGTAGTTGCCGGTGAGGGGGCTTGGCGAAGAGAGCGGGCGGAGCCCGGCTCTGCGCGCCCAAATCCAAAGTAAACACCTCGCAAGCCTACGTTTAGCAAGTGATACTGAACACCACACTCACGTTTTTTTTTTCTTTTCTTCTTCTTTTTTTTTTTTTTTTTTTAAGTACTGTTTGCCGAGATGAGGGTGAAAACATTTCCCGGCTGGAAAATTACTGATCACAAACTAAAAGGGTAATGGGGGTGGGGAACCAGAGTTGTAAGACCGAAATAACGATCGCCTTTTCCTTTCCTTCTGCCGGTGGTTAAGGACGGCTGCCGCGGGCTCAGTGTGCACTTTTTTGGGACTGGAGTCTCACCACATCGCTCCACTTCCTGGCACGTGGCCATTTTCTACCTAAGTCCCTTTCTAGTGAGCTTGACCTGGCCGGAGCCCGAAAGGAGCAACTTGTCGTTTGACCTGTGCCTCGCCGTTTCACCTCATTATATGACTCAGTCTTCTCATCTATCAAGTGGAAAGTCGAGTGCGTAGTTTGTAAAGTGCTTTGAGATGCCTGGTAGAAAAGTGTGTCTGTGCCTCAGTTCCTCACTTCTCCCCCACCGCCTAAAGTAAATCCCTTTCACTGCTTTCCTCGCTGTTTTAAATACCAAAAGCACAACTCGTTTCCCCATCCTGGCCTCCTTACGCCCCTGGCAAGCTCGGAACTGCCCTCCGGCCTTCCCAGGCTCCTGCTCTCCGCCACCCAGGGCTGGGCACCCGCCTCCTACCTATCTCCACCCCTGCCCGGCAGGAGGCCCGGCGAGGACCTGGAGAAGCCAGGCACAGCGTCTACACAGGCACTGCGGGGCGGGAGCCCGGCTCCTGCGTGCGTATGTTAGGGAAGGAGGGATGGATGAGTCACGCGGATAATCGCGCTCTCCTCTAGCGGCAAGCGCGTACTCGCAGAAGTGGGGGCGCATTGCCATCAACGCTTGGCCTCCAAGAGCCTCATTGGTCGGAGGCTTCGAACCCAGGGAACCCACTATGGCGGGGCGGGGTGCCCTACGCGCGCAGCAACCGGATCTGCGCCTTGCTCCCAGTGTCCCGCGCAGGAGCCGCCGCCGCGGCCGCCGGCGTCAGCGCGGCTCCATCACGCCAGCTGCCCCGCTGGCGTCACAGCCCGGCCCAGCCCCGCCCGCGCCCCTCCTTCTCCCCCGCCCCCACGTGCGCAGAGTTTGTTTATTTAGCTGCCATGGCAACGCGCGGGGGGCCGCGGGAGGGCGGGGAGAAGAAAGGGAGGGGGTGTGGCTTGACGGCGGACTCGGGAGCGCCTCCGGGAGGAGGCGGGGGAAGGCACTACCCCAGAAGTTATAAGTAAGAAGCGCGCGGCGGCCGCCGGCAGTTCCCCGGCCCCAGAGAGCGAGCGCGGCTGCGGGCGCGCGGGGAACAGAGGCGGTGGCGGGCGGCGGCGGCCCTGGGAGCCGCCGAGTGCCCCTCCCCGCCCCTCTGGCCCCCCACCCACCCACCCGCCCGTGGCCGGCGCCCATGGCCGCCCGCACCCCGCGCTGTCCCCAGCACTCCGCACCCTGCGCCGTCGCCCAGCTCGCAGCACCGCGCCGCCGCGGCCATTCTCACCTGGCGGCGCCGCCCGCCCACCGCTCAGGCCACAGCCCCTGCGCCTACGACGACAGCCGCAGCGGCCGCGACCGCAGTGGGGGACCCTGCTGAGTTGAAGAGCGCGCAGCCTGGCCACCGGACCTACTTACTCGCCTTGTGATTGTCTATTTTTATGAGTTTACAACTTTTTAAAGGAACTTTTGTATGCAAAGGAACTTTTTAAAAAGACATCTCCAATTTATATTTAATCCAAAGAAGGATCTCGGGCAACTTGGGGTTTTTTGGTTTGAGGCTTCATTTCTTTAAAAAAAAATATTTTATCTTCGTTGACTTTGGGGTTTGGGTTACTCCCGCTGCATCGGGCTCCCGAGGACCTTCTGGGTCCCTACATTAATGAGGTAGGTGAGATGCGGGACCTGGCGGGGAGAAGGGGGTGAGGCTCGGCGGGACGTCCGAGAGCGGCTGCCGAGAGCGGCCCCTGACTCCTGCTTCCCTGCGCGCCCCGCCCGGCCCGCAGGCAGCCACCTGGCGAGTCTGACATGGCTGTCAGCGACGCACTGCTCCCGTCCTTCTCCACGTTCGCGCCCGGCCCAGCGGGAAGAGAAAAGACACTGCGTCCAGCAGGTGCTCCGAATAACGTGAGTGTCTCTCGGGCCGTCAGGAGCGCCCTCTGTGTTTCTGTGGGGTAGGCGGCGGTGGGGTGGAACCCTGGGGGTCACCTAGCGCCGTCAAGGCGAAGGCACGGAGTAGCCATCGCGCGGACCCGGAGGCTTCCCGGGATGGCTTCCCCGCCCGTGGGTCGGGTGTTCCTGCGTGTGGTCTGGGCACTGCGGTGCCGCCAGGGGCGCACAGCGGCTGCCCACAGGTCTCCGGTGCGCAGGCCACCCGGCGGGAGGTGGCCGGCTCCCGAGACACTGCCTGGGCGGAGTGAGCTTAGCACGTAGGCGGCGGGTGGCAAGGGTGCCCTGCGAAAGCCGAGATGTCCCAGTTCCGGGGGTGGCTGGCGCGTTCCCGGGAGCCGGCGGAGAAGGCACCGGCGCGGGCGAGCGGGGCGCCCGCCCGCATGCAGTGGAGCTCCCTCGGGCTTTCTGTGCGCCCAGCCCGCTGGTCGAGGGGAGGAGAGGTGCCGGCGCCCTTGGCCCGCTAATAACTCCGTACTTTGGGTGGCAAGAGGGGACCACGACTAACGGCCTCTCTCCGCCCCTGTGTCCTCAGCGCTGGCGGGAGGAGCTCTCCCACATGAAGCGACTTCCCCCGGTGCTTCCCGGCCGTCCCTACGACCTGGCGGCGGCGACGGTAGCCACGGACCTGGAGAGTGGCGGAGCCGGCGCGGCGTGCGGCAGTAACAACCTGGCCCTCTTACCCCGGAGAGAGACGGAGGAGTTCAACGACCTCCTGGACCTAGACTTTATCCTCTCCAACTCGCTGTCCCATCAGGAGTCGGTGGCCGCCACCGTGTCCTCGTCGGCGTCTGCCTCGTCCTCGTCCTCCCCGTCAAGCAGCGGCCCTACGAGCGCGCCGTCCACCTGCAGCTTCAGCTATCCGATCCGGGCCGGGGGCGACCCGGGCGTGGCACCAGGCGGCACCGGCGGCGGCCTCCTATACGGCCGGGAGTCGGTGCCCCCTCCCACCGCACCTTTCAACCTGGCGGACATCAACGACGTGAGCCCTTCGGGCGGCTTCGTGGCCGAGCTCCTGCGGCCCGAATTGGACCCGGTGTACATCCCGCCGCAGCAGCCGCAGCCGCCAGGTGGCGGGCTGATGGGCAAGTTCGTGCTGAAGGCGTCGCTCAGCGCCCCTGGCAGCGAGTACGGCGGCCCGTCGGTCATCAGTGTTACCAAAGGCAGCCCTGACGGCAGCCACCCGGTGGTGGTGGCGCCCTACAGCGGTGGGCCGCCGCGCATGTGCCCCAAGATCAAGCAGGAGGCGGTCTCCTCGTGCACAGTCGGCAGGCCCCTGGAGGCCCACTTGGGCGCTGGACCCCCTCTCAGCAACGGGCATCGGCCGAGCGCACACGACTTCCCCTTGGGGCGGCAGCTGCCCAGCAGGACTACCCCGACCCTGGGTCCCGAGGAACTGCTGAGCAGCAGGGACTGTCACCCTGCCCTGCCGCTTCCCCCGGGATTCCATCCCCATCCGGGGCCCAACTACCCACCCTTCCTGCCCGAACAGATGCAGTCGCAGGTCCCGCCCCTCCATTACCAAGGTCAGTGCGGGGATTCGGCCCGGGGTGGGGTGCTTTGCATGTGCAAGTCCTCCCGCGCACAAGGCTTGGTGTTGACCCCACCTTCTTCACCCCTAGAGCTCATGCCACCCGGTTCCTGCCTGCCAGAGGAGCCCAAGCCAAAGAGGGGAAGAAGGTCGTGGCCCCGGAAAAGGACGGCCACCCACACTTGTGATTATGCGGGCTGCGGCAAAACCTATACAAAGAGTTCTCATCTCAAAGCACACCTGCGAACCCACACAGGTAGGGAGACAGAAGCAGAGGAAAGGAACAGGACTGTGTGCATCTGCTAATAGGCTAGCTGTGGGCGATCTTAGGGCCTCCTTTGGGTTCTGACTTCTATCTCCATCTTCGAGTCACAGGGGAGGACTGCAGCCTGGCGCCTGGTTTTTTGCCCAGGAGCCTTTTGCTTGATGGATGGTATCGGTGCTTAAATGTGCAGTTTCGTTAGGCCTTTAAAAGGCCCGGAGATTCCCATTGTGTGTGGGCCTCTCTAGTTTGGTAGCCAAGAAACTATACTTTGCGGTGCATACATGTAATGTTTTTTTAAAAGTCAGTTTTGAATTTTCTGGATTATTTTCATCGGTTGTTCCCTTTCCAGGTTTACGCTCTCGTTCTATTATATTTAATTCTAGTCTTTATAATTTTATTTTACTTAAACTTCAAGAATTTAATGGTTTCAAATGCTGGGGATTTTCTGGTTTAAGATTACCACTGAAGGCCCAGGCGTGGTTGTAGTCACCTGTAGTCCCAAATACTCTGAAGGCTGAGGTGGGAGGATCACTTGAGCCCAGGAGTGCGAGACCCAACTGGGTGACAGTGAAACACACACCTCCATCTCAAAAAAAAAAAAAAAAAAACCACCAAAAAACCCATAATTAAACATAAAGATTGTCACTGCAGAGAATTTCCATATTGTATAAATAGATTCGTAAGATCTTTTACAGGTTGTGTTTATTAAAACAACAAAAATGTCAGTGTAGAAGAAAATATTAACCAGTTGTAATGAAATAGGGTTATTTTCTGTTGGTTTAAGCAGAAATACCATTAATCATTTCCAAATTCATTTACACCACTATGATGGCTTAGTGCAGAAGAATGAAAACATTAGCTCTATAGAAATGTAGATTTAGGGGTGTTTTCGTTTTTTTGTTGCTTAACTGCTGTTCCCCTAAAAATAAAAGAGAGCAAGCAGATACTTGAAACTCATAATGTTATATCATTCCTATTCATGATCTGAAATTGAATATGGCCCTTCAGTGGTAAAAAGACATTCCTGGATTCTTCAGAACTAGAGTCAATGGAGAGCTGAGTTTAATATCTTGGTTGCAGTTTTTAAAGGAGCAAATTGTTTGTTCCAGCAGTGGCTTCAGCAGTTATTTCTCCTTTTCTCTTTCCAGGTGAAAAACCTTACCACTGTGACTGGGACGGCTGTGGGTGGAAATTCGCCCGCTCGGATGAACTGACCAGGCACTACCGCAAACACACAGGGCACCGCCCCTTCCAGTGCCAGAAGTGCGACCGGGCCTTTTCCAGGTCGGACCACCTCGCCTTACACATGAAGAGGCACTTTTAAATCCCAGACAGTGGAGAGGACCCACACTGCCAGAAGAGAATTCAGTATTTGTTTAAAAAAAAAAAAAAAAACCTTTCACACTGTCTTCCCAAGAGGGGAGGAGCCCAGCTGACAAGCACTACAATCATGGTCAAGTTCCCAGCAAGTCAGCTTGTGGATGGATAATCAGGAGAAAGGAGAAATCCAAAAGACAGAAATCAAAGAACAGATGGGGTCTGAGCTGGATCTTCTATCATTCCAATTTTAAATCCAACTTGAACAAGCCTGGACTTACAAAACGCCAAGGGGGTGACTGGAGGTTGTGGATATCAGGGTATACACTAGATCCGTGAGTTGGGGGGAGGGAAGACCAGAATTCCCTTGAATTGTGTTTCGATGCAATATAAATATAAAGATCACCTTGTATTCTCTTTGCCTTCTAAAAGCCATTATTGTGTTAGAAGAAGAGGAAGAAATTCAGGTACAGAAAATGTGTTCTAATAGCCTAAATGATGGTGCTTGGTGAGTCTTGGTTCTAAAGGTACCAAATGAGGAAGCCAAAGTTCTCAAACTGCTGCATACTTTGACAAGGAAAATCTATTTTTGTCTTCCGATCTACAATTTATGACCTAAGTCAGGTAAATACACCTGGTTTACTTCTTTAACATTTTTATGCAGACAGTCTGTTATGCACTGTGGTTTCAGATGTGCAATAATTTGTACAATGGTTTATTCCCAAGTATGCCTTAAGCAGAACAAATGTGTTTTTTCTATATAGTTCCTTGCTTTAATAAATATGTAATATAAATTTAAGCAAACTTCTATTTTGTATATTTGTAAACTACAAAGTAAAAATGAACATTTTGTGGAGTTTGTATTTTGCATACTCAAGGTGAGAATTAAGTTTTAAATAAACCTATAATATTTTATCTGAAAGATTTCGTGGTTTTGTTTTTGCCTTGGAAAAACATGTAACAAATTATAGTTTAAATACACTGGGGTAGAGGACATGTGAAAAGTACACTAACAAGCCAACTTCATCTTAATAGAGGTAAGACTTTTTTTTAATTGTTTTTTTAATTTTTATTTAGAAACAGGGTCTCATTCAGTGGCTTAGGCTACCTCTAGCCTTGAACTCATGATCTTCCTGCCTCAGCCTCCCCAGTTGCAAGGCTTACAGCATTTGTCACTGCATCTGGCTCAAAGACTTGTTTTTTTAAGCTACTTAGTTTAATAAGTGGTATCAGAGCTGAGAGCTCTTAAGTATTAGAAATTATTCAATTATCAAACATCTGGTCTGGTTTTGCTCTGTACAAATAAACAAAACTACACAAAAGCAGTTTCCTTACCTCAATATGATTTCCCTAAGTAGAATCGGCTCAACTTTTCTTTCGTTTGGTTAGTTTTAATAGGAGAATTCATCAATAAACATACACATTCTAGTTTCGCATTTTAAAAAATTATGGCTAGTCTTCATTTAATAGTAAATGAAATAAAAGTTTTCTCTCTGTGGAGAACTGGCGCTGGCACTCCCCACAGAATCTCAGTAACAAAAGAACCTTTCCCAGGCAGACAACCCTAGGAGCATAGTTCCACAGTGCCCTCCTGAGGATTACAGGCTTCATTTATGCTGTGTGTTGCCCTGAAGAGGCGGAAACAAAGTTTCTAGCAGGTTATTTTTAAATTCCCTCAACCCCTCTGAAGACAAGGAAATAATGAAACAATCCAATATTAAATTTGGAAGTTGGGAGGGTAGTTCAGTGGTAGTGTGGACATGGGCAAGACCCCCTCCTCAAATTCACAAAACTAATCCTCAATTTAAAGTTTTAAATGGGGTTTTGTGTAGGTTTATAGCATCTATATTTAAATTATTTAACTTAAAACTCCACTATTACGATCTCTGAAGGTTGAAGTAACTTTGTATTCACAAAACGGAAAAGCGATCGTGACAGGGCACTTTATGATGGTGATGTGAGTGACCTATAAGATCAAGGGGACAGAAGCTGACTAGCATTTTCTTTAGAGCGCTTATTAACTGCATTATATCTAGTGTCCAGAGGTCTGTTTGTACCATGGTACGTTTTATAAATGGAATACAAAGTAGAAATTCATAAGTGGCTCATGGTGGATCAACACAAAGTATTTTCTTTGACTTTTAAGAGTCCAGCGTGACTGGAAAACATGGCGTGTGTCTTTGCTTAAAAGAAAACAGGTGCGTCAATAGAATAGAATTTTATGTGGTCAAGAACGTATTCAAAACATACTTAATAATACAGAAAAATGCTCATGGTATGTTAAGTGGAAAAAGGATATAAGACTAAACAGTATGACTCCAATTGTGTGTGTTAGTGTGTGTGTGTGTTGAAAAGAAAGAAAATTAGGAAATTAAGAGAAAATATTAATACTGGTTTTCTCATTTTAAATTTTTCCCTTTTTTGCCATTTCCAAATATTCTAAAATATTCATATACAAGTATGCAGGAACTTCTTTGAAGGAAGGAAGGTTAAAAAATTTTAGGCTTTTTAAAAAAGAGGAATTAAACCTATGTAAAGAAAAAGCCTGCATTCTAACAGATTTTTCTTTGCATTTGTGGGTTGCTCTTATAATCCACCCCATACAGAACCTTCTGGCACATAGTTTATGAAAATGGCTTATTGAATGATTGTTACCGTCTTTGCTAAATGCCTATTACCTCAAATAAAAGTAATAGCATGATAAATTATCAAGATATCTTCAATGTATTCAAATTTTCCTAATGTCATAGGGAAACATCACTACACATTAACTTTATTCTGACCTGCAAAAGAAAGCTTTCAGTAACTAAAATAAGTGAGGAAGGTTTCTCAGAAATGTAACAGGCCAAAACACTGTTCAACATATGCAAATAGCTAAGCTATTTATTCTCATAACCTGTCAGTTCTGCGCTCCTAGGTATACTGTCATTACAGTGTTACAGCGCCAATTACACTGTATAATAAAGAGCACCTAATAATCGAGTTGCCTGCTTATTATATTTCCTTATGACATTTAATTTTATGTGTCCTAGATTTTAACTTGAGTGCACATTCACACAATGGATTAACAATAGTGTTTCCAACCCACCGACAGACTTTCAGTTCACCTCTTTTCCGGCAAAATATTCTTTCTACTTCAAGATATATTTGACTCTTGGAATCCTGTTTTATTTTGCAAAACCAAACTAGGCCAAGTGTTGTGGCACATAGCTGTAGTCCCAGCACTCAGGAAACTGAGGCAAAATGACCACAAGTAGTCTTTTTCTTTTCTTTTTTTTTGTTTGTTTTTGTTTGTTTGTTTGTTTTGTAGTTCTTGGGGCTTGAACCCAGGGCTTCATGCATGTTTTGCAAGCACTCTACCACTGGGCTGCACTCCAAGCCCATTTTTTATTTTGAGTCAGGGTCTTGCTGAGTTACACAGGCCGCCTCTGGCCTCAAACTTGGAATCCTCTTGAGTTGGTGGGGTTATATGCATGCACCACTACAACTGGCTAAAGAGGATCACAAGTTTGAGGCCAGCCTGGACTACATACTAAAAACCTGTCCCAAAAGCAAAACAAAAGAAAATAAAACAACAACAACAAAAATCCAGGTACCTTCACCACCTCAAGTAGAATTGTCGAGGCAAATACTTTTATATAGAATAATATGAAATGATATTTCATAATTGGAGAATAACAATTTTTACATATAATGTTTTTATATATAAGGAAGGCTAACTGAAGCACTCCTCATTTTGTGGAAGTCCACAGAGAAAATATTAAACAGTGGCAGTATCTGTTATACTTTGACATATGTGGTATCTCAACCTAGCAGCCTGTGTCAGCCACTTGTTCTTTCATATGATGTGCCTTCTGATGCTACATTCAGCACAACACACGTGTGGGTTTCTAGATCAGATCCTTTTCCCCTACCTCTTTCTCCCTTTCCTCCCCATACAAAGGCACCACTCAGTCCCACACAAACCTTTTATATATTTATTATTATTTTTATCACTTATTTATCACATTTTATGTATTTCAATTCTTGGTATTTCTTAGCACCTTCTACAGGCTACTGTAGATTGACATGTTTTTATAGTGCTAAACTGAAGCTGTGTCTGCCTCCTAAAGGTTGTTTATGAAACTATCATTCATTGTTCACATGCAGAGTCATTCAATAATATTTTCTATAAAACCACATGATCTGTCCACATAATGAAGGCTGTAGAATGTGCCACAGAACCTTCTACCTGTGAAACTGAAAAACAAACAAACAAAAAAACCACTTAAAATGCTCTCTGAAAATAAAAGCTTTGTTTTGCAATAAGTGAAACTAAAATGAAAGATAGAAATGAACAACTTTGGAAGGCTCTACCTTAAACAAAAACCAGAATTTTAAGTAAATTTCTTGTCTCCTAAAAGAATAAATTCTGTATTTTTGTTTAATTATCTGTTGCTTCAATGCCCTGGTCACAGTCAAAACAGAGCTAAACCAGCTGCTAAAATGTGAGCATAAATACAGAGGATCTTTCAGGCTGGTATCAAGTTGGCTACAGCCACTTTACTTGGTTGAGAAGGAAGGGTACAGGCACATCAGTCAAACTGCTTCTCTGGAACCATGTACATCTGGAACTCATCTTTTTAATTATTTTTCATGATGTTCTTGATATATCACTCTTCAGAATTACTATCTCAATACCTAGATGAGTCAACATGTTGTAACCACTCTGCCCAAAAGTCCTTCCCCATTTGTCCTTAAAGGAAAAGGAGGAAATAAATAGAAACCAAATTTAATAATAGCAAAAAGTAAATTCACACTTAAGAGGATCCCTTTGAAATCTCCTCTGAGCTCACCTAATGGAATATTTTTCAAGGACACAGTACAATAATTATAATGATACCTCCAGAATGTTAGGACCACATGCTATGCATTTATGTTTCTTTTCATGTCTATGTTACATGTCATTTAAGCAGAGTAGGAAACAAGTAGCTTTTGATGGAGTAGTTGGTCAATAATTGATTGATTGATTGATTAACTAAAGTCCCTGATACAGATTTGACAATTATCTAGTTAAATCAGCTAGAGCAGTGGAACCTGTCCAATTCACTGTATTCAGGTCAGGAGGTACTATCTCATCTATAATATTTGAATCTGTACTGACATTGGATCCACGTGTTACCTCATAGTGGCCAAGTCCTTATGATATAAAACCCACACTCTTGGGTGCTTTATCTGTGTACTCACCTAAAAGCTTTTAAGGTGGGTAATAACTTCACAGAGTAATTGCAGGAAGCCTAAACATGCTTACTGTAAGTCTGAGCAATAAGTAAGGTAGTACAAGCCATGGAAGCTGAGTATCTTAGACACAGTTGGGTGGGATTCTCTCCAGAGGGGCAAGCATGCCTCTTTCTGATCAAGGTCTTGTTTTGCTGGTATATAAAAATCCCTTACTTCCGCAGAGCTCTGTGAGTTTAATGAAGCATTTCTCTGTTACATCAATGAGTCTTTATAGGAAAAGGCAGAGGTGAGACTTCCCTCTTCTGGCCCCATTAAACAGATAAAGAAACTGAGGTTCCCTTTATATAAAGGCTAGCATTTTGTTTTCATTTCTCATTCTTGCTGACATACTCAGAGCATTTCTAATACTCTTCAGTCAGCTGGGCAGGAAGGACTGCAGACAAAACACACCCAATTCAGAAGGATTTGCTAACATCCAGGTTCTTCCAGTAAGCCTGTTTAGAATCAAACACCTGAGACTTTCTGTCTCCCAATCAGTGTGCTATTCATTTCCTTTATCAAGGAAGACTGGGGAAGCCTGAGTTTGCTGCACCCATTTCTTGAGCCAGTCATGAAACCATGAACTAGTTCATTATGCCATGAATACAATCCATACTTTTAGTTCTGAAGTGGAAGGCGAGGCTCTCATTTCTGGGCTCACCTTTAGCCCAACCCACAACTGTCCTGGTCATATAGATCTAGCCACTCATCCTATTCCCCATTCTTTACCTTCCCACAATCCTTAGGGCCTACTGGATAAAGATTTGACGTGGTCACACCCACCCTTATATCCCCCACAGTTACTCCTTAAGTAAACTGGCCATGCTGAACTTCTCTCAGCCCCCAATGCACGGTGCCCACTCAGCCTTTGAGCCTTTGCTTGCAGATGCTACCCTCAGCCAGATTCCTCTAGCAAAAGGCTTGGAACTCTTGAAGCCTAGCTCTTGAACAGACTCCTCTATGCAACTTATTTTAGATCTTTTATTAAACACATGCTTATTATTACAATGCTTGATGGGTCTGGCTCCCCCTACAGATAATACTCTAGATGTACTCCTCATTTGCCACCAAACACCCAGGTTATAGGGCTGGGATTTAGCTCAGTTGGTAGAGCGCTGCACTGCAGGCTCTGAGGTCCCGAGTTCAATTCCCAGCACCCCAAAAATGGGAGAAAGGCCTGGCAATCCACTCCCAAGGCAATCACGAAACAGTCAGTCATTGAAAACCCTATGAGGGTTGCTATGAGTCAGATACCGACTCGACGGCACCTAACAATAACAACCCAGGTTATCTATGTTCCTGGATTCAATTTTTGTTGTTGTTGTTGTTGTTGTTTTGTACTGGGGATTGAACCCATGGCCTTGTACATCCTAGGGTTGTGCTCTACCACTGGGCCACATCCCAAGCCCCTTTAAAAAAATTTTTTTGAGACAGGGTCTTGCTAAATTGCCCAGGCTGGCCTCAAACTTGGGATCCTCCTGCTTAAGCCTCTCAAGTAGTTGGGATTACAGGTGGGTGCCACCATGCTTGATTTAATGGGCTTGGCTGAAAGAAATGAACTGTTCATGGATTATTTAGACAAAAACCTGGCATGTCTTTCTACAAGATTCTTGCTTGCCAGGTGATTCCCTGCATTGATTCTGGAAAGAGTTTCATTCATCTGAGGGGTGTATTGTGTGTTCAGGGAAGCGAGGGCATCAGGGGACCCACAGGAATGGCTAGGACACCATTGCGCATGTTCTCCAGGAAGCCAGGGTTTGGGGAAAGGAGACATTTCATTGTTTCCCATTGAACCCATTGAACTCCTTTTCAAGGGAAAAGGTATGTGTACTAAGAATATGTGACAAACAGTTACAATTTTAAAAAACTGTTCCTTAAAAGCTTCAAGGAGGCCAGTTCTGCAGGGGCTCCTGAGTGGGTCAATCGACCAAGCTGGAGGGGCATCTTTCCCTGGTCATAAACCCCATCTTTGGCTTGCTGCTCTTCAAACCTGAGATTCTCCTTGCTGCTTGGGGCATGGATACGGTAGTTTTCTGGCCTCAGAATGTGTTTAAATAAACTGATTCTAGAAAATAGCCCAAGGAATTGACAAATGCTAAGCCTACCTGGAGGCATGGCTGTTTACTCTGGGGAATGGGGAACAGACTGCAAGGACAGAGCTGTCAAGTTACAAAGGATAGGAGAGCAGAATAGGGGGCTTCAAAAAGGTTTAATTCCAGCTGGTAAGTGAGGTCTAGAGCTGCATTTGTGGTGCTGAGGCAGGACACAACTTTGAGGCCAGGCTGGACTACACAGTGAGACCCTGTTTCAAAACAAACAAACAAACAAACAAACAAAACAGGGGGGAGAGAGAAGGAGAGAGACAGAGACAGAGAGACAGAGACATCCCAAATAAAGAACTGGGCTTGTACAAGTTCACATTGAGTTGAGCTCTGAGCAGCAACCAGTGCCTAGATCTGATTCAAGCAGGCCTATAGTTGATGGCTCCACCCTGACAACCCAAAAGAAACTTAGAGCAGATAAACATCACTTACAAAAAAGGATGATTTTTAAAAAGAACGTTCTAAATCCAATGTAATGTTGTGCTCTGATGTCCAAATAAATATCTCATTATATTCTATAATCCTCCTCTAGTGTTCTGTTACCAGCCAGCCAAGACAGGTACTCTACACTCAGCACTGGGTTCTCCCTACAAAACATAGGCTTCATTCCTTTGAAGTGTGACAATAGCATTCTGGCTTTTTGCTGCTGTCTCTTTCCATGTAATTCTGTTCAAACATAGGTAATATATTCAAGGGACTACCTTACCAGTGGTTGTGCAAAGGCAGGAGAACCAAAGCTGAATAAGAAGGTGCAAATGGGCACAGCTACAGATATTTTTTCCTAGTAAAACTGCCACACAAAAAGTACTTCATTACTGGGTATGGTGGCACACGCCAGTAATCCCAGAAACTTGGGAAATGAAGGCAGAAAGATCGAAGGATCAAGGCCAGAGGCAGCCTGCATAATTTAGTGAGACCCTGTCTCAATTTAAAAAATTAAAAAATAAGCTGAGGGTGCAGCTCAGTGGCAGAGCACTTGCAAAGTATGCACTAGGCCCTTGGTTCAGCCCCCAGTACCACACAAGAAAGAAAGGAAGGAAGAAAAGAAAGGAAAAAGGGGAGAGGAGAGGGAGAGAGAGAGAGAGAGAGAGAGAGAGAGAGAGAGGGAGAAAGGAAGGAAGATCATGTATGTGAAATGAAAATCAGCATCCTGGCCCCCACAAAAATTTTTACTATCTTGGGAAAGTAATCAGATGGCTCTTTGAGAGACTCAACCACATTCACTGCAACCACACATACCATTTTTCCCCCTACAATTTTCTTGATTGCTTATTATTTTAGATACAACCAACTTGTTGTCAGGTACATGTTAAGTCACGTTAAAATGCAGTATTCAGGTTCGGTATGAAGGTTTTAGCCTCATACAACAAAATATTACAACCTTCTCCTGGAATTAATGATTCAGACAGAATAGAACTTAATCTTTTGGAGAGTACTTGACCCAAGAAATACTTGGGGTTTCTCTGGTTTGGAGATTGCATACCTAGACCAAGGAAACAAACCGATTTTGTTTTACACACAATGAACCTTATAGCTACAGGGTATAACTGACTTCATAAGACTCTTGGGCCACAGTCTGGAGAGACAGAGCAGGCTTTGCCTATGGGAGTCTTTGCATTAAAGACTTTGTTAGGCAAAGTCACTCTGGGTTGGAGGCTGATTTGCAACTTGTGCCTTTGTAAAAGGATTAGAAGATTCCTATTGTTTACTGTTTGGGTCTCAATTTGCATTTGAAGATACATGACCTGTTCCAGGTTTGGTTCTCCTTTATTTTCATTTTCTTGTCTAGACACAGAGTGGATATTGTATGTTAAAAAATTGATAAAACTTCTTGGCAGAATGTTTGTATTGATTAAGAAAGTGTGATAGGTTGGTTTTTTCCGAGAATGGTGAAGTCTACCTGGATTCCAGCAATACTGAGCTGATAATCTATTTGGCAACTGACAAGTAATTCACAGGGAGAGATCTACATGTTTCATTGATTCCCTTAATTAGAGTACATGGCAGATCGTAGGAAAAAAAAAGTTCTACAGCGATATTGTCAGACAATGGATCTGTAGAAGGAACTGAAGGAGGAAAACATCTGATGGCTTCAGGACATATTTGAACACTTCTTTCAATGTCTTTCTTTATAAACAAAGGTTTGAGAAAAAATTACTTTAGGTTTGTCATAACAATATTCTCATCTCTACATTTTGTTTAACTACCTGTCCCTTGGTAAACAATTTTTAACTAATATTTGCCTTGACAGTGTTCCCAGATTGGCAACATAAAACCTGGAATAGAAACTTGGTGAGGAGGGACAATTTCACAGCTTGTGGGTTTAAACCATGTGGTTTGTTTTCTTTTTAACTCGTCTGTGTCTCTCTCCTTTATATTTGTCACTGAGGACAGGAAAGCATTTCTTTCATGTCAGGATAAATGTATTGGGGAACTTGGGCTTGAGCGCTGGCAGAGTGAGCTGGAGGTAGATGAAGAATGTAAAGAAGAATTCATATTCGTTGAGCACCTATAGTGTGCTAGAATGTTGCTAGAGGTGTAGGAATTGTGTCTACCTGTTTTAGAGTGGAGAAGTCTGGGGTCTAGAGGAGTTAATTGACTCATCTAAGGTCATACAGCTGTGAATGGAATCCAAGTCTGCCTGACTCTGAAACCCAGGCTTTTGCTGCCACATTACACTGTCTCTCAGATAAAGTAAAGCCCCTCATTTCCTAGGAATGGGTGCTCATTTTTTAATATAAATGGCGAGATGTTTGGTGCATACATAGCTGTATGGGAAAGACTGACCTGATGTTTCCCTTTTTCTAATAGGGACAAGTAGTCTTATCTCTCATTCTATTAAAAAAGAAAAATACCTCACATTCCTCTAGGCTCCAGTTTGGACAAGGACTTCAGAAAAAGTCCATTCTTTCCTGCATTATAGCATCTTATATTGCTGTTGTTGTCAGGTGCTATGGAGTCGTGTCCAACTCATAGTGACCCTAAGAGGGTTTTCAATGGCTGATTGTTTCACGATTGCCTTGGGAGTGGATTGCCACATCTTTCTCCCATTTTCACGGTGCTGGGAATTGAACTGGGGATCTCAGAGACTGTAGAGCGGCACTCTACCTACTGAGCTAAATCCCAGCCCATAGCATCTTATAGCCTCTATGAAATCACAAAAGTAAATAAGCCATGGATTTTCTTCCTGGGAATTTTTTTCACAGATTTTAAAGCATTTTACACAGGTATCAAGTTGATTCGAACTAGGACTAGCAGCCCTGTTTATAATTGGGCTCATTGGAGGTGAGTTCAAGAAAGCATCTAAGCCAGGTGTTGTGGTGCACACCTGTAATCCCAGTGCTTATGAGGCTGAGGCAGGAGAACCCCAAATTGGAGTCCAGCCTGGGCTACATAGCAAGACACTGTCTACAAAAACAAAGAGAGAGGGAAGGAAAGAGATGGAGAGAGAGAGAGAGAGAGAGAGAGAGAGAGAGAGAGAGAGAGAGAGAGAAGGAAGGAAGGAAGGAAGGAAGGAAGGAAGGAAGGAAGGAAAGGTAGATGAGCTTTTTCAACTCCATCCTGGTGATATTGTATGTGATGACATCAGACTGCTCACCCATAATCTGCTGAGCTCATATGTGTGATGGTGGGGCCCAGGGCTTCCCCGTGAACCTCCAGGCTGCCAGGTCTGCGTCAATCCTGTGGAGTTCAACCCTGACTTTGTAGTATGGATGATACCCAAAGTGGAGTGGGCAGCCCTTCTGGAGACTGCACATACCTTGTAACTGGTCAGAGCACCCAAACAACCAATTGAGGGGTATAAGCAGGATGAGACATTTCTGAGGGAGCTGTACCACGTATTTCTGGAGGTGGATGTGCTGGAGGGCACCTGCAATACTCAGAATCTAAACATCTGTTCCCCAGCAGCTGCAGAATCCTCAACATACTACTTAGTGAAGAGGAAACCATGCTAGCCACCAGCTTTCCATTTCGTGACCAAGTGTGTCTTTGATGTTGTATGTCCTGCTTACTAGTTCTGCCATGTGTAGCCCCAACCTTGACTCAATGACACTTAACACACAGTATTCTTCAGCTTCATAGTGTGCACTTTTTTCTCATTAAATGTTCAAAAACAAAAACAAGAAAGGAAGAAAGAAGGAAAGAAAGAGAGGAAAGAAGGAAGGAAGAAGGAAAGAAAGAGAGGAAAGAAGGAAGAAAGAAGGAAGGAAGGAAAGGAGGAAAGAAGGGAGGGAGGAAGGAAGGAAGAGAAGGAAGGACGGATGAGCTAGAAAGACTCTTGCTGAAGGTCACATATTCCAAGATCTGTTCAATACAGTATGCAGCAGAGGGAGCTGCTAGGAACCCAACTTGGAGTGTAGTGGGTTTTGTTTCATTTGTCTTGAGACAGAGTCTCTATAGCCAAGGGTGGCCTGGAACTCTCTATGTAGCCCAGGCTGGCCTCGAACTTTCAGTGATCCTCCTGTCTCAGCCTCCCAAGTGCTGAGATTGTAGGCGTTCATCACCATACCGGGCTTTGGAGGATGGTTGTTTTGAGCCTATATTCTCAGCCATGGTTCCTGAGCAACACTTCTGTTTCTTGCCCATCTTCCAAAACACTTTGCCAACATTCTTCTAATGCTCCCAATATCTAAAGATAATCCCTTTTCCCCTAACCAGGATCTCAACCCAAAATAGATCTGGGCGTGTGCCACTGGGCACGAACAAATGACTCAGAGAGTCATTTCAGATCTTAGCAGCGAGGAAGTCTGTGCAGAGCACAAGCACAGAGACTGGGAGCAAAGGAACGATAGAGCTGGAAGGACTCTCATAGATCAGCTCACCTAAGGCCTCCTTTGCACAAATGGGGGAGCAGATGCCCCGTGTCCTCCAGAGTCATGTCCTTGCAGAACTTCATTCCAACTTAAGACTCCCTGACTCTCATCCTCAGCCTGCACACAACACCCCAGGGACACTGGCTAAGCAAGACCCAGAGGCCCCTAATCAAGGCACAGGCAGTAGGTAAGTTCAGCATCAGGAATGCAGAAGGAAAATAAGTCTCATCTTGAGCCCGTGCCAATTTAGAATATTGTCTCCACAGAGGTTTTGTCTGGTTGGTTTTGTTGTTGCTTTGCTTTGCTCCTTCAGCTCACTGACGCCATCCAATAGGTTTCTATCCAATTCTTGTCCAACAATAGGGCATCGGCTATGAGAGTCCTGGTATGTCCTCAGAGTGGACTGCTATGCTCCATTAAGATCATCTTGTAAACAGTAATAATGAAGGCCCCAAATTTATTAAGGTTTACTTTATACCATTCCTATACTCAGTATTTTAGGCATTTTTCTCTTTTGGTTCCCTCAAAAACCCTATGAGGTAGGCATTGCTACTCTTCTCATTTTAAGAATGAGGGACATAGCTGGGTGTGGTAGCACCCACCTGTAATAGCTTAATCCCAGTTATTCAGGAAGCTGAGGAAGGAAGATTGTGAGTTCAAGTCCAGCCTGGGTAATTTAGCAAGATCCCATCTTAAAAATAAAAATAAAGAGGGCTGGGGATATGGACCTGTGGTAGAGTGCCTGATGCAAGCCCCTAGGCTCAATCCCCAGAGCCATGCTCTCCAACAAAAAAGCCTGAGGGACAGGACTTTCCTGGAATAATAATAATTTTTTTAAAAAGTGAGTAATGAAGCTGAGATTTAAACCTGACTTTACCAGACCTATACTCTTTCTTTCTTTCTTTACTTTTTTTTTTTTTGGAGACAGAGTCATCTCAAGCTGAACTTGAACTTCCTATGTAGCCCAATCTGGCTGTTAAAGTTGTGATCCTTCTGCCTCTGCTTCCCAAATACTGGGATTACAGGCATGTGCCACCACAACAGGCCAGGCCCATATACTCCTAAAATTTATACTTTTTATATGTAGAAGGATGCTCAGAACTTTGTGTGTGGAGAGGGTGGGGCTGATATAGTATGATCTAACTTGGTAAAGTATATCTGTGTTTAGGTGTTTGGGAGGTGTGTTTACATTGGGAGAATTCTGGAAAACCTGCTCAATGTCAATTCTTAGAGCAGCCTTTCCTAAACACACTAAAAGAGCTTGCCCATCCTGCCCCCCGTTATCCTTCACCTCTTGATTTTTCCTTACGGCACTTAACCTGGAATGTAACAGATACTAGGTTTATTTCACCTGCTTTCCTTATGGCACTTAACCTGGAATGTAACAGATACTAGGTTTATTTATTTCTAGCTCTTCTCCACAAGGAGGGGGAATACAATGCCTAACAAGGTATACCTGGCTTGTTGTAGGTGCTCAATAAGTATCTGTTGTCTTGAAAGGATGGGTCAATATCTTACTGTTAACTGTGCTTTGACTCTGTCTCTCTGTCAAAGGAGCAATTTAGACTCTTGATACCTAAGTGATTTATATTCTTTATTTTATATGTTTCATCTGAAATCCTGAGTTACACACACACAATCCACTCCATTTAAGGGTCAAGAACCTAAAATGGTCCACTTTCAAATCCAAAAAGGTGATCTCCCTTTTCCTGGGCATAATACCCTCTCTAGAGTAGAACTTTCAATTTGGAAACCTGCTTAGATAAACTTCCTTTGAGTTAAATGACAGTCATTACTGTTTCAACTGCTAATCCACTTAGTGTCCTAATCACCCATATGGCTTTTCTGAACACCCTCCTGACTGTTTCCAAAAGATAAATCTTTCAGTCACCAGATTCAATTGAGCAACTGCGGGACAATTGACTATAGATGAAGAGATTGAGGAAGTTTTTGAGATGAATGAATGACTGCCTATCTGGAAAATGTAAAAATGAATGGGACATCTGAAGTGAATTGATATGAGTTGTTTGGGTTTTATCCTTTTTATAAACTCCCCCTTCCCCTCACCAAAAATGATTAGGCCTTCTCTGAAGGAAATCACAACCAACTCATTCTGGTCCTCAAGCCAGATGTCTTGGACCTGGCTTTGCAACATTCTGGTCACGTTCACCAGAGTGGTGGTTTGAGATTTTTAAAATTTCTCCCACCTCTTCTTCAGAAGGGTGACTTTTGCCCCATCAGCAGCCTCAAGAGCCTGTGAAAGTCAGAAGCAAAGCATCTCTGCATTTCCCAGAGCCAAAGGGCCGCTTTGGCGGGCTTCTTCCTTCCTTCCCCAAACAGAACAAGCTCTTATATAAAATTCACGAATTCTTGGCAAGAGAGAAATCCTCCCATTGGAAGGAACAGATGTTCTACAAGTAACTTTTGCCATTATATACTGTGCCTAATACCATAGATTTAAAGCATTTGGGGATATTAACTTTTTAATAAATGTCAACATGTTCTGGGCAGTTTTTCCATCTTCATCCGTGGCATACACACCACCAACTCTCCTACCACCTCTTTTTAAATTTTCATAGAGTAGCTGGGAATTGGAAAGACATTAGAAAGTGAAAGCGGAAAATTCAACAAGTATGCTAATACATAACCTAATGCAGGAAGTAGCAAGTTTCCTTCCCAGTTGTGACTCTCAGAAACATTCTTCCTCCTGTCTTAGAACTTGGAATGATTCAGATTTCTAAAAAGGCAATTATGACCAATTAACATTCAGGGGTCTGTTGGCAGAATTCCATAAGAGTTATCTCTTTATAAAAATCTCCTTTCTAAAGACGTCTTAACGAAGGAGTTACTGGTCTGTTTTCACTTCGTAGACACCGCATTAAACTGCCCACCTTATACGCCTGGGTCCCACCCAGATGACAGCAGGGAAGGTCCAGGGTCAGTACTGGCCGCTTATCTAGGCTAGGAGTAAGTTTAGAAAGTGTGACCCTGCCTCGCTGGGCTGAGGAATAGGAGGCTGTCCCCGGGGGATAAGATGCTGGCTTGTGGGGTTTCTGGGAGGGCCAGAGCGCCTGCCAGCTGTGGCAGGGTCCAGAACGCGCCTGCCTGCCCGCTTTGGGGTTCAAAGTCAAAATAAGGTGAGAGGTTTGGGCTAGGTGAGGTATGGGCTCCGCAGAGCAGCCGCAGAGGACGGTGACGACGTGGGCGGGCTGGGGAAGCAGCTGATCGACGTTCAAATGCGCACCCTGATCTGCCTGGACTCCCGGATCCTCCCGGACTCCTGGCTCTCCGAGCTGGTTTCCTCTCCTGAGCTAGGTGGGAGCCAAATGAGTCCAAACCCCAGGTTCCCCGTGCGGCTCTGTGCCAGGACCCCCACTTCACCCGGAAAAGCCTGCCCTGGAGCCCTCTCAGTACTCAAGGGGAGCTAGCAGGGCGCTACGCCCGCTTGGAGAGCAGATCATGGCCCGCGCCCCTGCAAACTCGGGGTGTCCCGGCAGGCTCTGGGCGCCCGGGCTCCGCTTTTCTAGTATCCCGGCCGGGAGATCGGTTTCGGTTTGCTCTCCGGGGGGCCGGTGCCCCGGCGCTAGCGACGCAGGAGGGCTCGGCGTTCCGCCGCGCGCGAAGCTGGAGGAGAGCGCGGCGCCGCGCGGTCTGCAGCGCCCCCAACTGGAAAGCCCTGCATGGGACTCCTGGGGACTGCGGGCCCCTCGCCGCGCCCCTGGTCGGCTTCATGCTGGAGAAGTGCGCCCTTCCTTTCCCTCTCCCCTGAGGCTGACCAGTGTTATGATATTCAAAATCAAATCGAAGTGGATACTCATCTTGACTGCCACTGACTGGCTTCAGGCTCCCAAGAACTTTGAACTTCCAGGCCTCTGTGGCTAATGTGGATATTATCTTGGACAAAGTTATTGTAATAATTGAGAGCATGTATAGTAAATAGGAAAAGGCGCACACTGCTATTACAACTATGTGGCTAGGCTTTGGGCCAGGGGGTCTCACTGACGTTTCAGCTCCTCCGTGGCAGGATAAGCTGGGGTTTAGTTGGTAGAGTGCTGCTCTGCGCTCTCTGAGGCCTTGGGTTCGACCCCTAGCACTGCAAAAACAGAAGGACGTGGCAGCCCACCCCCAAGGCAATCCCAAAATAATCAGCCATTGAAAACTCAATGAATAAGTATATAGGGTTGCTATGAGTAGGACCCGGGCTGGAATTTAGCTCAGTTGGTAGAGCTATGCTGTGCAGTCTCTGAGATCCCCGGTTCGTATTCCCAGCACTGCAAAAATGGGAGAAGGATGTGGCAATCCAGAAACAATCAAACACTGAAAACCCTAGGACCGTCTCTATGCGTCGGATGCGACTCAATGGCACTTAACAACAACAACAACAGAACATGGCAGGCTAGGAGTGGATTCCCAGGAGGACAGGTTTTTGGTTTGGGTTAGTTTTGGTCGGGGTGCTGGGATGGAACCCAAGGCCTAGTGCATGTGATGCACACACACGCTCTACCACTGACCTACACTCCAGCTGCTGCTTTCTCCATGAAATGGTGAAGGAAACTGAGCACCCAGCTTGGATCCAGCTGTATATCTATGGCTGAGGACTCAGCTGTCTCCTGTTTGAACCTAGTACCCTCATTGTAAAATAGGAATGTTAACATGGAACTCACAGAATTGCTACCAAATAAAAAATGCAGAAGTCCAGGCTCAGGGGAAACTTCCTCCCTGCTGACAGCCAGCAGGTACCAGAGCACCAACCAGTATAAGTGCAGTGCAATACTCCTGCTCCTCACACAGACAACCAGCAGGCCCTGGGTCTCTTCTTACAACACAGAGCAGGTGCTCAGTGCAGACCGTGGGTACCTCTCTCAGCCCTGTCTATGACCAGGTAGTTTGGGCTGCAGGAAGCTTTAACTGGTCCTTCTACCTCATCATCCCCCCCCTTGACACCCCTCCTACAGGTGACTCCAATCCTTTCTGGAGTGGTAGTGTTAGAAATGGGCTGGGATTTAGCTCAGTGGGTAAGAGCGCTGTGCTGCAGTCTCTGAGGTCCCAAGTTCAGTTCCCAGCACCGCAAAAATGGGAGAAGGACCTGGCAATCCACTCCCAAGGCAATCCCGAAACAGCCAGCCATTGAAAACCCTATGAGGGTCGCTATGAGTCGGATACCGACGACGGCACCTAACAACAACAACAACAACAAGTGTTAGAAATAATTAGAGCATACAGACTTAAAAGTTCCTGGCTGTCTTTGCCATATATCCTGTCTGAACCCTGGTAACTTCATCTACCAGAGAGAAGCAGTAACACCTTGTAGGGTGGACCAGTGAGTGAATGAACAGATATACATGTGTGAAAGCACCAAATATTCTGTTGTTGCTGTTGTTAGGTGCTGTCGAGTTGGGTCCGACTCATAGTAAACCTCATAGGGTTTTCAATGGCTGATCGTTTGGGGATTGTTTCCAAAGTGGGTTGCCAGGTCTTTCTCCTGTTTTTGCTATGTGGAAAATTGAACTCAGGGCCTCAGAGAGCGAAGAACAGCACTCTCCCAATTGAGCTAAACCCCAGCCCAAACATTCTATAAATATAGTTTCTTATTATTTGTCTGGGCTGGGATTTAGCTCAGTTGGTAGAGTGCTGCGCTGCAGTCTCTGAGGTCCCGAGTTCAATTCCCAGCACCACAAAAATGGGAGAAGGATGTGGCAACCCACTCCCAAGGCAATCCCGAAACAGTCAGCCATTGAAAACCCTATGAGGGTCACTATGAGTTGGATACCGACTCGATGGCACCTAACAACAACAACATTATTTGTCTGGAGCACAGAGCAGATGCCCAATGAGTATTTCTTGAATTGGATTGAACTTCCATTTTGCTGAACTCCACCCCTCAGAGAGTTTCTCTTCAGGACTTTTCCCTGACCTTGGCCTTTCAAATGCCACATCCCATGACCTGCTACTCCTGCCATCTTTCTGAAGGTTGGAACTTTGCATTGAGTAGAAGGGATAAATCTTCCCAGAGATAAAATTCTAGTAGTACTTATTTTAGTCCTTTTCTATGACAGTTATTTCAAGTTACTGACCTAAAAGTCAACATGGAAATTGATTGTTTTTTGTTCTGTTTTGTTTTTGTTTTGGTGGTCTTGTGCCTTTTGGACAGGAGTGGGGGGGGCACTGTGAGGAGGCCAGGGGTACAGTGTTATTTGAAAATAATCCTGATGTATATGAATGCTCAAATAACAATATTTTCTTCCAGAAACCTAAATGTGATATACTTTGTGGGTGCAATAAGTCACAAGCAGTTTTGGGGGTCCCATCCCAAGACTTTTCTAGTTCTGAACATGGCATACTCCAAATAAAACAAAAACAAAAACAGAATTAAAAATCCCACGAAAATAATGTCCAACATGTATGTGGCCTTAGCAGTCACAGTGCACTTCTGTGCATGTTATATCTGTTTAATGATCAACACAGCCCATTTTCCAAATGAACATCAGAGAGGCTGAGGGACTTTGGACACAGTGCTTATGTCCACGACACAAAGTCATTGCTCACATCCTGCCTGGTCTCCCAGGGTCTGATGTGGGAGTTTTCACTGCCCATCTGAGCAAGCATTCTTAGAGACTCTTTAGAAATGATAGGACACAAACTTTATTAATACAGACCACTGAACAAATTAGAGAGCTTTCACATATTATGACAAGGTATGCGACAGCTGTTACTTTACCAAAACTATTCATTATGGGGCCATTTGTTTAAAAGTTGCCTTGGTGGCTTGGAGACAGTACCTTTTGCTCTCTGACTCACAGGAAGCAAAAATAAGTTACTATCAGGTGATGACCATACTTAGAAGCCAAACTAAAAACGAGAAGGCTTGTCATCCTTGGGCGGGTGGCATTTGGCTCTACTTTTCAAACTGGAAAGTGCCAGACCGCAGAAAATTTAGGATTTCTTTTTTGTTTTATTTTGTTGAGATGAGGTTTTGCTGTGCAGCCCAGGCTGGCCTAGAACTCAGGATCCTCCTGCTTCTACCTCTCAGGTGCTGAGATTACAGACATGCACCATCACACCTGGCTCATTTATTAAAAAAAAAAAAAAAAAAAAAGTGCTCATCAAGCATTTGCTGATAATTATAGTATACTAATTTCTGTGCTTGGAAATGTAAGAAGAAGTATCATGGGGTCTCTGTCATCCAGTGGTCCCCAGTCAAGCAGGAGAAACACTTCCATTTGTGCACACCATTGTCACTTCATGGCTAAAGTGAGGCTATTCATACTACCAACTCATGGGCACTTGGGAGGGAGGGCTGTGGCAAGCCTGGATGAGAAGCAACTGCCCACATAGGTAGGGGTTTAATTGGTCCCATTTTCAGATGAAGAAACTGAGGCTCTGAGAAGGGAACAGGTTTGCTGGCTCACAACACAGCCAGGATTCAAGTTCAGATTTGATCTTTCTCTTCCTACCATATCTCTTTGCACTTCTTCTTCCAGGCCAGAGAAGTCATTGCTGCCCTCAATTAAAGAGGCTTCTCTTGCCTTGATCTCTGTGTAGAGTGGGGAGTAAAGGCTGCCCAGCTATCAGCCAGCTCTTTGGCTTACTAAGTCCCCTTACTAAGTCCCCTTGCCTGCCATTCAACTGCAGTTTTCCAGGGTTCTGTCAGGAAAGAAAGATGAACTCCAGGCTGTATTTGTGTTTATCCTGAAAGTTCATATGAAGCAACTTTCCTCACTCCCTCCCAAAAGGATTGATTTGATTTAGAAACCAATTACACTGGGTATTAGAATTTCTTTGAAAATAGTTTGTTTTATTTTAATTTATTTTAATTTTTATCATTAATTAATTACTTTTAGTTTGGGGTTTTTGTTTGCTTGTTTTTTTGTTTTTTTTGTTTGTTTGTTTTTGAGGTACTGGGGGTTGAACCCAGGCCCTTGAGCTGGCATGCTTTGCAAGTGCTGTACCACTGAGCTGCATCCCCAGCCCATTTTTTCACTTTTTGAGACAGGGTCTCGGCTAAATTACGCAGACTGGCTCGGGTCTCAAACTTGCAAACCTCCTGCCTCTGCCTCCCGTGTCTCTGGGATTACAGGCATGCACCACTGCGCCCGGCTGTCTATTTGTTTTTAAGACAGAGTCTCACTGTGTAGCCCAAACGGTCTTGGAACTCACCATATAGACCAGGCTGGCTTGAACTTGCATAGATTCTCCTGCCTCAGCCTCTTGAATGCTGAGTGATTACAGGCATGGGCCATCATACCTGGTTGCTTTGCTTTGTTTTTAAATCTGCTCTTTTTGGGTATGATTGCGTACTAAAAAAACTACATATTTAATACCTACAACTTGAGAATTTGAACTTATGCATGTACTTATGATCCTATTATCCCCATCAAGGTAACAAACATGTCCATCATGAAAAGTTTCCTTGTTTCCGTGTGTGTGTGTATGTGTGTGTGTGTGTATGTGTGTGTGTGTGCGCGCGTGTGTATGAGAGAGAGAGAGGGAGAGAGAGAGACAGAGAGAAATTTGAGCACAATTTTGT
The DNA here is from genome assembly GCA_007922755.1 of Pedetes capensis. Taxonomy (NCBI): domain Eukaryota; kingdom Metazoa; phylum Chordata; class Mammalia; order Rodentia; family Pedetidae; genus Pedetes; species Pedetes capensis. Next base: position 57,405 of record VMDO01001156.1, read on the forward strand.
ATTGTCAACTATAGACACTATGCTATACAGCAGATCTCTAGAATTTACTCATCTCCCATAACAGAAACTTCATACACATTTAGTAATGATCCCCCACTTCTCCCTCCTCTAAGCATTTGACAACACCATTCTACTCTTTACTCTTATGAGTTTGACTATTTTAGATATTTCATATAACTAGAATCATACAGTATTTGTTCTGTGGCTAGTTTATTTCAGTTAGCATAATATCCTCCAGGTTCATCCATGTTTTGAAAATGGCTGTTAGAGGATAATAGGCAGGAAGAAAGGGAATAGAGGGCTCTGCAGGTAGCCCCCTCCCAACCTAGTCATGTATTTCCCAGGTACCTATAAGTTTCAACGTAAGCCTCCTGTGGGACAAAGGCTTTGGCCTGGTGGTCTGTGCTTCCCTGATCAAGAATCCCATTACAAGCAGCACATTTGCTAAAAGGAAACAGAATTAAAATCACTTCTCATTTCTACATTCACCCGGGAAGGATGATAAGATTGTGAGATGTACATCACCTCCAGCAATCAAAAAGGACATTGTTTAGTGGATTCTACTCCTTTATCAAAACCAGTAAATGCTTGCATTTTTATAACCTTTTAAAATGCCCACCTCTGAGTCCAGTCCTTGAAGACACTGGGAATTCATCTATTAACCCACTCCAGACACAGGCCCCAGGGGTAAATGTTTCTTTCCTGAAGGGTCAAACCCCACCATAAAGATCACATTCCATCTTAGCTTAAGGCAGTACTAGACCTTTACTCTTGCTTGCCTTCATATCTCAAAGGTGTACTGCCTTTATAATATATGTCTATATTCTCTATTTTTAATAAACTTATTCTATACTATATGCTATAATTTCCACGTTCTGAACCCGCATGCCCTTCTCAGGACCTGTTTCCCCTGTCTGCCCACTAAGAGTAGGATTTCATTTTTTATTTTTTTTTAATTAAATTTAATTAATTTTTGCAGTGCTGAGAGATCAAACCCAAGGACTTCTGCATGCTAGGTAAATGTTCTACCACTGAGCTACTTCCCCAGCCTTTGTTATTATTATTTTTTAAAATTTTTGAATCAAGATCTCACTAAGTTGTCCATTTGGCCTCAAACTTCTTAGCTCAAGTGATCTTTCTGTCTCAGCTTCCCAAGTAGATGGAATTATAGGCACACACCACTATTATTGGCTGCTACATATGGCCTTAATCTATTCATGTTAACTTCTGTATAGTATTACATTCTGTGAATAGACCATGATTATTATTTATTTACATGTGAACAGACATTGTGCTTATTTCTAGTTTTGTGCCATTGTTTATAATGCCACTATTAAAATTCTTATGTGGATGGGCACAGTGGCACATGCTTATAATTCCAGCAACGTGGGAGGCAGAAGCAGGAGGATCACAAGTTTGAGACCAGAGGCAGACTGTGTAACTTAGTTAGACCCTATCTCAAAATAAAAAATTAAAGCCGGGCGCAGTGGCACACACCTGTAATCCCAGCGGCTTGGGGGGTGGAGGCAGGAGGATCGCAAGTTCAAGACCAGAGGCAGTCTGTGTAATTTAGCGAGACCCTGTCACAAAAAAAAAAAAAAAGGGCTAGGGGCCCAGCTCAGTGGTCCAGCACTTGCAAAGCCTGCAGGCGTGAGACTCTGAGTTCAACCCCCACTACTGGAAAAAAATAAATAAAAAATAAAAATTAAAAATTAAAAGGGGGGTGCAGGTGCAGATCAATGGTAGAGCACTTGCAACCTATATGCAAGACCATGGGTTTCAGCTCTCCAGTACTGAAAAAAAAAAAAGAATGAATGAATGAATGAAAATTTTTGGGTATATTTCCTAGTGTACAGGAGTAGAGCTTTATTTAGGTATATATCAAGAAGTTTATTGCTGTTTTGATAGGGATGGTGCTTAATTTGTGGATAACTTTGCACAGTATGCTTATTTTATTCCTTTGGTTTTTTTTTTTTTTTTTTTTTTTTTTTTTTTTTTTTTTTTTTTTTTTTTTTTTTTTTTTTTTTTTTTTTTTTTTTTTTTTTTTTTTTTTTTTTTTTTTTTTTTTTTTTTTTTTTTTTTTTTTTTTGCTTATATTTTGGTTGTATAACCATTCACTAACAATAAATCTTCCGATACATGAACACAGTGTGTCTTTCTGTTTGTGTCATCTAATTTCTTTCATTAATATTCTTTACTTTTCTATGTATAAGACTTTTACCCATGGTTAATTCCTAAGCATGTTATTGGGGTTTTTTGTGCTATTGTAAGTGGGATTGTTTTCTTAACTTCATTATGAGAAAATTCATTGTTAGTGCACGGAAACACAACTGTGTGCTCATTTTATATCCTACTAATTTCATTTATCAGTTCTAATAGATTTCTTTTTTTGGTTGCCTCTTTGGGGAATACCATATGTAAAATTATGTCATGTGCAAATAGAGACAATTTTATTTCTTCCTGTCTAATTTGGATGCTTTTTATTTCTTTTTCTTGGCTAATTATCCTGGCTAGAATTTCTAGGGCTATGCTATGCAGAAGTAGCAGCAGTGGCAATACTTGTTCTGTTTCAGATCTTAGAGAAAATGCTTTAATTTCTTATTTTTCACCACTGAGTATGATATTAGCTGTGGGCTTGTTGTATATGGCCTTTATTTTGTTGATGTACCTTTCTTCTAAACTTAGTGTGTTGAGTGTTTTTATCATAAATGAGTGTTGAATTTAATCGAATGCCTTTTCTGCTTCTGTTGAGATGATCATATGCTTTTTATCTTTTATTTTGTTAATGTGATATATTATATTTATTGATTTTCATATATTGAATTATCATTGCATCTTGAGATGTTGATTATTATATATGTTAATTGTTATATGAGTTCTTTTTAATGTGCTCTTGAATTTGTTGAGGAGGTTTGCATCTACATTCGTTATCAGTTTGTAATGTTCTTTTTTATAGTGTTTTTGGAGTTTGTGTCAGTGTAATGCTGACTTCATAAAATGAGTTTGGAAGTATTCCCTCATCTTCAATTTTCTGGAAGAGTTTGAGAAGGATTGACATAAAATATATCATCCCATAATTGATCCTATACCATCTGCTTGCTTGGATGGCTAAATAAGAAAATGGCAGAACTGTGTCAAATCTCCCCTCAGTCACAGAATAGCCATGGGACTTTGTGGAATTCACTAAGTCACTCTGAACCTTATGTTCAGTCTTTTTTAAATGGGCAGTTGGAGGAATAAAAGGAAACAACTTGTGGGAAGTGTCTCTGTAGATGGCTGGTGTGTGTGTGTGTGTGTGTGTGTGTGTGTGTGTGTGTGTGTGAGTGTGTGTCTGTGTGGTCTGTGTGTTCCTGGGGATGAAACCCAAGGCCTTATGTATGTTAGGCAAATGCTGTGCTCTGAGCTATGTCTCAAGCTCATAACTGACTGTTATGAATACAAGGTTTTAAATTTTTTCAGTACCTGGGGGAACCCAGGGTCTTGCCCATACTTTGCAAGTGCTCTACCACTAGGCTACCCCCCCAACCAAATTTTTATTTTTGACCTTAGGGTGTCGATAAGTTACACAGGCTGCCTCTGGCCTTAAACTCACCATCCTCCGGCCTCTGCTTCCCAAGTCACTGAGATCACAGGCATGTGCCACTGTACCTGGCTGAAAATGAATTTTGAAACATGTTTGAGAACCCCTATTTGACCCTCTCCAAACCCTCCCAAACACTGGTCCCCAAAGGCCCATGGTGTTCACTCCCCTGTGGTGCCAGAAACCTAGACTCTTGTGCAGATAGATCTACTTCCTAAGGTGTGGCCTTTGGCAGGTCACCTAACCCTGACAAGCCTGGCTTTCATCATCTGTAAAATGGGGAACACAATAGGGCTTGTTAAAAGTAAGATTGTAACTAAGAATTAAATAGGATAGTATATATAAAGTGTTTTAAACAGTGTTTGCCTCATGGCAAGCATTCCATAAATACCAGCTATTTTTATTATTATTACTACATGGGTCAACTTCCCTGGCAGCTGGCAGTTGGAGGAAGCTGAGATACGGTTCCTAAATAATGCTGATGATGCACCTCTATGAGGGGATTATAGGAGTGGAGCTCCTCCCCCTCCTCCCAACCTTCTCCTTCTCTTCCTTCTCCTCCTCCTCCTCCTCCTTCTTACCCTCCTCCTCCTCCTCCTCCTCCTTCTTCTTCTGCAGTACTGGGGGATTGAACTCAGGGCTTTGCACACACTTTGCAGCGCTCTAACACTGAGCTGCACCCTCAATCCTCTTTTTATTCTTTGTTTTGAGACAGAGTCTCACTAAGTTACACAGGCTGTCTCTGGCCTTGAACTTGTGATCCTCTTGCCTCTCCCTCCTGAGTGGCTGGGATTACGGGCATGCACCACCACGCCCAGTGGGAGTGGAGTTCTTAGGGTCTGTGACATCTGATGGTCTCTAGCTGTACTGACTCACAGGCCCATGATCTTGGGGTCTAAGGTGAGCTCTTCTCCCTCTTTGGGCTTGAGTTCCTCCCTGTCAGATGGTCAGGAAAAGGCTCTGGTCTAGATATCTAAGAGCACTGAACATGCTCATCGCTAGACCCTGGAGGACTTCATCACATAGTTTTTAACTCTCTTCTTTTTTACTCCATTTCCTTGACCTGAAAGCAGAAAAGGATCCAAATTAGTTTCACTCACCAAGGTGCAAACTGAAAATTCCAAGAGTTAACTCTTGTGCTTTAAGAAGGGCTCTATGGGCAAAACCTAACATAAATTGACCAAAAAACTTGGAATATAGAGTGTACATAGGAGAAAGTCTTGTGTCAATGTAAATGAATGCAGCTGATAACTGAGACTGAATAAGTTAAAGGCCTCAATCTGTAGGAAATACACTCTGAAGTGTTTAGGGGCAAAAGGCCATGATATGTGCCACTTACCCTTGAACAGAGTAAAATCCTAATAAAAGGTAGGTCTGGATAAAAGGTGTATGGGATAACTTATACTTTTTTTTTTAACTTCTGCAACTTTTTATAAGTTGGAAATTATTTCCAAATAAAAATTAAAAAATAAAAACCTAATAAAGGATAAGGAGTTTTAAACTTTCCTGTGAATCATTTCTTAGCTAACACAAACTCTATAAAGTAAATAGATGACATTCTGGAATAAAGATTTCCAAGTAATTACTCCATTATAAAATACTGGGACTTGAGGAATGTGCCAATCCTATTCTAGCCAATGACTCGCCAGGCCTTTATACAATATCTTCTATTCTGGCCACAAATAGTTATATGATATGTTTTAGTTAATCTCTAGGGGTCAACCATTAAGTGGCTTGCTCAAGGTTTCCCAGTCAGTGTATGTTGGACCCTGGCTTTGAGTCTAAAGACACCTATCTCTAAACCCCAAGATTTTTTCTCCCCTCTCCCACTGTGTGCCAACATGGGCCCTGGCCTGTGGGAATTTATAGTTTCCAGGGGACAGTACATACCTACACAAAATGAGAGACAAGAGCTTGCAAATAAATCATGTATGGGGTTGTAGAAGCGCTATAAAAATAATGGCATCATCATAGAAGGATTAAAATGGAGTTCATTCCAGCCACAAAACAGGCTTTGTGAGCTTTTAGAGTGAACTCCAAGGACTATCCCTATTGTTAAAAGAAAACCCCCAGTTGTTTTATTAGTGATGTGTTTCAAAACCATATAAACATAAGGAAAGAAATATGCTGGTATTTATTCCATTTACTTTTAGACTTTATTTTCCTAAACATTGTTCCATTGCTATATCCTATATTATTTTGTCTCCTCCTAGGTTCCATTAAGCTTGCTTGGCATTTTCAGGTGGTCTGTAAAGAGTGGACTGAATGACTACTTCTAAGCTCCCCTTCCCTAGGAATTCATACCTCTTCTTGGCAAGTGATGGGTAGGCCATCCTAATCCTGCCTGGTTTAGAAAGGACCACACAACTACGGGCAGAATGAAGCTGATTCTAAAGAGCATGAGCCAAATGGTGCTGTGTCCATTCAGTTGCCCCCACCAGAAGCCTCTAAACAGGATCATTGGTATCTTAAAAGAAGATTTCTGAACAAAAGGTTTTTGTTATTGTTTTTAAAATAGGCTTCTAAAGTGTATTCTTATGGGGAAATGACCTTTTTTGAGTCTCAGTTTTCTCACCTATAAGTTGAGATTAATAGTTACATGGCCAATTTCTTGAAAAGACTCAACAACACAATGTGTGTGAAAGAAGCTGCACTCTGGAATACAGCAGGCTTCTGGCTATAGTCCCCATAGTAAGAGCAGTGATAGTACTGGCAATAAAAACCATTTTTTGAACATTTACTCTGTGCCAGGCATTGTGCAGAGGTTTGTTTTATTGTTGTTGTTTGTTTTGGTTTTGGACAGGACCTTGCTTGCTGTGTAGCCTCAGCTGGTCTGGAACTTGCTATGTAGTCCAGGCTGGCCTTGAAATTTCAGCAGTCTTCCTGTCTTAACCTGCCAAGTGCTAGGATTACAGGCATGTGCCACCATACCCAGCTGTGCAGAGCATTTGACACACAGTGTTTAGAAGGTGTTAGAAGAGCATGGTTACATGTGGCCTTTGGAGTTGGCAACCCAGGTTCCAATCCTGGATCTGTTATTTATGAGCTATGATCTAGAGCAAAGTATACAGCCTATTTCCCTGCTAGTTTCCTGTCTGTAAAATGGGGGTAATAACATGCTACAGTTCCAATGTTCCCCCAAAAGTTCATGTATTGGAAACTTAACTTTCAAATTAATATGTGAAGTGATATTTGGAAGTGGGGCCTTTTGGAGGTAATTAGGATTTCACAAGGACATGAGGGTTAGGTCCCCCACGATGGTATTAATAGCTTTATGAAAAAGGAAGAGAGACTCACGCTATGCTTGCTCTGTCCTGCCACGTACACTTTCTGTCATGTTATGAAGCAGCAAGAAGTCCTTCACCAGGTGCAGCAACTTAATATTGGGCTTCCCAGCCTCCAGAACTATGGCCCAAAGAAACCTCTTTTCTTTAGATATTACCATCTGTGGCATTCAGCTGTAATAACAGAAAATGTGCTGAGACTTAACAGTACCTACTGAACAGATTTACTGAGTAACCCATATAAAGTTCTCAGCACAGCCTCAGGTAACTTTGATGTGTGGGAGTTGTTTGCTACTATTTGCTTGTCTGACCATCCCAGCAATCCTGGAAGGCCAGGGCTATTACTACACTCTTTTTTATGGAGGAGAGAGCTGGGGCTCACAAAGGGCCTAACCAAAGTTTCATGGCTGAACCTAACCTTCAGGCTAGGCAACTACAAATTCCATGTTTGATTTTTATTGTTGTTGTTGGGGGTGGTAGTGGTGGGTTTTGTTTATTCTCAGTGCTAGGGATTGGCGCAGCTAGCATGCTAGGTAAGCAGTCTACCACTGAGATACATCCTCAACCCTCCCTGCTTGTTTTAACACCACACCAGGCCACCATGTTGCACAGCTCCAGAGCCCACTCATTCTCCTTGCATTTGGTGTATACAATTCCTATATAGGATCTAGCACTGTCTGTAACCTCTTCAGAGAAGTAGCCTGAAAACAGGGTCCACATTGGGATGGCTGTGGTTCAAAGCAGCAACCTCTATCTTTTTCTCACTGCTCCTCAGACCATGAAAAATGTTAACACCCTTTCAATATTTGCCCATACTTGTATTTCCATTATGTGCCCATATGTGCATTTGTATAAAGCCAGGTGAGCATAGAGCAAGTCATACATTGTATGCCCATATGAATGTTTATGAATTATACACATATACTATTATACTACTATGATGTATGGATTATAAAATACATAAACATTAGAGAATGACATGAAAACAAATAGAAATGGAAACTCAAATGCTATCTTCCATCCCCACAGAAGGCAGCAAACCTCTTAAGGGACTACCTGTTCCAACACAGTGAGTCACAGTGTGGTAGGCAAAATCAGCATTCAGGACTCCTGAGGGGATTTGTTTAAAATGTACATTCATAACTACCTCCTGTACCCCATCAGAATCTCTATAGAGAGAATAGAAATCAGCATTCTTTTTCTATAGGGGGAAATATTTATTGTGTGCTTACAGTTGGAGGATCCAATCATAGTGGTGGCAAGGCAGGTGTACTGGCAACAGGTGGCAGGGACTGTGATAGAGAATCAAACTATCTCTGGGTAGTTCTTGAACTTAGGAAGTTCAAGTAGATTTTCACAGCCTTATGTCTAAAGTGTGCTTATGTATCTCTGGCCATTTAGCTTCTCTAAGCCTCAGTGTGTCTGATTGTAATTGAGGATAACAATACCTTTCTTTTTCTTTTCCTTTTTCTTTTCGTGGTACTTGGGGGTTCAACCCAGAGCCTCACACATACTTTGCAAGCACACTGCATTACTATTAAGCTGCATCCTGAGCCCACTTTTAACTTTTTTTTAAAATTTTGAGAGAGGGTCTTGCTAACTTATGCAGGTTCCTTCTGGTCTTGAACCAGCAATTCTCCTGCCTCTGCCTCCTGAGTCTCTGGGATTACAGGTGAGAGCCACCATGCCCAGCAAAAATACCTGTTTTCAAGGGAGATTTATGTAAAAGTGCCTATTATGAAGTTTTTCAAACTTTTAAAATGTAGCCTATATGCTTTTCATCATGACAAGTACATACACATATATCTTTGTGCATATATACATATTATATGTTATATATTAAATATAACATATATATTATACTATATATATATATATATATATATATATATATATATATATATATAAACCGCAACAAATTTCACAAAGCAATACTCTCATCCTTACTACAGAAATGCCCTCTTAAAATTTATGATTTATTCTATTCTGATTTCATTTAGGAAAATAAAATGTTGGCGGGAATCCTAGAATTTCTGAGTAACAGACTCTCTTTATCAAGTTCTTGTGCATATGTGGAAACACTGTAATTTGGCTCTTCACAATGACTTAGAGAGATGAGAGATAAGTTGGATAGCTAAGGATGATGAGTTGTGGAGGGTAAGATGCCTCCTTATGGATCTGGGACAGGGTCTTAATCTTGGTTCGTATTGCTCTATGCTGTCCCCTACTGTCAAACAAGCTGAGCCTCCCAGACTACTCCCACAGGGCTTGTGGAGACTATGTTTCATCATCTTTCAGTTACTATAATAAAACCTGAAAAAAATCAACTTAAAAAGGAGGAAAGTTTTATTTTGGCTTAAAGTGTCAGATGGTTTAGTCCATGGTCAGGTAAACTCATTGCTTTGGGGCCTGTGGCAAGGCAGCATATCATGGTGGAATAGGCTGCTCACCTCATGGTGGCCGAAAACCAAAGCAAAGAGAGAGGTAAGAAGGGGCTGGATTCCCACCAGGCCCTTTCTGGCCACACCCCCAGTGACCTAAGAACTCCCATCTTTTAAAGGTCCTGGTACCTCCTGATAGCACCAACCTGGAGACCAAACCTCTAAAAAATGGGCCTGTGGGGGGCTCCCAGATGCAAACTACAGCAAAGACTAAGTGATGTGAGGGTCTCACTGGTATAATAAGTCAGAGTACTGGTTTATGTTTTCAAAATGAAGAAATACTAAAAGAAGAGAAGTATTATATTTAACAAGTTAGTGCCATGAACATGGAAACATATCAACTCCAATGACTGCACATATGCCCTCAACTGAAAATGATACAAAAGCCCAAGTTTGAGCCCATTTGTGATGTGGGATCCTGCCTTAGTCACCTGTCTGGGCTCCTCCTCCTTGGTTGGTGAGGGGTCCCCATGGCCAGACTTGTTCCACATGAAGATAGCTGGATGGAGGTTGAGGTAAGCATGCTGGAGCAGGTCCTCTGGAGGGTGGAGATGGAAGTCAGGCTTCAGTGAGCCAAGGGAAGAGAGGAGATTAAAAAAGGGAACAAGGGAGTATTTAAAAAAAAAATGCTTTTGCGAAGAATACTCCAAAAGGCAGGTGAGAACCAGAGCAGCAACAGCATGAGTTTCTTGAAGGAATGTTGACGTAAGATGAGAGAGATTGAACACATAGAAAAGGATGAGGCCATCTGTCTAATGGACAAGACTGAATTTGGAGACATAAAAAAAGAAATTGAATGGGAAGAAGCATGGGAATATGAGAACACAGACTAAGAGAAATCAGTCTCTTGTATTAGAAGGCACCTTCTTCCCCTTCTATATCAGATGTGATAGAGGAACTGCACCACTGGGCAACCAACTAACAAATGAGGGGAAATGTCTCCTTATAAGATTTTTATAAGGTTAACTTGCAGAAGTTGAAGGCATAAAGAGGATGTGTAATATATCCATGTTGCTGCAAATAGCAGAATCTCTTTCTTAATAGTAAATGATATTCCATTGTATATAATTTCTTTATCAATTCATTATGGGACACTTACAGTGTTTCCATATCTTGGCTATTGTGAATAATGCTTCGGTGAACACCAAAGCTCAGATATCTCTATGATATGCTGATTTCATGCCCTTTGTGTATATGCCCAGCAGAGGGATTGCTACATCAGTGAACCTGGAGGACGTGCAAGAGAAACAAGCCAGGTACAGAAAGACAAAGATTGCATGATCTCACTTATATAGGGAATATAAGAAAAAGTCAAATACCTAGACTCAGAGAGTAGAATATTGATTACAGGAAAATGGAGAAATAGGTCAAAAGGAGAAAATTTGAAGTGATGTAGAATGAAAAAAATCTAGAGACCCAATGGTCTATAGTTAATGTAATATTGTATGAGGTCTATAGTTAATATAATATTGTATTGCATACTGGAAATGTGCCAAGAGAGTAAAGTGTAGGTGCTCTTACCACACATAAGAAGGGTAACTATGGAAGATGATGATAAGATAGTTTGCTTGACTGTAGTAATCATTGATTTTACTCTCTACACATATATCAAAACATCATGTTATCCACCTTAAGTATATACAATTAAAACAAAAATAAAGAGTAAATATGTGGAAAGGAAAAGGGGAAGGAGAAACCCATAGATTAAACAGATTTAAAAGATTTATCAAGTTTCTAAAAAGGGAAAAATTATTATGTCTAGATATACCTACCTAGATGATAAATGTGAGGAATCAAGTACTCTAAGAGTGATAATGGTGGTTACTTTTGCAGGGAGAGTTGAGCCTATGACTGGGATAGAGCCTATGTATGGCTTCTAGAGTGGCTGGCAAAGTTCTTGACTGGGATAATAGTCAAAAGAATGTGTGTCTCATAATAATTCACAAAGCAATACATTCGTGTGTTTTTCTGTATTTGGGCTTTATTTTAAAAAGTTAAAAATATCAGAAGTAGCATTGTCCAGTTTTATACGCATGTTGTTTAAGCTCTGGCACTCCAAATGACAGTTAAGGAGCCAGAGCCTGTGTTTCTTTAAAACCCCAGCACTTTTGCAGCTGTCTTCTTTTCTCACAGTACCACCAGGAAGGAGAACTCCAGCTTGACACAGAGAAATAACAAAGGGCTTGGCATCAAGTAGACTTGGGCTAATGTCTGCTATCTATACTTTTAACTGGTTGCCTTTTACTTAAAAGCTGCACAGTGTTGTGCAAGTTGCCCAATCTTGCAGAGCTTCAATTTCCTCATGTAATAAAAGGGATAATGCTTTGTTGTGAGGATTAGATAAGTGCATGCAATGGTACACAGTAGGTGCTCAGTGATGCTCTACTAAATTATTTTTATGAGTCAAAGAACAGGTTAGCCAGCTTCTAGGGCCGGGAATCTGCCGCCATGCTAGAAAGTCATCTTGAATATTCCTATAGTTGCTCCAAGACCAAAACAAAGGTCTTTTCTCTTTGTGGCTGCCTTCTCATGGAAGACAGGTCCAAGCGAGGAAGCATTAAGTCAAGTCTTTGCATGTTAGGAGCATGTGACCCTCTTCTGGGGGTATTCTTCCCTGGACATTAATAAGTAAACCAATATAGTCAGTGAGGATTAGGGAATCAATGAATGACATGTCCAGTGACAGAGGCAATGGTAATGACAAAAACTCCCTCATCTAATCCTCTCCCATTAGAGTTCTGAAATTGAGGGGCACTGGCACCTTTCCAGAGAGCCTTCTGTTCCCAGGGATCCAGCTTCAGTTTAAATAGCTGCGGCTGCTGGGACTAACCCCACCTCTCCAAAGACAAGCCTGGGTGACCTCCTCCTCCAGGGGACATTTGGCAGTGTCTTTATGCTGGGATTTAGCTCAGTTGGTAGAGCACCGCTCTGCAGTCTCTGAGGTCCCGAGTGCGATTCCCAGTACCACAAAATGCGAGAAGGTCGTGGCAATCCACTCCCAAGGCAATCCCAAAATAATCTGCCATTGAAAACCCTATGAGGGTTGCTATGAGTGGGACACGACTCGACGGCACCTAACAACAACAACAAGAGATGTTTTATGTTGTCATAACTGGGAGGATGTTACTTACATCAACTGGGCAGAGGCCAGAGATTCTGCTAAACATTCTACAACACATAGGACAGTGTCCCACAGCAAGTAAATATTTGGCCCCAAATATCAATAGTGCCAGAGTTGAGAAACCCTGATCCAGAGGGAAATGGTCAAGAAGATTTGTGCCTAACAACCTCCTATCCTGCCCCAGGTGCCTTAGCATACATCCAATGCAGAGAGAATGCTAGAAGTTATGAGGTTATATGGATTGCCCAAAGGTATTTAGATATCAGGGAGATGGTTTTCTGACTTTCTGTTGGAGATTTGCCTGTTTGAGATTCCCTGAGAATTGAGGATCAGGGCTATATTCACTTCTTTCCCCTTCCTTCCTTCTGTCCTTCCTTCCTTCCTTCCTTCCTTCCTTCTTCCTTTCCTTCTTTCTTTCTTTCTTTCTTTCTCTCTTTCTTTCTTTCCTCTTTCTTTCTCCTTCCTTCCTCCTTCCCTCCCTCCCTCCCTTCTTCCTTCCTTCCTTTCTTTCTTTCTTTTTTCTTGTGCTGGGGATTGATCCCAGAGCCTTACACATGCTAGACAGGTGCTCTACCACTGAGCTGCCTGCCAGTGCCTTCATGATTACCTTTCAGATGAGACCTTTAAGAGACAACCAGAGCCACAAGAAAGGTCCTGGTATTCTCTTGCCTCACGAGTTGCTCACAGCACAGCCTCGCTGTGGCTCTCCATTCTGGACTCTGAGATGATCCCAGCTCCTGAGCCAGCATTCAAGCCCTTTCAGGAGTTCAGGCCCTGTCCATCCTCCATCCACACATCCCAACTCTCTCGGCCTCACATTGCTCTTTCAGCGGCAGCCCCTCTCCACTCCCTGCTCTTCCTCCCAGTTATGCCTTTGTTTACTGATTCCCAAATGTGATGCCCATTCTCCCTGGATATACTAGATGATCTTATAGGAAGAAAAGAATGACTATTTTTCACTTCAGCACTTAGGTATTCATTTAAATATATATTAGAAGGAATGAAACCAGCAAGCTAACTCACGATATAGTGTATCTCTTTAAAATAAATGTACTTAAGTCTTAAAAACAGTCCAATACTCTGTAAACGTAATGCAAGCGGCAGGCATATGTAGTAAAAGTCACAGAAGTGGTGTGTGTAGACATGAAGTGTGCCTTTGCTCAAGCTCTTTCTGGAGTTTACTCCCCTCTTCCCTGCTTCGCCTCTGTCCTCTCACTCACCAGACCCCTTGCCTAGCCAATGTCCACTCATTCTTGAAGTTCCAGCTCAGGTGTTCATTGCTCCAGAAGCTTCTCTCACCCACACCTCCTTTCTAGTCCCGGCTGAGCCAAGTGTCTCCTCTGTGAGTTCCTGGCGGCGGCATACAGAGCTAAATTAGCCCCAAAGTAGGGCTGCCAAGTGCGGCATAGACTGAGCAGAGGCTGTAAGGAGCGGCTGTTGTTGAAACAGGAAGACAGCACAGCTCTGCACAGTGAGGTCCTAATTTCCAGTTCAGCCCAGCCTGGGAATAAGCTCCTGACCAGCCTGAAGTCTCAGCAACAAGCCAGGGCATGAGAGCCATTCCGCTTCCTCTCTACACTCCCGCTGGACAGGCACAGGGCTCCACGCAGCCTGGTGCATGAACCTGCTGCGAGGTGCCAGAAAGTCTCTGCCTGTGGGCCCTGGAGACCTGGGTCTGGTTGAGTTTGGCCACATCAGTTTTCCTATCTGAGTATCAGTTTTCCCGTCCATAGAGTGGGAAGGGGGATGAGTACCCAGCTCCGGAGGCAGCCAGGAGTTTCTGCCTAAGTTTCTACCTAAGTGAGCACTTTGTAAGCCATCGAGCACTTGGGAATGAGTAGAAGGGACTGTTGTTTTTAAACTACTAAATGAGGACAGTATAGTGCTCTGGGGTTTTTGGTGCGATGTTGTGTAACCAGAATAACCAGATTGCATGGCGTGCATTCACACAGACGTGCGCACGCACACACCCTGACCATAGAATGTGGCTTTCAGATCTCTGTGAGATGCTTTGAGATCCAACACACCCAAGTAGCCCAGAGACGGTATTAGGCACTGTGGCTTAGGAGGGCAAAGCCGCGGAGGAGAGATAGATATAGGATCCAAATCCAGAAGGGGGTCTTGCTTTCACACACTCAACAGCACTTCTTGAGCAGCTTCCCGGGGCCAGGCCCTGGCAATGTGGAGATCCAGCCCGTGTCTTTGCCTCATGGCATCCCTTCCCAGGGAGGACCCACATGGGAGAGCCCACTCCACACACAGAAATGAGGACCAGGGCTCAGGGACATATGAGAGGATGCAGAAATCCAAGACTAAGCCTCCAAATCCTGGGGAGGGGAGACACATGTGACAGATTTGTTTCAAGATGGAAGAATTGAGATCCTGGTGACCAATGGCTCAGAGTTGGGGCAGAGGCAGTAGGATGGCAAGTTCAAGGCCAGGGGCAGCCTGTGTAACTTAGTGTGACTCTGTCTCAAGATAAAAAATAAAAATGGGTTGGGGGTGCAGCTCAATGGTAGAGCACTAGCAAAGTATGTGTAAGGGTTTTCATTCAAGGCCCTAACTACCTTACAAAAAAAAAAAATCAGGTGAAAGAATTGAGATGGTACTTTTTAAATCATCCTATACATAATTCACAAGAAAAACATAATATCTTTATTCCAGAGGGGTTTTAAAACCCCAGACAGTACATTGGGCTGGTATTAGGGGGCATGATGACATCACAAAGCCCACTTGGAGAACGGAAGCCACCTCAGACTTGTCAGCATCGCCCCAGTGTGGAGCAGAGGGCTTTGCACGTGGCCAAAGCTGCTGAAAAATACAAGGTCAACATCTGGACACATAGATGCCTTCAGCCAGCCAGTGAGCACCAATTTGCCAAGTTCCATGCAGGTCACGGGTTGGGTGGGAGTCAGATTTCAAACAGTCAGACAACCTGGAGAGCTACAAGGAGGCCTCCATGGAGGAGGACGTCCACGACAGGGATGAAACCAGCACCACCCCTGCCAACTGTGGTCCCCTCTGCAGCCAGCTGAGGTCCAGAAAAGACAGGACTGGATTCTACCACTTTGCTCCACTTCCTATTTCTGGGTCCCTATGTTTCACATCCTTTCAACTCCCTCAGCAACTTTAGTCTTCTTTATTTCCAAACCCTGGCACAGAGCAGGGGCTTAGAGAATGAGTGCTGGGTGTGGATGGTGGCGCTCAGGAGGCTGAGTGAGGCAGGAAGATTGCAAGTTCAAGGCCAGCATGGGCTATATAGAGACCTCCAGGCCAGCTCAGGCTATATAGCAGGACCATCTATAAATTAATTAAAGAAGAATGGGTGCTGAATGAATCAGGTTGGAACAGTACTATACACCCACAGAAGAGCCTTGTATTCTTAAGCATTGAAAGTGGCTCTAGTTTAGATCTCATCCAATTTATTTGGGCATTTCTACCAGGCTTCTCTGCATTTTCTTTCTTTCTATTCCTTCCTTCCTTCCTTTCCTTCTCTCTCTTTCTTTCCTTCTTTTTCTTTCCTTCCTCCTGCAATAGTTTCTGTTTATAGCCCAGCCTAGTCTTGAACTTGTGGTCTTAGTGCCTCAGCCTCCCAAATGCTAGAATTACAGGCATGAGCCATGATAGCCAGCTGCCTTTCCTTTCTAAAATAGATATTAGTGTTGAGAGGCAATATATGATGTCTAGAAAAGATATGTTTACCACACATATGCTTTTTTGTGTGTGTTATGTGGTACAAGGGGGTTGAACTCAAGGCTTTGCACATACTTTACAGGTGCTCTACCACTGAGATGCACCCACAATCCCCTTTTAAATGTTTTTATCTTGAGACAGTTTTGCTAAATTGTGCAGACTGCATCTGGCCTTGACCTTATGATCCTCCTGTGTCTGCCTCCAGTGTCGCTGAGATTACAGGCATGTGCCACCACGGCTGGCTTAAGTTAAGAAATAGAGTAAGAAAGAATGCATGTGAACCACCACCATGCTGAGGATTAGAACATGCATAGTACAGCCACAGCCTCCTGGGTGAGCCTTTCCTAATTTGTCCTCTGATAGCCCCAAACACACCACCCTTGCGTGGAGTCCCCACTCATGTCCACTATCCTGAACCTTCTAGTCAGTATTTCTTTCATTTTCATAGTTTCACTCCAAAAGTAGATATAAGGAAACAATCTATTATTTCATTTACTTTTTCTTGTTTTGGCCTTTATAAAATGTATCATACTCTATTCTTAAATTTTATTGATATGCCAAAAATGGCACATATTGAGTATATACACCTTGATGAGTTTGGATATATGCATACATTTGCCTTTCCTGGCCCCTGGCAACTACCCTTATATTCTCTGCTTTTATGAGTTTGACTATTTTTGATACTTTACATAGGTGGAATCCTTCATAAGTATTTGTCTTTCTGGATCTAGTTTACTTCACTTAACATAATGTCCTCTAGATTTATCCATGTTGTTGCTAATGGTAGGGGCTCCTTTTTCTCCCCCCTTTCAATACTGAAGGGTTGAATCTAGGGCCTCATACATATTAGGAAGTGCTCTGTCACAGAGCTGTACCCTTAGCCCTTGAAAAAGACTTTTTTTAAATTTTTATTTTTTTTTTAATTTTGAGACAGGACCTCACTATGCTGCTCAGGTTACCTCTGGCCTAGAACTCTCAATCCTTCTGCTCAAGTTCCCAAGTTGCTTGGGAATAGTGGTAAGTGCCACAGGGCCTGGCTAGGAGTTTCTTCTTTTTAAAGGCTAAATAATACTCCATTGCATACAGTTTTCCTTCCTTCCTTCCTTCCTTCCTTCCTTCCTTCCTTTCTTTCTTTCTTTCTTTCTTTTTCTTTCTCTTTTTATTTCTTTCTTCTCTTTCTTTCTTTCTTTCTTTCTTTCTTTCTTCTCTCTCTCTTTCTTCCTCTTTCTTAACTTCTTTCTTCCTTCTTTCCTCCCTTCCTTCTTGTTTTTGAGACGGGGTCTTGCTGTGTAGCCCAGGCTAGCCTCAAACTCATGTTGCTCCTCCTGCCTCAGCCTCCCGAGTGCTGGGATTATATGCACCACCACACCCAGCTCACAGCTTGCTTTCTTTATTCAGTAATTCCATGCTACTGCATGTGACTTTCATTCATGTTCACCTCTGTATAGTATCTCATTGTGTGTATGGACTATAATTATGATTTACACACTGGTCAATAGGCATTATGCTTACTTCCAGTTTTGTGCCACTACTCACAGTGCTACAATGAGCATCCTTGTGTGTGTATCCTGGTACAGAAGAATAGAAATTTATAGCTGGAGTGTAAGGTCTGTGAACATTCAGATGGTGATGTATTTTCCTGGCTTGGCATTATTGCCGTCTATGACCTAGCCCAGAACACTCTCCAGCCTTGCTCCCACGGTCCCCAGCCAAGCTACCCTGCTGTGTGCCATCTGCAGAACATGAACTCTTCCTGCATTTACTTGTCTCTAGGACTTTGCCCACGCTGGCCCATGACCTGCAGTGCCCCTCCTGCACCACTTCCATCTCCTTTCCTCTTTCAAAGTCTGGCTCAAAGCCCCCACCTCCTGCCAGATGGCTCGTCTCTTCTGCACACTTTGTTGGGTTTGGAGAGGAAGGATCCAGTGCAAAACCCCAGCTCTGTCATCTCTTGGCATTGCGATTTTAGAGTCTCTTCATCTCTTTCAACCTCAGGTCTATGTCCCCAAAACAGAGGGGAAATGCTACAACTTATTGAATGTTTACCAAGGCCAGGCTTATCCTCTTTGCTAAGCATGCCTCAATTAACAAAATGTAATATCACATTGAAGTTAGGATCATATGCTTTGGAATGAGATCATCCTGGGCTTGAGGACTACATGACTCAACATATATAAAGGATTTAGCACAATGACTATACACAGAAAAGGTGCCTCAATTTCTAGCTATTATAATACTCACACTCTTACACAGAATTCACTGTTTTTTACCCCCAATTTACATGTAGAGAAGTTGAGGCACAGAGCAATTATATAGCTAGCCCAAGGTATGTGATCAAGCTGGGATTTGAACCTTTTCTTTCTTTCTTTTTCTTTCTTTTTTTTTTTTTTTTTTTTTTTTTTTTTTTTTTTTTTTTTTTTTTTTTTTTTTTTTTTTTTTTTGGCAGTATTGGGGCTGAACCTAGGGCCTCACACATACTTTGGAAGTGCTTTATCACTGAACTGCCTCCTGCCCCTTTATTTATTTATTTACTTACTTACTTAATTTTGTGGTGCTAGGAAGTTGAACCCAGGGCCTCAGCCATGCTTTTTGCAGTGCTCAACCACTGAACTGTACCTGCAGTCCATTTTTTTTTTTTTTTGTATTTTTGAGACAAGTCTGCCTCTGGCCTTGAACCTGCAATCTTCCTGTCTCTGCCTCCCATGTTGCTGATATTAAAGGCATGCACTACCATGCCCAGCTATTTATTTCTTATCTTGATGCAGGGTCTCAGTTACACAGGTTGCCTCTAGCCTTGAACTTGCTTCCCAAAATCCTGGGATTATAGGCATGTGCCGTGCACCTGGGACTGGAATCTGGTTCTTGACAAGCATAAGCCCCTAATTATTTCCCTTAACTGCAGGTTAAAGAAGAAAGGCCAAAAAGAAAGTGCCAAAATTAGAAAATATTTTCTCCATGTCTGCCTGGTAGACATTTGGCCATATTACCTTGACCTGTACCTGAGTCTATATTTTATCTCTTTGCAAATAAAAATCCCAGATGGAAAAAGCTGGCTATTTGTGCATGTAGCATCTGGTACCCTTGAAGTATAATGGGAGGTAAAGGAAATATTTAAATAACCAAAATGGTTTAGGGGAAAACTCATTGCTAAGAGCCCTTGATTCTCTCTTGCCTAAAAGCAAGCTTAGGAAGCAACCAGGCAGTGCTATCACTCCCAGCTGTCTGGTGAGTCATGAAGCTCTTAAGAGGAGGTGTGAATGAGGACCATCTCACAACGAAATGGTTGGATTTTAATGTGGTCAACTGGTAAACAGAAGCCTCCAGATCATTTGGACCTTTTAACGAATGAATACCTGTTCTCTGCCCCTCTGGCCTTTCCCTCCAGGCACCCAAGCACTTTTCCACATGATTTGATGTCCGGGGTGTTTCTGTCCATGGACGGGGCCTAGGAAAAGTTATAAAGGGGCCCCCTCAGGAGCTAGCATGTGGATTCTCAGGCAAATGGCATCCCTTTAGGATGAGGGAATATTGGCAGGCAGATGGGGAAAGGGTAGGGAGGTGAACAGAGCTGACCTGTGTGGCCACAAGGGACAGACTAAGAACAGAGGATGCACACCTGTATCTGTCAAGAAGCGCTTTCTAACAAGTCAACACAGTTAGATGGCTGAGGCGGGGGAGGGAGCTCCCCGTCCCTAGAAGAGTGTAAGCAGTCATTAGGTGAACCCCACACAGAGCGGCTCCAGCTGCGGTGAATCCTTGGCCCACCTGGAGAGACTGTGACCCTGTCACTCCACCAGAGCCTGTGTCCTTTGGCCTCATGTCCAAGGATGTCTGTACCACGCCATACGGTTTCTTGGTTCCTATATTCCAAGTTTGCCACTCTCTAAGAAGTAATCATTTTATTGTTTGTTTATTGAGTTTTTGAGACAAAGTTTCACTTTGTAGCCCAGGTTGGTCTCAAACTCACAGTGTAGCCCAAGCTGGACTTGAACTCATGATCCTCCTGCTTCAGCCTCCCAAGTGCTGGGAGTACAGGTGTGTGCCACCACACTTGGCCACCTTACTCATTTTTAAGTGTATAGTTCTTGTGCAACCATCACCACCATCCTATTCCAGAACTTTGTCACCTGCCTCAAGTGAAACTTTACACCCATTCAACATTAACTTTCCATTATCCTCTCCCACCGGCCCCAGTAACTATCGTTCTACTTTCTGTCTCCTTGAATTTGACTACTCTTGGTACCTGTGAAATCATACAGTCTTTGTCTTTTCGATTATTTTTCTGGTTTATTTCACTTAGTATAATGGCCTCAAGGTTTATTTGTAGTATGTGTCAGACTTTCTTTCCTTTTAAAAGCTTAGTAATATTCCACTGCCTGCAGCCATAACACTGTGGTGTCCGATCCCATCAGATCTTGGAAGCTAAGCAGGGTGGGGCCTGGTTATTACTTGGATGGGAGATCACCTGGGAATACCAGATAATGCAGGCTTGGGAGAAGGACCCGGCAACCTACTCTCAAAAATCAACCAACCTTTGAAAACCCTATGATAGCAGAGAAGCACCGACAATAGTGTTTCGCCTGTTGTATGTAGGGTCACTGAGTCGGACACTGACTCCACAGCACCTAACAACAACAATACTATTCCACTACATGTATATACCACATTTTGTTTATTCATTCATTGGTTGCTTGGATTGCTTCTACCTTTTAGCTACTGTGTGTAATGCTGTATGTACATGACTGTACAATATCTATTTGTGATATTGCTTTCAATTTGAGTATATAATCAGAAGTGTAATTCCTGGACCATTAGTCATTTCATTTTAATTTTTTAGGAACTATCATACTGTTTTCCATAGTAGAAAAACCAACAATGGACAAAAGGTCTCTACAAGTTCTCGATATCTTCACCAACACTTGTTCTTATCTATCTTCATGATGTAGCCCAGATTGGCCTTCAACTCTGTCTTCCAACTGCTGGGATTATAGGCATGTGCCAGGTTGTTCAGCATTGTTTTTTTGTTTTGTTTTGTTTTATTTTGTGGATTTTTCTTTTTCTTTCTTTCTTTTTTTTTTTTTTTTTTTTAGTATCAGGGGTTGAGCCCAGTGTCCCTTGCACATGCTAGGTAAGTGCTTTACCACTGAACTGTACTTCTAACCCCTTTTAATTTTTAAATTGTATTTATTTTTATTTTTTCCCTTTGCCCTTTTTATTTTTTATCTTGAGATAGGGTCTCATTAAGTTACACAGGCTGCCTTTGGCCTCAATCTTGCGATCCTCCTGCCTCAGCATTTTGAGTCACTGGATATTTTTTTAATTTTTTAAATTTTTTTAAAGATAGTCTTACTATGTTGCCCAGGCTGATCTTGAACACATGGGCTCAAGCGATCCTTCTGCCTTAGCCTCCCAAATAGCTGAGACTGCAGCCTGGCACCACCATGTCTGATTCCCATCAGTTTTGAAGGCACTAAATCTTGGTTACCTTTTGTGTTAGTCCAGCCCCTCTGAGAAGCAGGCGCTAACGTGGAGTTAAATACGAAGGGATTGTATTAGGACTGATGCCTGTGAGAGAGAACTAGGGGGAGAGAAAAGTGTGGGAAGCTAGGAGTAGGGGATTCCAAGGGTGGGAAAGGGGATAAAGTCACCTGTACAGTTGTCCCAAGAGGCCGACCCAGGGTGGATCCAAGCTGGCCCTGAGTGAAGGAGACAGGAAGGAAACAGGCCTCCCCTGCCACACTGTCTAAGGAAGGGGAGTCCTGGAACTGATGGCCCCTATCAGAAGAGTGCTGTGTCTCCCAGGAACAACACTGCCTCAGCATGTCTGCTGCTCTCAGCCCAAGGCAGCAGCAGACTGTGGGAAGTGCAGCTGCGTGAACACGGGGATGGGTTTCAGGGCAGTCACTCGTGTGTGAGGCTCACTCACTCTCCCTGTGGTTAGGAGTCTGTGACTGTCCCCACAGCTCCTATTCCTATCCCCCCTAGACTACATAAGGTACCATGGACTCATTTCTTTTGTGGTTAGCGTATATATGACATATATCAGGTATTCAACAGTGATTTATGAAGCAAATGAACACACTTCTGGCTTCAAGGTGTCCCCTACATGTTTTCATCCAAGTAGAGAAAGGTAAACTGTATAGCCCTAAAAGCCACAGGTACAACACTTTTCCCCTCCAAAATCATATGCTACCACAAACTATAAGCACTTTGCATCTTCCTGAGATTGTTAAGGAAGTCAGCTGTCCTCCTTGGTCAGTAATCGGGAGCTATTTTCGCCTTCTTTTGGCATTACTATCAAAAGACTACTGCTCACATTTTTTTCTCTTGGGGTTCAAATTCAGGCCTATTGGGCTCTCCCACCTTAAGCAGCCTGCCTCTCTGTCTCCTAAGCCCATCTCTGAGAGCTGCTGTTCACTCAGATGAGAGGAAGTACGTGCAAACCAAGGGAAAACCCCATAAAAGACCATGAAGAACAGGGAGTCCTGTGACTCTGAACCCAGACCCACACTCTAAGAACTTCCTCAAGCCCCAAGGTAGCCCTACCCACCTCACACAACAGTTGATGAGAGAAGGTGTTATATTTCCTGTCCTCCAACAAATTTGCAATTGTCCTAGCCTTAGTACCTAAGGCTGTGACCTTATTTGGTAATAAGATAGTTGTAGATGTAATATCCACACCTCCCCTAATCCAATATGACTGTTGTCTGGATAAAAGTGAAATTTGGGTGCAGATAGGTGAGTGGGGAGAGCACGCCATGAAGATGAAATTAGACACCATGGTGATGCTTCTACAAGTTGAGGGAGACCAAGATCACCAGCAAACCTCCTATAGCTAGGAGAAAGGCAGGGACGGACTCCCTCACCACGCTCAGAAGGAACCAACCCTGTGGATACCTTGACTGTAGACGTCTGGCTTCCAGAACCCTGGAACAACACATTTCTCTTGTTTAAGGCACTCTTAGCATGGTTCTGTTACAGCAGCCCTAGAACACTAATGTAGGAGAGGAAGAACCAGGTTAACATGATAATCATTTCAGATAGTTACTTTCCAAGGAGCTCTACATGATTACATTCAAGAAAATGATGTTACTAGGAAAAAATGGTTGCTTATCAGGAGACCATTCTGATGGGGCAATACACAAATGTTTTCAAACAGCTGGTGCCTTGTAAAGAAGGCTTCTGTCAACAGGATATTCCTGTTGGCATGGGACTTCATATTTGCCTAAAACAACAGTTCGCTGTTTCTGCGACAAGCAACCTACACCAACAAGGAAATATAGCTGAAGAAATTAGAAAATGTATACATCATAGAAAATCCCCTGGGCACGAGCATAGACAAGACCAGCTCAAGAATGACAAAAGATACTCAGCAAACACAGATGCTTGCCCTTTGAAACAGGGCACAATTTCCTGGAGAAGTTGTACTTGGGGACATTTAGAAGGAAACACAGAATGCCAAGGCTGAAGAGAGCTTAGAGATGATCTGTCTACCCAGTTTTACTAGTTGAGGAAAGTGATGCCCAGAGAGGTGAAGAGGCTTGTCCAAAGTCACACAGCAGCAGGTGGCTGCTAGGATTCCTCAATCCAGCTTTTCTGACTCCATGTCAATGATCTTTTCCTCTTTTAACCTCCACATCTCTTTGAGATTGGTCCCTAAGTTGTTCAAGGGCACTAAAAAAAATTCTTATCTACCTGGCAAGTAAGATCCCACCACTGCTCCTATTGTCCTTGGGATTCTTGCAGGGCTGGCCTTATGCTCTCTACTCCCTGACCTGTGAGTGTCTGAGAACTATTCAGATTTATGCCAAGGGAGCTGGCAGGCACGGTGACATCATTCTCTTCCAGAGTCAGATCTGTTACCCCAGGGGAAAAACCACTGACCTGGCAAAGTCCTCCCTCCCTGGCTTTCTCTGTCCCCAGGAAGATTTCCAAGGGAACCCTTATACCTACAGTGACAAGTGGGAGAGGAAAGGATTGGGAGACAACTGTAACATCATCCAGCACCCATGACATAGACACACTGAGCACTCACACCATCACTGATGTGCACAGACAACACACATGCACCCCAAATACACAACCATACGCAAACCCAGACAACATAGATTGCCACAAAGCCCCTGAAGGACTGAGGTGAGTTCCTAAAGAATCCAGGTTGGAATGTGGGGTGGTAGGAAGAGAATAGACTTCACTTCTGGGCTTGAACCTGTCTCTGTTCTAACCTTGGCCATGTTCCTGAACTTCTCCAAGTTTCAATGTCAACATCTGCCTAGTTGTTGTTGTTGTTAGGTGCTGTCAAGTTGGTGTCTGACTCATAGTGACCCTACATACAACGGGAGAAACACTATTGTCAGTGCTTCTCTGCTATTTATAGGGTTTTCAATGGTGGATTGATTTTGGGGAATGGGTTGCCAAGTCCACCTCCCAAGCTTCCAGTACCTGGTGTTTCTAGGTGGTCTCCCATCCAAGTACTAACCAGGCCCCACCCTGCTTAGCTTCTGAGATCTGATGGGATAGGACGCCACAGTGGTACAGCTACACATCATTGAATACTATTAACAGCCTGGTAGGCAGGTGTTGCCTACCAGGCTGTTAGTGGTATTTGATGACGATCATAAAGTGTTCCATCCACTGCTAACTACTTACTGCCCACTGAGTGCTTGTCTGTGTTGTTATTTTTTCATGAGGGGCTGTTTGCCTGAGTTTCTAATTGTTCCCCACTGCCAATAAGATCAAGGCAGTGGGTCCATGCCCAGCACCACAAAACAAAACAAAACAAAACAAAACAAAAAACAAGGCAATAGGATCTGACAAGCTGGTTAGGCTACCCTCATTTTCTCTTCCTCATCCCACCTGCCCTCCAAAGGGATCCTGCTGAACTGCCAATCTCTTCACCTTCTTACCTTCACAAAAGCTCCTTTGGCTGCTCTTCTCTTCCAGGATTAAGTCCAAACACCTTGTCTTCACACAACAGACCTTCCTCGTCTTGCACCTGGAAGCCCACGTGGGCTGCCTCTGGCCTCGCTGATTTGCTCCTGGCTCTCGGAACATCTATTGCATGGACAATTCCTCCATGTCTTCGTACATATTTTCCCCCACCTCCTGGGATACCCTTCCTTCTCTTCATGATCAATCTCAGTGATTCTTAAAGTATGGTCCCTGGACCAAAGCAGCAGCAACAACAGGGAGCTTATAAAAGCAATTTCTTCGCCAGATACCAGGATGCATACCTGTAATCCCAGTGACTATGGTGGCTAAGGCAGGAGGATCACAAGTTTAAGACCAGAGGCAGGCTACCCAACTTAGCGAGACCATGTCTCAAAATATAAGATCTAAAATGGGCTGGGGGGCATGGCTCAATGATAGAGCACTTGCCTAGCATACATGAGACCCTGGGTTCAACCCCTAGCACTGCAAAAAAAAAAAAGAAAAAGAAAAAAAAAAAGAATAAATAAAAAACAAAAAATAAGAAAAGAAAGAAATGCAAATTCTTGCTCCTCTCTCCCTATCAGTTCAGGCCCTGCCAGGCCCTGGGACCAATAATCTGTGGTTTAACAGTCCATCCATGTCATTCCAATGCACACTTAAATTGAGAACCTCTGGTTAGTGAAGGTGCTCTGAGCCAAGCAGGTGCTACTTGTTTAACACCATCCTTCCCAACTGCCTGCTGCCATTTGCAGAAACAGGGCTTCCCTCGTCTAAGCTTCTCAAAGTGTTCATAGAGTTCTAGACACACCACTAGTGCTTACTACATTCTGTTGCTATTATTGTCTCTTTACATTTATGTTCCCACCACTGGCCAGGAGAGCTTTGTCATGCTTAAGTCTACCTCTGCCCCAATCAGCACAGAGCCTGAAATGTGATGAATGTGTCAATGAATATTAGTGCTCTGTGCCGGGGGTGGTGTCACACATCTGTAATCCTAGCATCTCAGGAAGCAGAGGCAGGAGGACCTTGAGCTCAAGGCCAGAGGCAGCCTGTGTAACTTAGTGAGACCTTGACTTAAAAAAAAAAAAATAAAAAAGTCAGTGCTCTGAAGACTCATACAGCTTTGATTTACGAAGCTCATCAAACTCTACAACCCTGGACCAAGTTCAGACAAGTCCTCTAAGAGAGTCTATTTGTGAGCTCTGCTTCTCCACCTTCCCCAGATTCAATTCATATCCTCCCCTCCCTTGAACCCCCAAAGGGCTAGCAAGTCCCTGAAATCTCACACATTTTATTAATGTGCTTTTGTATTCTAGTCCCTAATATATCTATACCAATTTATTTTAATTTTTAATCATAGTAAAATATACATAACACAAAATTTGCCATGTCAACTATTTTTATGTTCAGTATATTCATTCTATGCCAGTGTCAATGAGCAAAAAAAAAAAAAATGACTCACTCAAATTACTTGAAAACAAGCATAGTTGGCAATACAAGAATATCACATCCACAATGAGATTTGGACTTCTCCAAGAGATATGGGTGTCTGCCTTTGAGAATCCTGCACATGCAGGGTTCTGTGCTATTCATGGCTTTGAGCATCCACTGGAAGTATTGTCCTCCTCCATAGATAAGGGAACGCTTATCCTTTATTAAATGCTCACTAGGTTCCACTATGCTAATTGCTTTCAAACATATCTTATTTAATATTGACATCTAGCAAGCAATTATTATTACTATCTCTACAAGAGTAACTTGCTACTGAGCTGTGGATCTCTGGATTTGGACCCCAGGAGTGCCATGCTGAAGCTTCTTGGCACTGCTCATGGCCCAGGTACCTGTGCTATGGAGACACCCACCTCTCTCAGGAGTACAGCCATCCCTTTGCCTCCTGGGTCTGTTCACAGACAACTGGCCTTTCCATCTGTGGGTTATCAATGGCCCATGCCACCTTCTGTCCGTCAGGCATTGGATTGTTATCCAAGCTCAGTCTGTGTTCTGCCCTGTGGAATCACAATCCCTTTGAACAGGATCAGGGTTGGAGTCCTCCATCTGCCATTTGACCACTCCGTGGCCCCACACACCTGTTTCCCTTGCCAGGCCTTAGCACCTTGTTGTAAAATGGGAACAATACAGGTCTACAATCCCTTACTGAAAGCTGGCTAGGCCAGATGTGTCTCTGAATTTTGAATGTTTCAGATTTTAGAAAGGTAATAAGTATGCATACTATGTGCCACATAACACCACACTGGAATCTGGGGCGGCAGCCCAAATATCACATGCATTATTATTTTTTGCAACAAAAGTAGGACTATTCACACTAAGTGAGATAAATACAGACTCATGTCATTTCAGGTTGGTTTTTACCATAAATGGTTTCATTTTTGAGAGCTTTCGGGAATGTGGTATTGCAGAGATGATGGATTTATACCTGCTGCAGAGGGTTACTGTCAGGACTAAAAGGACAGGCAAGGATGTTTTGCAGAGGCTGTGACCCACGGCATGCACAAGAGGTGGCTCTTCTCTTCTCTCTCCTCTTTCCAAATCCTACTGCTCAGGCCCCTTGCAGATCATCTTTGACCTTTCTGTTTAGGATCTACCTCCTGATTGTGCTCTTCTAGATTCAGACCATTTCTTCACAGCCTCGTATGTAACTGTAGCCTGTCTAGATATGCAAGCATTTGTTTCTGGTCTCAAAGCTCTGGACCACCCCAAGATATAGTAAAAGTGGCACTCTCACGTCCCTCTCAAGATTAAAACTGAGAGCCAGGCATGGTGGCACACACCTGGTAACCCAAAACTGGGGAGACTGAGGCAGGAGGATAGCAAGTTCAAGGCCAGCTTGAACTACATAGCAAAACTCTGTCTCAAAAAACAAGGAAGGAAGGAAGGAAAAGAACAGAACAGAACAGAACAGAACCTTTCCCCCAACACACACACAGAAACAACAACGAAAACCCTGAACCCTGGCACTAGATCAGAGAGACCCTTTGTGGATATCAGATCCCACACTCCTTGGCAAGCTGACCTGTGCTACTTTATGAGGGTGGCTTGAGGTAAGCTACTCCTGAAGTTGAGCGCTATCATGCAAAAGCACGGTCACCCACAACCCAGGGCCCGTTCTAGAAAGACAAGTGCGATCGCGTTCCTACAAGACAGCCCACCCACACAGACCTCTCTTGCTGACAAGTGGTGAAGGGAGAGTGAACGGGTGGTGGTGAGCCAGCTGGGCCCATCTCTTAGTGCTCTTGGGCTGAGCCAACTGCAGCTCCCTCTAGGGTCTGGTCCTCCCCTGTAGTCACACACCCACAAGCCAGCGTTTGGGAACGCCAGTGGAAGGCGCGGAGGTGCGGGGAGGGCAGAGGCAAGGCGCCCATGGTGTACCTACGTCAGCTCGCTGAGTATTGTTGTTGCTGGTATGACGCTATTGCACCACGGAGTGGGAAAGGCCCTTCCCTGAGCTAAGCCATTATTATGTGGGTCCTATTCTGGCCACAGACACCACGTGGGTAGTGAGGCCTCCGCTGTTATTTCAGCCTCCGGGGTGAAAACATCCGAACAGTGGAATCTATTTTGTTGTTGTTCCTGGCTCCAGCCTCAGAAGGCACAGACTTTGGATTCACCGTCGTTTGTCTCCACCTATCTCCACCGCGAGCAGAAGGGCCTCCCAATGCGCCTCTCCCTCGCCAGCGTCTCTGGCCGGCTCACAGCTGGCGCCCTCCTCACCCTCCTGGCAGGTGCCCAAGGCCTAGAAAACCAGGCAGCCGCTGGGGGCATCGTCCTCCCGGGTTGGTGACGCCCGTGCAAGGACCGCGGAGGTGGGAGGTGAGGGCCGAGCTGGGACAGCCGGCCGGGTTGCCCGCAGGGCAGGCTGAGAGCCAGCGGAGGCCTCCCCAGCTCCGGAGCAGCCCGCGGGGGCCCTGCCTGCCCGCGCCCCTCGTGGCTCCCGCAGGAACTGCAGGCGGATGTCCCGGGGGACGATGATGTTGATTTCGCCGGCTTTGATGAGGCGCATTGGGCCTCTGCAGAGGAATGTGGACCTGTCTGCACCCGAAAACCAAAACCGTGTCCAAGGGGCGGGGCCGGGCGGCAGGCAAAGAGGAGGCACCACCTTGCCTGGGCGGACGCGGCATCAGGAATGGGGCCTGGCAGAGTGGGCACGGGAGGCGGCTCCAGGCCTGGGGCCAGCATGCTGCTTTCCCACGTGGGCTTCCTCGGAGGGAGGAAGCGGCCTCGGTGGGGCAGGAGAGCCGGCAGCCTTCTCCAGTGCGTGAGAGAACCCGCGCCAGGAGGCGCCTGCCCCAGAGCCCAAGTGGGATTTTCGCTGGGATTCCCACATCCAGCCCTGAGATGTTCGGAATCATGAGAACCCATTCGTTCTGATTCCTCTCCATCACTGCTCACATGGGCCTCCCAGTACTAGCCACTAGGCATCCGTGGCTCAAAAGCACCTGGAATGAGCTCGGATTACACCACATTTTGAAGATTTAATATGAAAAAAAGAGAATGTGTAGTTAATATTTTTGTCTCCTGGGTTAATAAAACATATTAAGGTTTATTTTGTTTCTTTTTATCTTTTTAAAATGTACTACCTGAAAAAATTTAAATGACACATGTATTTCTATTAAACAGCCCTATTTCCCACGTTCTTCCAACATGCCAAGCTTCTTCCTACCCCATGGCCTTTGTACTTGCTCTTTTTGCTGCTTAGAATGCTTTTCTTGGGGGGTGGGGGGAGGACGTCCTTCTTGCCATTCAGGTGGCAACTCAAATCTCTCCTACTTACCTACTTACTAAACAGTCCCACTCTTTCCCTCTTTGGCCATACCATCTAGTCTTACTGTTCTCATAATACTTAGCACTTTCTACATGCTGTACTTACTGCTACCCGGCCTGGTCCTTAGACTGTAAGCTGCTTGAGAGTGAGGCCTTGCACATCCTGTTGGCTGGGCTCTCCTGGTGGCCAGCGTAAATATTTGTTGAATGTTGAAATGCTCCTCCTAGGGGTGACTCCTTCTAGTGCCTTTGTTTGCAGCAAAGCCAAAATTCTTGTCTGTGTGTCTCCAGTAGACCTTCTCATGGAGCCTTTGTTTTGTCTCTCTGCCTCCTTGTCGTGGGAAATGGAGAAGCAAATGTGACTTGAGCTTTATTGTAACCGCCTTTGCTTTTGTTGGTTTGCAACTGAGCCTCAGGATGAAGGGTTTGGGCTCTGGATAGAAGGGATTCTGCCCTTGCTTCTGCTTTTCTGTTCTGTGAACCTAGCTAGCTGACTTCCTCTCAGAGCTGCAAGGTTCCCTCAGTGTTGATCTCTGGGGGCTCTTCCTGCCCAAATATGAGGATTTGGGTTTGGGGATCTAGGTCCCTCCCAAGGGCAATTTGTCCTCCTCTGCACTCCAAAGTCACTTAGCTGGCATCGCAAAGTCTCAGTTAATCACCTAGCCAGAGTGCTTAGGGCAAGAGGTGTCCTGGTTAATTTAACTTCCTGAGGATCTGCTGACAAGAGCATCTTTATTGAAAATGTTGTTGTTGTTGTTAGGTGCCATCAAGTCATGTCCAACTCATAGGGACTCTCATAGGGTTTTCAATGGCTGATTGTTTTGGGATTGCCTCAGGAGTGGATTGCCACGGCCTTCTCCCACTTTTGCGGTGCTGGGAATCGAACCTGGGACTTCAGAGACTGCAGAGCAGCACTCTACCAACTGAGCTAAATAATAGAGTGTATGAATCCATTTTCCAGCTCTTGAAAGCTACTTCATTGAATAAAATTCCATATTCTTACAAAAATATAGTGAAGTGGCATTGTTATTTCCCTCTCAAAATTAAAACTGATCCCTGGAGCTCTGTCAGAGAGCCCCCTTTGGGGTTTCCCTGGCTGTTAAGCCCAGCTGAGCCTGAGACTTTAGGCAAGGGACACCCTTAGCCTCCAGTGTATCTGTTTGCTTGGGGAGAGACAGGGGTGATACATCCCAGCTTCCAGGGAACGGTAAGGACCAAAGGAGGTGTCACACAGAAGTGTTTAACACACTTCCGGGCACGTAGCATGGGCCTAATATTCATGATTATTGTCTGCAGTGCCTCTGACCACTGCAATGTGACTAAGCCGCATACCTAATTAAAGAAAGGCAAGTGCCAGGGCAGAGCGAGCCTCTGGTCCTGGCCTGCCTCTAACCTGCGCAGGGCCCTGGGTGATTCCACCACTCCCTGGCCTCGGTTTCCTCTTGGGTAAGATGAGGTGGTCTGTCTAGTTCCCAATCTGCACACACAAGTTGGAAGCTGTTGCCTTCTCTGGCTGCCCAAGGGTCTCTTCCTCTGTATATCTTGGTCCCAGCCTGGCTCTGGAAGGCCAGGCTCCTCCTCTCCTGGCTGCGCTGGGCCCTTCCAGAGACCTCCCTAAGTGCTGGCTTCCAGCCCAGTCTAATAATTGTTGCAAATCAACCAAAGCATCCCTTTGCAGTAGCTCAGCACTCAGGCCTCTGCCCAGGAAAAGCTGTCCTGTGTCGCCCTCTGGAGGAAGCAGCCTTGCTTGTCTCTGCCATCAGGTGCCCAGGCTCCAGCCCTGGCCCCTGGGGACTGACTCAGGCCAGGGCTGGAAAAGCAGGAAAGGGTATTAAGCATGCAAATGCATGCCTCCTCGAAGCAAGAGTAGGCTGTTCTTTCCAGTCTTATACTTGGGATCCTGCACAGGCCTTCCCCTACATGCATCTTCCCAGGCTGTCCACTCTAGCCCCTGCTTAAAGCCCTTCAAGACGTCTCATGTCAAACTTCCTGTAGGACCCCCCAAGGCCCTTTGGGAGGGCACTCACAGGCCTCTCTGGGCTCATTTCCCGCTGTGACCCACTCCAGGACTGGTTTCCCAGGCAGACATTCAAGTATGGCTACAAAAGCACTTGTTCCACCTAGGCAGGGTGGCGCAGGCCTGAAATCCCAGTGACTCAGGAGGCGGAGGCAGGAGGATGGCAGGTTTGAGGCCAGAGGCAGCCTGTGTAACTTAGTGAAACCCTGAGTCAATTTAAAAAATAATAAGGGGCTGGGGGGTGGGCGTTCAGTGGCAGAGAGCTTGCAGAGTATGCACGAGGCCCTGGGTTGTCCTCCAGTATCACACACAAAAAAGACTTGTTCCCCAGCTTCTCTACATGTATGTATATTTTCCAAAAATTATATACAATTAGAAGGTTGCCACATTCAAATTAATGAATGTGTAATTAAATGTCTGCAAAAGGTGATATTATGTCAACTGTCTTTACAACTGGCCTTCGCTGGTAGGTAGCTATATATAAGTCCCATTTAATATGCATTGGGTGTGAATTTTAACCTGCATGATATGCTATGCGGGTGGGGCCTTGGAAAATAACAGTGCCCAGGGCCTCCAAGGCCTAAAGTCATCACTGTCCTTCACGCCCTCCACTTTAGGCATCCCAAAACACTTGCTCCTCCCACAGGGTCTTCTTTCCCTGGACTCCAGGCCTTTGCACCTGCAGTTCCCCTGCTCCATTGGGCCCTTGGTTTCCACCCCTCCCCTCCCCCTCTCTGCCTTGCCCTCTGATTCCTAGGAATCCTGCAACAGACACCTCAGGAGCCACTTCCTCTGAGATGTCACCTCTGACCCAGTCAGGATCTCAGCAGCAAGCTCCCTTTTTGTTCACACCTGTGAGGAAGAGAACATGGCAGGAAGGCCTGTGTGAGCATCTTTTGCCTTCCTGCTCATATCTGCACTGTCCCCAACCACTCAGAGCACCAAGGCTGAGTCTTCTTTAGCCTTATACCCTCAGCATTTGATTCAATGCCTGGGTCATAGTGTCTGCTCAAGTAATGGCTGGTGGGGGCACAAGGAAAAGAATGATGGATGAATGCATGGATGGGGGCTAGGGGGCGGGAGGGTGGGTAAGGTGGAGGGCAGACCAGTAGAAGTTCCCAGCACTGAAGCGTAGGGAGGGAGATTCACCATCTGGTGTCTGAATTTTTTCCTGGATGTGCTGACTATGGATGTCTTCAGGGGACAGGAGCTTCTGGCTCCACGACTTATTCCACGATATCAGCCACATTGCTTGTCTTTTCTAAGATCATCTTTCATTGTATAAAAAGTGCTAATAATACACAAATCACAGGACCATATTGGGTTAAATAGGACAACTTACAGGAGGTGCAAAGCCATTTTAACTCCTGAGTTATTGTTACTGCCCTTGTTCCAATCCATACAGCAGCCCTCCTGGTAGTATAAGACCCTCCTCCCTCAAGCTCATCTAAAACTTCCTTCTCCATACTTGACCTGCCTACCAATCACTCTACTGTGTGCGTCCCCCATACTGTGGAAAGCCAGAACACTTTAGTGGGCAGGGCACGAATGCAGCAAGGTAGAAAAGGTGACATGCTGACCCTTCACTGAGCCAATTCCCCTGCCTGAGTGCTAAAGGCACCAAACAACCAGCTTCGGAGTAGAATGTCATCTTGGGGTTGCAAACAGTGAACTCCAGAATGTAGCCAACTCTAGACATAGAGCAGTAATTCCAAGGGGAACAACAAAAAATTTCATGAAGAAGAAAAAAAAAGAAAGAGGAAAAGAGGAGCTTTTAGACTGAAAAAGACTGAAAGAGATTGAGAAATTAAATGCTATATGTGATTTTATTTGTATTTTGATTGGAACAAACCAACAATTGAAAACATTCTGATATAAAGCTGGGCACGGTGGCTCATGCCTGTAATCCCAGCAACTCAGGAGGCAGAGACAGGAGGATCATAGGTTCAAGGCCAGACGCAGCCTGTGTAACTTAGTGAGACCTTGTCTCAAAATAAAAAATAAAAAATGGGCTGAGAGTTGTGCTCAGTGGCAGAGCACTTGTAGAGTATACGCGAGGCCCTGGGTTCAAACTCCAAGTACTGCAATAAATAAATAAATAAATAAACAAACAATCAGGGAAATCTAAACACTGATTTTTTAATATTTAGGTGTGATTATGGTATTCTGTGTATGTATTCAGTTCTTTGGAAATACATGCTGCTGAAATATTCACAAGAAAAATGATGTGAGATGTAGGATTTGATTAAATGATCCAAGAGGATCATGAATTTGAGGCCATGCAGGGCTACATAGAAAGTTCAAGGCCAGCCTAGCTACATAGTGAGACTCTATCTCAAACAAACGAACAAACAGAAATGTTATATGCAAAAGCACCTGCTGAACTCCAGCAGCTTTATTTAACTTTAAAGGGAGCTGAAGAGAATAAGGAATCAATTAAGTGCATAAATTCATACAGCTCCTGTTGTTGTTTGGTGCCATCAAGTAGAATCCAACTCATAGCAATCCTAAATACAGAAGAATGAAATACTACCCAACACTGTGTCATGCACATGATCTTTTTATGTTGTGGCCCAATGTTACTGCCACTATGTTTCTTCTCATTTTGAGTGATGCTCCTGAAATTGTGTTAATCTGGCAGCCATTTGGGATACAATTTTTCTCTGTAGATCTTTTGAGACAGATCAATTTATTTACCCATTGTGTTGGTTTTGCATTGCTACATAACAAATTATAACAAATGTAGCAGCTTAACACATACCCATTCCATCACACATTTTTCCTGGATTGGGAGTCCAGGCATGACAATTGTGTCTTCTTCCCGATTTTCCTTTCCTTTCCTTTTCTTCCCATCGTTTCCCTCCTTTTCCCTTCCCCTCCCTTTTCTCTCTTCTCCTTCTATCTCTTTTCCTTTGTTTTCTTCTCCTTTCATATTCTTGACAGGACCCTGCTATGTGACTCAGGCTGGCTTTGAATTTGAGATCCTCCTGCTCCAGCCTCCTGAGTGATGGGATCCCAGGGATGAACCATCATGCCCAGGTCTTATTAAGTTTCTTTGTGTCTGTAGAACTCTTGGCAGCTTCCTTCTTCAAAGTTAGCCATGGGGAGGGTGGAGCAGCTATTTGGAGTCTTTGACTTCAAGGAAGACCTGGGCCCTTTGTGAAGGGCTCATCTGATTAGGTCATATCTACTGTGTTTAATATATGTTTTGACTAATTCAAAGTTAACTTACTAGGGAACTTAGTTATATCTGCAAAATCCTATCACATTTGCAATGCAATATCTGACATGTAATAATGACTGTTGTGGTATCCCAACACCTTTATCTATTCTAAGCTTGGAAATGAGTAATAGTTCCCTTCTACACTCAGAGGGATAAAAACAGAGGGAGGGGGTCATGAGGCTCATCTTTGAGTTACAGTCATACTCTGTATCAGGGATAGTCTGGTTTAGGAATGGATTTCTATACTTGCAAACTTACAATAAGATGTGTCAGTGAGGGAAAAAATCTTTGCCAGCTATATACCAGATGGGGGATTAATATCTAGAATATACAAAGAACTCAAGAAATTAAACATCAAAAAAGTGAAGTGTCTATTTAATCAATGGGAAAAAGAACTGAACAGAGACTTCTCAAAAGAGGAAATGCAAATGGTCAAAAATCACATGAAAAAATGTTAGCCATCAGGGAAATGCAAATCAAAACTATGCTGAGATACCATCTCACACCAGTCAGAATGGCTAACATCAACAAAACAAACAACAACAAATGCTGGCGAGGATCTGGAGAGATAGGAGTCCTCACACACTGCTGGTAGGTGCAGCCACTATGGATATCAGTATGGAGGCTCCTAAAAAACTAAAAATAGAGCTGCCCTATGACCCAGCTAGCCCACTCCTGGGTATATATCCAAAGGAATGTAAGTCAATATACCATGGAGATACCTGTTCATTCATGTTTATTATGGCATTATTCATAATAGCCAACATATGATATCAACCTAAGTGTCCATCAACAGATGAGTGGATAAGGAAATTGTGGTTCTGGTTCCAGTTCCACCACTAACTTTTGCAGCAATTTGGATGGATTCCTTGCTCTCTCCAAGCCTCATTTTCTTTTCTGATCTATAGAAATGGTTAATACTCATGCCTACCTCCAAAGCTTGGTATTAGAATTTCTGAATGAGATCTCTTGTAAATATCTGCTACCACCTCGCACTCTTCCACACTCATACCCTTCCCCTCTTAGCCACTAAGCAGTTTCATCTCACAAATCCCTTGCCTCACAGCCCTACAACAGGGTTCTTCAATCCTGACCCAGCCCTCCAAGCCATCCAAGGGCTTCAGCTTTCCCATCCCTTCCACCCAGTCAGTTTTCTCATCCCTGAGCAGTGGACATGCCTGTCATATGCAATTTCACCTTTGCATTAACACAAGGAGTGGGGTGGAGGGAGTGGCAAAATAAAGAAGAAAACCATGACCTTCTAAGAGAAAATGGGCAGGACACACACTGTCAAGTTGAAGGTAAATTCTTACCTTCTGAACAGCCACCAAAACAGGAATAAATTGCTGTACTTGACCTATCCAAAGGTATCATTAGCTTCTACTCCATCTGGATTTATGATGACCTCTAGTCCAGAGTGGCACATGACCAGCTTTGATGCCTGCTCTAAAACTGTTCACATTGGCTCATCCATTACGAGGCTGATGTCTGGATGGCAGTGGATGAAATCCTATGCCTGATGGAGTGATTCTCACTTGCCTTGCTCTGTCGCTATGCCACCACAGTGGCTTTTCTTTGACCTGGGTGCCTCTGTCTCTCTCTCTCCACTCCCAGTAAAATACATTTAACATGCTGGGTGCAGTGGTGTACGCCTATAATCCCAGCAACTCAGAAGGGAGAGGCAGGAGGATCACAGTGTGAAGCCAGAGGCAGCCTGCATAACTTGGTGAAAACCTGTCTCTAGATGAAATAGTAAAAAATGGGCTTGGTGGTAGAGTGTGTCCGAAAGCATGCATGATGCCCTGGGTCAACCCCTCAGTACAGCAAAAACAAAAACGAACAACAACAACAACAAAAAACATAACACAATTTATCACTTTAACCATCTTTAGGTACAGCCATATCATTATGCAACCATCAAAACTACCTATTTCCAGAATTTTTTCCTCTTTCTCAACTGAAACTCTGTACCTGTTAAGCAATCCCATATTCCTCTCTTGTGACAGTCCCTGGAAACCCCGATTGTACTTTCTGTCTCCATGAATTTCACTGGTATTGGTACCTCATGTAAACAATATAACAAGCCTTTGTCATTTGTGATGGGCTTACTTAACTTTGCATATCTTCAAAGTTCATCCATTTTGTAGTGTGTATATGTTGTTTTGTTTTGGTGGGTGTGATACTGGAGATCAAACCCAAGGGCTTCACACATGTCAGGCAAGTGCTCTACTACTGAGATACACTCAGCCCAGGTACAGTTTATTCTTTTTAAAGGTTTAATAATAGTCCACTACATGTATATATTACATTTTGTTGACCCATTTATCTGCCAATGAGCAGTTACATTGCTGTTCCTTCTTGGCTATTGCTATGAATATTAGTGCACAAATATCTATTTGAGTCTCTGCTTACAGAAGTACAATTGCTGGGTCATATGTAATTGCATATTTACTTTTTTGATGATCCACCATTTTCCATAGCAGCTGCACCATTTTACATTCCAACCACTGTGTACTAGGTTTCAGATGTCTTCATATCCTTTCCAACATGTGTTACTTTGTTTGCTGTTGTGTTGTTGCTGGCTTTTTTTTTTTTTTTTTTTTGCCAGTACTTGTGGGTTAAACCCAGGGAGTTGCATGTACTTTTCAGGTGCTCTACTACGGGGCTGCCGAAACAGCCATTGAAACCCTGTGAGGGTCGCTATGAGTCAGATACTGATTCGACGGCACCTAACAACAACAACAACTATGGGGCTACACCCCCAGCCCACTTTTTAATTTTTTATTTTGTGACAGGGTCTCACTAAGTTGTGCAGGCTGCCTCTAGCCTTGGACTTGCAATCCCCCTGCCTTAGCCTCCCAAGTCTCATGGTTTTCCTTTGCATTTGTATTATCTCTATTGACCTGATAAAAATTCACGTATCTCTGCTTTCATGAGCCGTTTCTCTGGGGACAGCTTGACTACCCACTGGACTTTTCCTGACCTGGTTAGGGATCCAGCCATCCTTTAGATGTCATGTTATGTCTTGCCTATAGAGCTATAGAACTAGATTTTTTTTTAATTTTTATTTTTTGCAGTATTTGGGGGTGAGACCCAAGGTCTCACCCATATTTTGCAAGTGCTCTACCACCAGGCTGCACCCCAACCCATTTTTTATTTTCACATTTGAGTCAGGGTTTCACTAAGTTACTCAGACTACCGGTGGCCTCAAACTTGCAATCCTCTTCCCTCCCTCTCCCAGCTCCCTGGGATTACAGGTGTGTACCACCACACTTCATCAGAGCTGGTAATTTTATGAGCACTCCTTTCTTGCTTTGCTCCAGAGACCACATCTGAATTTTGTCTCAAGTGGCTTGGATGGGTGGCTTCTGCCTGATGTGTAAAAACTGCATTCAGCCCCTTTTTAGACTGCCTCCCACAGAGCCAAGCATTTGCGAAGACTCGAAGGCGGCCTAGCAGAGGCCAAGGTTTCAGCACTCAGCCTCTGAAGAAAAGCAAGGGCCTGCAGGCAGTGTGGTCCTGTGGAGCAATGCCCTCTGAGAGCCATTTTCAACTGGGCTTTCATTATGCCACTGGGAACCAACGTGGAATATTTGGATGAATTTCTCTTGTGCTCTGAGTCACAAGAATTTATGTTGATCAGAAGTCATACATTATGGAGCCCTGTCTGGGGACAGGGTGGCTTCCAGGGAATATTTTTGGTAAATTTGATACATTGCTGATCTGCATTGCTTAGGAATAGCTATTTGTGTAAGGTATACAGTGACTGCTGCATTTTTTTGTACCTAAAATCAGAATGCTATGTCTGACAAGAAGGAGTATATTTATGGTGACACAAAACATTTGAAACTGGGACTCTCCCAGAGAAGCCCAGAGGTATGGACTCTGTAGAAACGCATGACAGATTCAATAAGCTCACAAACAAGTTGTGATTCTGGGAGGTTTATTTCTCCATATTCACAGTGCTAATCTCAGAAATGAGCTGCTGCACACAGTAGGATTTGTTTTTTTAATTTGATGTCAACAACCCAAACAATACATACAAACACGTTCACTAAAAAAAAGAATCGAAATGACACTAATAAAGCCAACATCTTCCTTGATTATTTTCTCTCATTCCCGTCTTATTCTAGCAGTACAAATGCTGCAAGGTTAATTTGCTCCATCTTGAGTTTTT